>JACCIC010000322.1:0-334535 GCA_018907035.1 Sycobia sp. Sy_11 | reverse complement strand
CCGTCCCCTCACAGCCGACCTCACCACATCACCATTGAGCTCTGCAACTGTAAGTTCCAACCGCATATTCAACTGGTCTCATTCACACAGTTTGAAGAAGTGTTCGTTAATAGGATCCGACAATTATTCATAACCGCTCGGAAAGTAGCCGTTTATAGAGCCTCCATCACCACCATTCATTTATAGGATTCTCATACAGCACTCCAGTTCAACTACGGCAACAAAAAAAAAACTTATAGGATATAAATGTATGAGTCATGCATGGATGTATAAAGACCGAATAGCAGTATTTCTGCTTGGAGTTCTTTTCCGCGGTCGCTTATTCGTCACTATTGCGAGCGCTTATTTCACACACTGACCACTAGCGTCTTCCACTTCATTAGTATTATATTATTGTTATTGGTATTGTTATTGTTTTTGTTTTTTATTGTTATTGTTATTATTCTTATTATTATTCTTAATATATTCTGATACTCTTTTCTGTGTTATATAGGCTGTCTAATTATTTTCAATTCTGTTTAATTATTTGCAACATTTATTAACAGTTCTAAAACAGTGTTACTGATTTTCGATTAAAAAGGACGATTCGATACTATATACGAAATATGGTCCAATGAATAACAGCTTTTTATCTAAATCTAATTGTTTTTCTGATTTCTTAATAAGTTATTTACAGGTGTACCGTATTCAAGCTAATATTTAAGTAAGTCTTCATAAAAATTGATATCTGTATGTATTATTATTTATTCAATAAAATATAAAAAATGATTAAATCTCTACTTAGAAACTTGTACCAAAATCATTTTGCGGGGTTTAAATTGCAAGCATCAGTCACTTTCAGTAGAATAGATTGCAAACGTGAATTTTACTATTGAATATTTCAGATACGCCATATATATTTAACATGAATACATTATATTATGGAACTAATATTATTTTCACACATATATATTTCATCAATAATTTTTTTCAGAATAAAGGTCGTCGATCAACAATTATAAAAGTGGCCACATTAAAAGTTATTTCTAATAAGAAATGTAAAAAGTTATATCGAGCTGATGCACTTACTAAAAAGATGTTTTGCGCTACCAGTTCATTAAATTTTGTGACTGATGGTGATTATGGTGGTCCTGCTGTTATTAAAGGAAAAGTATATGGAATTATAACAAGTGGAAGTAATAATTCCTTACCGTGTATTTTCACTAAAATTTCTGTATATTATAAATGGATAATACAAGTAACTAAACTTGATATTTAGAAAAGATATTCAATAAATATTTTTAATAGACACTTAGTTATATATTAGCTATCATTACCGATCTACGAAAAGGATACAAATTGTGACTATATTAATTTAATGAGTTCAGTAGCTTTATTTATACAATGTATAAATATTTTCATTGGTCTTACAGTCCAATTAAATTAATCGAAAATAATACGTAATAATATTAATATATATTTATATTAATATTAAGACAACAATATACAAAAATTATAAAATTAAAATTAAAATTAAAAATTATAATGATAGTTAGACTATTCTTGTATACAGTCACCCCGTAGACTAATCTGAAAATAAAATATTAGCTGAAAAAATTTTTTGTTAGTAAAGTGCAATCTGACTGTCCCCACCACCCTTACCTAACTGAAGACGTAATCCAACGTTTCGAGCTCGCTTGGGCTCCTCATCAGGAACTCTATGAATCGTTCTATGGGATTCTCTATGAGACTCTATGGTGGGGACAGTCAGATTGCACTTTACTAACAAAAATTTTTTTCAGCTAATATTTTATTTTCAGATTAGTCTACGGGGTGACTGTATACAAGGACAGTCTGATTGTCATTATATATTTTTGTACTTTAATGTATTAATATTAATATAAATATATGTTGATATTATTACGTATTATTTTCGATTGGTTTAATTGAACTGTAAGACCAATGAAAATCTTTATTAATTTGTATATAGGCAGTCGCCAAAGCACAATTAAAGTATTTTATTTATATAAATTTAAAATTTAGAAATCTAAGGGTCAAGAACATTTAAATAGCTAAAACTTAGATTTCTCTGACTTGTCAGAGAAATGAAATACATTGCTGTATTATATAATAAAATAATATTGAAAAGGGAAATATACAGAGAGAGAGAGAGAGAGAGAGAGAGAGAGAGAGAGAGAGAGAGAGAGAGAGAGAGAGAGAGAGAGAGAGAGAGAGAGAGAGAGAGAGAGAGAGTTGTTCTACTTATTAAAGGTTCTTTTCTATAGTAGTAGTTCCATAAATATTATAAGACTCATAATCACTGCTATTGTTTTAAGGAAAATAATAATCCATAGTATTATTTTGTTGTTATGTAGGATCATGTATCCTAGTAAAAATACCTAAGCCATATTGACCTCTAATGCATATTATAACGATGAACAATGGGCTAGATGAGAAACTAGCGTCCTCTGTCTCGCCAGCATCACTATAAGCGGCCAAATCATTCCTATTTCCATTCTTCCCTTGCACTACATTAGTTGCATGAATTCTGTCTTTTATTCGTTCCGTTTACAAAGATTACATATTTAGTAGATATTTCTGTAAAAAGTAAAATATGTATTATTAAACAGGACTTTCACATTGTGTAAGCAGAACTTTTGATGAGGAAGATATAGAAAATACAGAAATCTTTTTGAAATTTTCAAGAAATAGTACTTATCTGTTTTTATCGTGCATTATCAGATCGTACATTATCAGAAAATATGGTTGATATGCTGGCCGTCATAGTCATATCTATAGTGGTCGTCATTGGTCACGTCATAGCGCTAAAGACATTAAATTAATCCATACTGATTAGCTCTGGATGTATTGGCAGTGACAATTTAAGCTCACTGTACTAAAGATATTTTTAATTTTTGAAAAAATTATTTTTGATCTGTTACAGTCTTTGGAGATAGTTGAGTGTCTGTAACACGAAAATATATTGCCATTTTTTAAATTTCTTTAATGTCAATAAAGAAAATTGATAAGTAGATAATTATGCTATTACAAGTCGTTGATTTAGCAAGTAGATTAACGTCTTTCTTACCAATAATATAAATATATGAGGAGTGTAGAAAAATCGCAGGCAAATATTTACTTGTGTTACGTTTCATGATAAAAACATGATAATAAACAGATATACAGATGAACTAACTTTTAATATTTTATTTGGATTAGCTGAATCAAATATCGTTCTGTTGAGTTCTAAGCTAACATAATGCGTTGTACGTTCAAGTTTTTGTAATACTATTCACTTATTTCAAAATATTACAAGTGCCTTAACGTACTATTCTTGATTTCTTTTATGATATATACCTACCCTTGGGCAGGGTAGATATCACGAAGGTATCTTGTTTCAAAAGTAATAAAAATGGCTTTAGACTCAGCGTGTATGATATTGATAGAGACGCGTATTGGATCACCTATGGTGATCAGTTTTCCACAAATTATACTTCCATTACTGCCACTGCTATGCATGATAAACATGCTATTCTCTCTCTTACACCAACTTCCAATCAACTTACCAAAGCATATATCGTAATCAACTTTTGCATACATGTTTTGACCTTCCTGTTACGGAAGGTTTTCAGTAAAGCTTTCATAGAAATAGTTAATTAGTTTACTAAAAATAACAATCATTTACGCATTTGCCACTAAATAATTCTCAAAAACAAATCAGATTAGCTCTATTCTATTCCTTTTCAGTTTTTAGAAAGTCCATATGCTTAGTTACATCAACTACATTCAGTTAATGTACATCTGTCTATTCCACTTATTACCAGTTAAAAAAATCAGTATGGATAATATTTTTTGTAATCGTTAAAAACTCTAGCATTCTTGTGTTTCAGGAAGTACGTTAGTTCTGATCAAATACACAAATATTCTTTGAAATGAGAAAAAATGACAAAGTTTTAGTTGGTGTTCTATACTATAAGAAATTCAGAAATTAGATACGATTATCTGTATATCTTCTACATCTACTGTTTTTCGCCATAATTTATAAAAACTAGAATATTAAATTTACCAAACCGACCCTGGTTTAATCAATTGATTACAAATAACTCATTATTTTGTAATGTATTAGAATTATCACTTTATAAAAATATAGTAACATTTAATGCATGCTTGAAACAGATTGCCGAGTCTTCATTGCGCAGCGTTTGTTTTTTAATATTAACAGGAAAGATTTCTCCATTAATTTAAAGAAAAGCACAGCGAGAATATCAGAATTAAATATTGAATCCTTCAACGATAATATCTAGTCCGTAGATAATAATGTTTCATAGGCAAACTAAGAGGCACAAAGGTAAGAAAAAAAAAACCAAATGCTCAAAGAAATTACCAGAAAAGTTCATAAAACTAGTTCTGTTCATTTTTAGAAATTGTATACTTTAACACTAGTTTGGAAGTAGATTTTTTACCTCATGACGTAGTTCACACTCAAGTGAATGAAAAGAGTTAAATTTTATAAGTTAAATAATTAATTTATGCAGTAATGTTGAACAACGTTTTATATTACCAGCCGAAAAATAATCACCATATTATAATTTGAGTTGAAATAATGGTAAAGTATTTTGAAAGTAATATGTTTCAAAGGTTGATGTATCTAGACTATGATCACATGACATTATAGATGCTATAAGTATATATATTATGTAATATTTCATGAACAGTTTAGCGCCTTATCTAGAAAATAGAGTTCTAAATTAAGCTAGAACCTAAAATAATAAATTTTCTACATTTCCTTTATAGCTTCAATGTCGCACAATTCCAATTATTTCAAGACAATGTTTAATTTTTCCTGTAAAGCCGGAAGTATTTCATAATTTCAGGTTAAATCACACAATCATCCAATGAAATAAAACCGAACGGAATTGAATATAGCTTAAAAAATTTAATGTATTAATTTTTATATATTATTTTAAATCTAGAAGAAAATTAATTATTGCATCTTTTTGACACTAGAGTCAGATTTGAACCACTGAACCATTGAATGACTAAATTAGAAAAATTATTCTTTTTTATTCAACACGATTGTAAAATCACTATTTTAATTTTGCTAATTGATGTAAATCGAAAAAACATTTACGTGCCACATTTTATGTTTCAATAGAGAGTTGAACATATGTGAGATAGTTACGTTACCATATCTTTTATTTTAATACGGCAGAAGCACAAAGGTTGACAAATATAATTGTTTCTACATCATTAAACCATAATGTAGTTATTGCGATATTACCTTTGTTTCGTAGCTATATGTCTTTATAAGAGAACGATAATTATTAGGCACTTATAAATATCAAAACTTTGTTACTATGAATATTCAGTTTTTTTAATCGTTGAGTATCATGAAGCCGTCAGCGTTTTGGTTATGTTTAAGTTACGGTACTTGTGATCGTAGCAGTAAGTTATTTATTTTTTTCATTAATTAAACTAAATATCATATTAAAAGTTATAAATAAAAATTTAATATTAATGAATTCATTTAGATGTACATCTAACATATAAAGAAAAAGTTGTAGAAGGAAAGTATATGCAAATCTCCAATATACCATATCAGGTAAATCTAAAATTATTTGGTATGTTTTTATTTTTCTCTTTCATGATTTATACGGATTATGTCGTCGATTATTGTTCTATGGTGTAAAAATCCTAATATTCTAAAACCAATATAATTATGCAAGTAGATATCTTTCTATTTCTATAAATGATATAATCATAATTATTATATTATTTGGGATAATATAACTTTGTTCATTTCTTTAGATAGTTACAAGTGAAGATATTGAATATTAAATATTGCCTTGAATCACTGATCCTGAATAATAAGATTGTAAATAATAAATTTTTGATTAATATGATAGCTTGCTTTATTTAAAATTTGAATTTATCCTTGAAAACATTGAATATATGAAAAACTCGGTTGGTTGTGTATTTCTATTTTATTCTAATATTTTAAATAAACTGTTGAGCATTTTTCGCTTTTTGTTTTATACAATAATGTACTTATATAATCAAGATTATTGGATTTTACTCAATTATTAAATTGTTTATTGAATTTAAGAAACAGAATAAATTTCGTTAATTGATTTTTTTCATCAAAAGTTAATTTATGGAAATATCATCAAATACTACATCCGAATATTTTCTAATCCCCATTTTTTATTATACTTAAGTTTTAATATATCCGGAACATGAATGAATTATTCAAAATCATTAATAACATATTACAGAAACGTTACGAGAATTCTGTTACAATGTATATATTATATATACCCCAAAGATGGCACATACGAATGCGTACTACATATATCCATATATTTCCAATTGCGGAATTGCTACCGTAGCTTGACTTCTTTATTATTTTGCTTTCCTTTTCTTAGGCAAGTGGAGTAACATATAAGAAATGTTTCTATTATAAGATTTTTTTGAGAGGATGGAATTATTGAATAAAAAAATTAAACGAAGTCGAGATTAATGCTAAACTTAATTGAATCGAATCTCGTGCAGCAATTCTAATAAAAACAGGACAATTTTCTATATTAATAGAATGTCTATATAATTATAAAATATTTATATCTACTTATAGGTCGAACCGAATGCTACATATTTAACTTGTTTATTCTTAATATTATATTATTATTATTATTATACTATTCTTAATATTATTCTCAATGACCAATAACTACAGTATAAACATCCAGACCATCTCATATAAATCTATAGGTTTTTCAAGTTTATTCATTAAAGTATGAAAATTAAAAATTTGTGATATTTGTAATTAAGATTATTGATTATTCTGTTTCGAATCGAAAATCTGTCAGAAAATAATTCGAATACATGAAAGTTTTATATAGAAACTGCAATTTTTGTAATTACAACCATTACAGCTTGCCTTCGACTAGAGTTTGAATCATAAATTCAGTTGTCAAAATAAGAGAATTTAAACTATGCCAGGAAATATTACTCACAAAGAAAATTAATTAATCATGTTTCTGCTTTTAACACACTGCCAAGGAAACATAAAAAATTGTGCGTTGAAAAGGAATATCAATAACATTCAATATATCTAGAAATTTTCAGAAAGTCGAGTGATATTTATTGAAACAGTAAAATATGTATAAGAACTAAAAATGATATTTAAAGGCTGCCTATTTAAAATGTGTAGTATAATTAATATTAATGAAACGGTGCTAATTCCTGACTTTGTCCAGTGTCCCTCAACATACCATTTTAGAATCATTAAAATATAGAATATAATTATACCTTTTTCAAAGGTAGGAAGACCACAATAACTTTCATTTTGAACACATTTTTATATGAAAGAAGAAGAAGAAGAGAATTAATACCGAAGTCGGTACAAATTAATTTCCAAGAAACAATTTATTGGTGCTATATATCTATGTAATCAACATTCTGCTTTGAATATATAAAAAAGAGACACATAGATAAGCTGTGCCTTAATTCCACGTCTTTAACTATAGCAATGAACAATCTAATTCAATAATTTCTCGTTCTATTTACCGAATTAATTGCAAAAATCGAAAATTGTCGGGATCTTTACTACGATGAATGGAACAACTACAGAGAATTTAATTGACTCCTCAAAACTTATATAGAACATATTATCTGCATCTGAACAAATATCAGTAACTAATATAATTGAAATCGATGATTTCTTAAAGCCGAAATTTTTTTCTAAATTCTAGAAGCATGATGGAAAGAAAACAAGAACTTTTCAATATACTCAAAAAGAATTAATATCTTTGTATGCATCGAATCGTGGCGCACCGATAAAGAAGAGAATGGCTCTTCCATCGGTTTTTCATCCATTAGAAGAAATAGATCACATTAACGTGAAGACTGTATCTAAATTTTATTACAAAATTACCTCAACTAACAATCACTTGATAACCTTAAATATTCGAAAAAATCTGTAGAAATTGCTGATATAAAAATTAATAATATTTCTTCCCCAACGACCTAATAGCGTGATAAAAACCCCCAGATTTGAACCTATCACAATTTATTTCGGATTAAATTATTCAAAATATACGTAATAAAAATCACACAATTCTAATGGATGAGTGTTATATCCTAAGATAATATTGAACTGCAGTCGTACTGGTGCAAAATGAACAGTGAATGCGTACTGTGCAGTGAATAATACATATGCGTTAATGAACTGTTTTACTAGATCAAAAAAGATTCTTCAAAATCGTAAATCTTTAATAGAAATGCAAGGATCAAGGGAATGAAAGAAAAAGTAGATAAGGCATTGAATAAAATTAGTCCCTCATAGAGCCAGCCCTATCCGAATATATACAAATGAATTTGTTAAAGAAAAAAAATATATGAAATAAAATAGATATGATTTAATTGAGAACTACAAATTAAAACTTATAAAGAAAATTTAATATTCTCGCCTTATGGAAACTTTCTTATGGTTTATATCAATTATTATATGGATTCCTTACTATATGAAAATGTTTTATAGTTATGATTGAAGAACTATATATATCTTCATGATCTTATATTAATAAAAATATACCATTCTAGAAAATAACTGAATAATAAAAATCATTCAATAAAGTAACTAATCATAATATTTTAGGCTTCTGTTGAATTTGATGGTAGAATTGAATGTAGCGCAACAATTATTGCAGTTAGTTGGTTGATATCAGTAGTACACTGTTTTTTGTGAGTAATAAGAAAATTTAATTTAATCATATATATCGTATAGAAAAATAATGTATTTTATAATATAGAAATAAACAACATATCTCAAGATCTGGAAAGGTAAGAATTGGAACATCCTTCAGAGAAGAATTAGGTAATGTTTTTGTTATCAAGAGGGTCATATTTCATCCCTTATTTAATGAAGCGACTTTGGATAATAATTTAGCTTTGATCGAGGTATGTTCTAATACATTTTTATATTCTATTTATAGAAAGGACAATATTCACCTATTTGAAAAATATTTTCGTCAAATCGAATCGAACCGATCAAATCGAACAAATTTTAGTCAAATTCGAAATGCTTTTATGGAAGAAAGTTAAAAAAATATAGATTTAGGATTTTTTGAAAAAAAAAATTATTATTAATTAAATTAATTTATTAATTTTTTTCTAAATTCATAATTTTATAGACATCCGTAAAACTATGATAATATTTTATATAGAATGAAGTGTCTTCAGTCATTTACTTCAAACTTTTTGTACGAAACTAGAGCTTACACAATATAATAATTTTTTGTAGACGTTAAAAAAGGACGAGTTATTAAGATATGATTAGAAAATTAGGTTAAAAATACTTGGCGAAGCTTAAATCGTCTGTAAAACATTAATTAAGCTTATTAGTTAGACTTGTAAACATATAATATACTTGCTAGTGAATATTTTCAGTGGTATAAGTTCATCGATACTATGTGTTGGAAATATGTACAATCATTATGTAATTGATAGATACAAATTATTTCTAAAAGAATTTCAGTCTAGAACAAATATGTGAGTTTTTCAGATATCTTTTAAATTATTACTCTGTCTATTATTAGTATATTCTAAGTATATATATTATAATAGATACAAACAAAAATGATGCTTTTTATGGGGAAGAGAGCTTTAATCGAAATAATGATATAATTAATTAACGGTAATAATTATTAATAATTTTTTCTTACATAAGCTACTTTTTATCTTGCAGCTGGAAAATGATATTACATTTACTGGTAACCAAAAACCGATTGGCATTTCCAAGTCCAACGAAGCTGTCAAACCGGGAAAAAGGATGATAGTTTGTGGATATGGGAGTCTTTTAAAATCTCCGATTAAAGCAGCATCTGTAAAAATTCTATCTACAAGGTCTTGCAATAAGCTATACGGTGACAATCCAATTACAGAAAATATGTTCTGTGCTCAAAGTGCACCGGATACTATGAGCTACGGTGACGCCGGCGGTCCTGGTGTGATTAATGGAAAATTGGTAGGAATTATTTTCAATGGCGGTCGAGAATTAGAGCCGAGCACTTATATCAAAATCCTTCCTTATTATGAATGGATTGAGAATTATGCTACTCTTTCTGATTAAGAAATGATATCAAATCAACTTTGTATTAATAGATTAATTTTATGTCAGTAATAATATATGAAGTATGATGTAAATTAGAGAAATATTTGTTATAGTAAATACAGTTACTTTAAAAATATCAAAGAAAATGTATTTAAGTGAGAATTTTTTAAATAAATGTGTACGATATTAACAATAAATAAATAATTAATAATAAATAATAAGCTTTTGTTCTTATATTTTTTCATAATCATTGCAGAGGCATTGGCATCTTTCTTCCAGAATGATTGCAATACTCGATAACAATACATTTGCATCCTCGCATTCCGATTTCAAATTCTAGTTTCGATGATATTGTTCACCATTTCTTTCATTTCAAGACATACGTCTAGATTTTAAAGTCGTTGTTTGATTCATATTTTGAAAAAAACTTTACGCATATAAATTTTCAGTATTAAAATACGGAATAACAAAACCAGCAAATTGAGCGATTAAAAAAATTCTACAGGGTGTCTGGTAATAAAATTTCATACGCTGAATGGAGTTAGCAGGCGTCATTTTACCTGATTTTTCGGTTTGAATAATAAAATAGTTGATATTGGAATCTTTTTGCTTAACATGTAATATAGAATGTATATTCGGCTACTGATGAATTTTGAAATTTGTCTTTAGATAATGCGATATTACATTTTACAAATATTTTTTAGTAATTCAATATATTTTGTCCTATATCAAAAACATTGTTGGGAATATACTTAATAATTAGCTGAAATTTCATAATAATCGGTAGAATGGTACAGTAATTCAGAAGGGATATTGAATGAGAACAGAAGATTGTTCTTTTACAAAAATTATTATACTTCCAATAAAAAATCAGACATAAATAGAGAGTAAAATTATCTGAATATTTATAGTACATTCATGCACACGTATAACATGTGTATATTTACTTTCTTTTTTTCCTCTATTATTTAATGAAATTAGTAATTCATTAGTTTATCTAAGATCGCTAGTAACAAAAAAAGTATGGATTGTAAATTCAATGAAGCAGTTCTGATATAATATTTAAAATATTAAATTTAAGTTAGGTAACTTCATTAGTTAGTATTCCAAGTTTATAATAATTATTGTAAACCCATAAAACATCTTATAAAACACTTCCATTCAATTTGTGCAATTACTCTTTTGTGGTACAGTAAATACGGTACATTTAATTTATCGCTCTTATCTACAATTATTTTATATAAAATAATATAATATTAGTATTATAGTATGTAGAAGTATGTAGTATAGAATGTATAATATGTAGAAGTTCATAATAGAATAGTAATAAAAACATACAAATGAACACTATTTTATTAAACTATAAACACCTTTTTAAGTACTACTATAGACTATTTGAGCACAATTAATTCCTAATGCATTCATAAAATTCCAGACATTTATAAAGATGAATAAAGTAGAAGAAAACTGAATCAGTTATCTTTTCTTCTCTATGATCGTTGTTGTCATGAAACTTGCATGTCTGATTTTATGTGCTGCCCATGTCTCCTGCTTCTATACTAGTAAGTTATTGGATAGTTTAAATAAATTTTGTTATTCGATAATCTCTTAATACTAGTATTTTTAATATAATAATGATTTTGTATAAATGTGTTGTATTTTAGATAACAATGAAGATTGTAAAGAGAAAATTGTTGGAGGAAGATTTGCAAAAATTGTCCATATTCCTTATCAGGTACTATATGTCCTTATCAGGTATGAAATTTCACATTGTTATTTAAATGAACATTAACTAATCAAATTTAAGTTACAATCTCCAGGCTGCACTTGAATACCAGCAAATACATATATGTGGCGCAACTATTATTTCAAAATTATGGATATTATTAGCAGCACATTGTTTTGTGTAGGTAAAATGAAAAAATTATTTGTAAAATATCTATAAATTGATTTGTGATACTTCTTTATTTTTTATAGCTATACTCATCAGCCTCTATTATATGGAAGTATTAGAATTGGAACATCATTTAGAAGATATGGAGGTACTGCAATGCCTTTGAGAAGAGTGGTAGTACATCCTGAATTTGATTGGGGAACATTAGATAATGATATTTCTTTGGTAGAAGTACGTCATATTTTTTATAATAAGAAAAACTATGTCCAACTGTCGATGTCTGAAATCTTTCAATAATTCGAAACATTTCGGTCAAGTTATCTAACTTTTTTCATGTAAAATAGATTACATTTTATAGATTTACCAACGATTTTCAGAAAATATCAATACTGTATGTTATTTTCTAGTAATATTTAACAAAATCTGTAAACATAAAATAAGGGAATACTATATTGGAGGTTGGAATACAAATTTGCGATATTTTTAACAATTGATTATAAGATTCGAAATAAAAGCTGTTTTATAATTCGTATTATTTAATATAAGAAAATATATACATAAATAGATAAAAATGACTATGTCGGAGTCTAAAGTATTATTGTTATAAAGAATGAAATATACATTAAAAAGATAAATTTGTATTTCAGGTATTCTTTAAATTTTTATTCTGAATCACCATTTCAAAAAGACTTTTTCATTATAACTAATATAAATATAATATTAATATTATAATAAATTTATTGTTCCAGCTTAGAAAACCTATAGAATTTAACAAAAGGCAACAGTCAATTCCAATTGCCAATGCAAATGAAACTCCTATAATAAATGATTTCATTCAAATATCTGGCTTTGGAACTAGAACGGTAAGAACAAAAAATGGTTTTCTAAATTTAGATCTTAATTTATAATATAATTATAATGTGTCTAGAAATTTTGCTTCAATAAAATATTCTATTGTACATAAAGTTCAAATATTAATTCATTTTCAATATCATGTTCTCAGTTTTCAGTTGTCTAAATTCGAAAATCTCATTGCACCGTATAAATAAAATTTGTCGTTATATAAAGTCACATAAAATTGTCGTTTATGTAATATCACGCACACGCTCATGATATACTTATGCAATTTTCATATATTTTACCCTCGATTAAATCGCCTTGTTATCGATCTATTTTACATAATATATCGATTATTTTAAAATAAAATGTTCAAAATAAATATTATGGGCTATCGAATTTTTATCTAAAAGACGCATTTGTTTTTATCAAAATAGTATAATTCAACAATTAAAGTTAGCTTGAAAACTTTCCATCAAATGGTTATTGCTTTAGTTACAAAGTAATAATTATTTTTATCAGACTTACAGTCTTTTCAATGAACTAACAGAATGACAATGAGAATTCGACTGTCCTTATAAAGCGTCGAATTTCAAATTTAAAATTTGAAATATTAAAATGAAAATTAATTTTGTTATTAATAGAAAATTTTACTGGAGCTTTCACCAAAAATTTCTACATCTGTAAAGCCCATCGATTTTCGAGCCGAATTTGCATTAGATGAATACCCTGTTTTTTTATCAATGTTCGTCAATGCTAACAACAATAATATTTTCAATATCGAGATTATGTACTGTAGAGATTTCTGAATGGGTTTTCACTAACATTATTAAATGTAGTAATTAAATGGACCATAGTTTCAAGGATCAATATTAATTTGTTAATTGTTTCACAACATGAAGAGTGAATTTTTAATGAATTGATGTAAAATTATTTTACATGAGTGTAATAAATAAATAAATATATATTAAAAATATAATAAATATAATTGTAATATAAATAACTAGTATAACTACAATATCTAGAATCGTATGTCACATCTTTTACGAAAAGTGTTGAACACACATCAAAATAAAATAATACGGATTGATATTCTAGAGCAACAAGTGGACAAATCAATATTTTTGTAGAAAAACCTCATTTATAAATATCAAACGTAACTGCGAGTCTCGCTACGTTCAATCTGTCTTGAAACATACTATTCGAACATGTGCTCAAAATGTACCTTTTCCGTGCATCAAAGGCACTCTTCACGCACTGCAACTATCAAATTACGTAACAATAATGTAAATACAATAATAATATTATACATTTTTAAAGGTATTTGGATCCATTAATGGAAAATTATCAAACTCATTGAGAGTAGCAAGTACATCCGTTAGATCGAACCGTTATTGCAACTCTATCTATTCTTCACATCTGTTAACGAAAAATATGTTCTGTGGTGATAGTTTGCCTAGTGGTGTGAGCGCCGGTGATTCTGGTGGCCCTGCTGTTTTTAATGGTAAACTGGTTGCCGTTATTTCTGGAGGAGGAATTGGTTCAAATCCTGGAATTTTCACTAATATATCGAGATATTATGATTGGATTATAAATCATACCCGAATCGTGTAATAACAAATAAGATATATTTGTAATACATGCTACTATTATTACTACTATTATTAGACTTATTATTATACCTATATTCATTTATATACTTAGAAAAACTTTAGAATTTTTTGCGATACACGTTTCTTTTATAATACTAAAAAAAACTAACTAAATTCTATTATTATATGTATATTAATGTCATCCAGATCTATTTTGATATTAAAGAAGGAACTTATTATTTCTTAAGAAAGATTTATTGTTGAAGTCAGAAATCATATATCCATAATTTATTTCACAATGCAGCCATATATTTTTGATGAGATAATATTAGTTTTAATCTTATTGTAGATATGATAAAATATTATAAGGTTTTATTATAAAGCATCTAGCTTTGAAAAGAATTGATTCAAAATTGTTGACATGCATATATCTTTGAAATGAATCAAAGATTGCAGATGCATTGCATGTTCTGTTGATTCTTTGTATACTTGGTAGTAATCTAAGCTTGTAGATAATTATGTACTTATTATTTTACTTTATAGATTTATTTAGTTTTAGATAAAATTTTATGTAACAAAGTGATAATAAATATCGACTAATAACTGCTAATATATATATACGAGGGTGGATTGATAAGTTTCAGGCCTGACCAAGAGATGGCGCCAATAGGCCTACCTTGAGGTGGCGTTCTATAGTACCATCCTTAGATAGCTTGTAGCTGTAGTTTCAGTCCGATCGCCATGTTAGTTTAGTTTTGAGAGTACGCTGAGCAAGACGCCTCTATGTTTTTTGTAAAAATGAAAAAGCTGGAAAATCGTGCTGTCATCAAATACTTTTATTTGAAGGGCTTAACGCCGAAGGAAATTAAGGAAGAGATGGACTTAACACTGGGGACATCCTCCCCATCATATTCAACCGTTAAGCAGTGGGTTTCCGAGTTTAAAAAGGATCGTGTGAGCACCTCTGATGAGCCTCGCTCAGGACGCCCCATTGAGGTCACAACTCCAGATATGATCGAAAAAATCCATCAAATACTGCTGAAAGGCCGCAGATTAAAAGTGCGTGAGATAGCTGAGACCTGTAAGATGTCATATGAACGTGTACAATATATTTTGCACGAACATTTATATATGGAAAAGCTCTGTGCAATATGGGTGCCGCTTTTGCTAACAGTCGACCAAAAATCGAAAGCACATTTCTACCGCCAATTTGGCGTTGTATAAGCGTAATCCAAGCGAATTTTCGCGTTGATTCGTAACCATTGACGAAACTTCGTTTCACCACTACACTCCTGAAACCAAACAACAGTCTAAACAGTGGATTGGTCCAGGGGAACCAACTCCAAAGAAGGCAAAAACAATTTTGTTGGCGAATAAAATTTTTTTGAATAAAACTGAATTATCAGAATAAATAGTAGAAGAATGTGAACCTAAAAATATCCATGATTTAAGACTATTTAAGACAATTCATTCTTGTTTATGAATTAACGCGTGGACAAAATGATGAGAAAATAAACTCGACTATTTGTAAATTATTTCATTGCTTTATTCAGGGGGGGGGGTATGGTTAATTCGGTATAAAACCGGCGACACAGATACAGCCGGATTACCCAGCGAATTTACATATAATAATGTATTTGAACAATATTTTCCTAAATTTTCGTTGAAAATTATTGAAAATTAAGCGAATGACAGTGAATCTCAGGAAGCTCCTCGAGAAAAACTTGTTTTGCGGTATATACGATTACGCACCACAGAATCATCGGAATCGCAAAAACCAAAGTGAATTCTTCAAAGGAAATGTTTCCTCAGGCAACGCCGTCGAGTTTTTTTTTGATTTTAGAATTGTTGGCAGCCCTAAGAAGCCAAAAATCCGATTTTTACTTGAGAATTATTTAAAGATGTACTGTGTACGAAATTGCCGATCTCGAAAAAACACGTCTAACGTTAGCGGCTGCCACTTAAGAAGTAAGCAATGAATATTGCTGAAAATTTTATCGTTCTTCGGGGGAATGCGTACCAATATAGTAAAAAAAATTATTATACAGTCTGACCCTCCGAACCCGCGAAATTTAAAAATTCTCGTTACTTTTTGAACACACCTCGTATTAGAGTACTGTTTTTAATATTTAAATTTAAATAGTTTTATGTAATTTTTCTATATGAACATAACTAGACAAAAACTAGAAAGGAGTATCAGGAGTATAGCACAGAATAATCTAGGTAGGAGCGCATGACATACGAGTTGAATTACCCGCTCAACAATTCCTGTATTACCAAATTATTAAAACATCCTAGCATGTTCTTCAGATGAAACCTCATTACCTTTCTTTAGTAAAGTTTTCTGGTCTGTGTCTCAGGTTACTTTACGTTAAGACATTGATAATCGATGAAGAACCTGAATCCTTTGCAGGATTTACGATTCGGAATCTGTAAACTTGCTCATGTGTAATCTTTCTTTTGTAGGCCTACTGTGGGTACAGTTGCTGTTGAAACTGTTTATCCTTCGTAAGTCTAATGTCGTGGGCAGCATACAGCATTTGACTAAATGAACTATAATAAGCTTTGTAAAACATACAAAACGATTAAATATTTTTTTCTGCACTTATTTCAATTTAATACCGTATAGTACAAAATGGTTGCGAGTATGACATTTTGATTCCGATTATTTTGATAAGACGATATACAGTGTCTTACAAGATTTTAGTGACATTTATTTATTAAATAATATAATATTATACTCATTTATAATTTGTTTAAACAAACACGATTTGAAAAATGTTTTACGCTCTTTAAAACAAAAGCCTTCGGATATGGATAATGTTAAAAATTTTAGTTAATATTTTTCAGTTCAAAAGTTTAAATTAATAAGATAAGAAGGAATTAAATAAACTAGACTATTTTGTGTATCTTTATTATTTTTTTTTTAAATGAGTGGCTTTTTAAACATTACAGTATATTTCTGAAGAGTAGCAGTACATACAATGCTTACGGACCAAGTTAAATCTTGAAATCCATGTTTATAGTTATTCAAAAAAGTTTCATAAATTTTATTAAATTATTATTAATATTACACTTATCATTATTATATTACACAAAGTTTGTCAATTTAGTCCCGGATGAATTCTTAATTTTATTCATATTAAAAATTAAAAACTAATGCTGTAATTCCTTTATATATAGCAAAAAATTTCAAATTATTTTGAATATGAACGATAAAAACAGCTTTAAAATAAAATAATTGTTCTATGTTATAGGCTTCTCTCAAATATAAGAACAAAAATTTTACTGTGGTGCCAGCATTTTTGCTCCCGCTTAGGCAGTAACAGCAACATATTGTTTTACGTAAATACTATAATTTAAAAATTGAATAACTTTAAAAATCAAATTTACAGATCAAAATTCTTCAAAGAAATGTAACAGACTTTTTCCATATATAATTGCTGATGACAATGCGCTTGAGATAAAGCGCAGAATGTAACGTAGGTGGATCTTCGATAGATACAATTGAAATTTTTTAGAATTATAGAAATTTAGAAAATCACACATATACACAGAAATATTGTAATTTTTAATACACGCTCATATTATACACCAGAAGTTAATTTGTTTATCGAGAATAAAAGAAAGTCCTATTCTTTTCATGGTATGTTCTACAGATTGTTTTATTAAAGTGGTATTAGGCGGCGGACGTTAATACAAATGTACACTAATTTTTTAAATCGGCGTTATTTATATAATTTATATCTACGGTGAAATTTTTGGAACGTTCAATTTTAGTGATAAAGATATATCTGGCCATAGACAGTTTAATTCTTTATAGTAAATTTGAAGTTCTAGAGAAAGAGATAATGAAATATTTAGATTGTATGAAATTCAAAAAAAAATTTGAAATTTTTCATAACATTAATATTTGAGAAAATAGGATATTACAATTGAAAATAATCGTATAATTTACTGAATGCTTTGTTTTATAATACTGATTGAATATTCTCCAAACATATATTTGAATTGTTTCACAAATAAGCTTTATAAATTTTACAGGTTTTTCAACTATTAGACCTTTATCATCGTTTTTAAAACTGGCTTAATAGTCAAAACAGGTATTGAATTTATTAAAAACTTTATTTATGATAAGATAATGTAATTCTATTTTATTTGTCATGATAGATTTGATATATTACCCATTTAATTCAATAATATGGAAAACCTTCAATAGAACTAATGTATTGAAATTTCTATATAAAGTATTATTTATGGATTATGATTATGATAAATAAAAAGATTATAATATAAATTATATTTTAGGACAAAGCTCAGACTTAAAAATCATGGGCGAGTTAGGATCGTTGATGAAAAGCGTAGGAATATTATTTTATGTACATAGGCTAGAATCACATCCTGATTATGATGAAGATATTATTGATAATAATATATCCTTAATTGAAGTGAGTTATTTTATTTATAATATTAAAAACTGTTTATATCAGGATTTTGAAAAGAAACTGCATTTATTAGTAATGTTATTGAAAAACCGTAAATATATAGATAAGAAAAAATTATTGGAGAAATTATAATTGTAATACTGAATTCAGATTATAAAAAGCAACGATAACGAATTATAATTGTTCAGAACTGTATTATATATTATTATATTATATATTTATATATTATTCGTAAAAATGGTTCATGCAAAATTTGTAGAAATTGACTCCAAATTTATTATATTAGTCCAGATCGTGGACTAAAACAACCTTCAATTAGTGCATAACATGCATGCATTGAGAGAGGATCTTTTAATTCACATAATCAGACAAGAAAATTTTTTTGTCCTTGCTTAATTAAATTAAATTAATGAACAATGAAGTTTTTATAACTGTAAATGGAATTTTCAAATTGTTAACACAGTTTTGATAAATATTTTTAAAAATTTTCAAATAAAAAAGACAGGAAATTGTAATGTAATTATTATCATTTACAGTTAGCAACTTTACTTTAATTTAAATATGAATAGCAGAACCATTAATTTTTTATTTCTTTACGGTAACTAATCACAGACTGGAAAAATAATATTATGTATCCAAATGATAATTCGATAATGAAATACAAAAGGTTGAAATATTAATAGTTCATTGCGATTATTATTAAGAAGACATAGAAATTTATATATGAGCATAATCACTATACTAATAATATGAAAATTTGTAATTATTATGGCGCAACTTGCAGCTGAGAGGTGACAATGGGATGAATGCAAGACCGGCTACTTTGGCCCGATCAAACCAATACCTTTCTGTGGGCCAATGTCTTTGTTTCTGACTATGGAGAAACCGATTTAAGAATATATTTACCTGAAATACTAAATGAAAATTCGGACGAATTACATATTAAGTTAAATAATATTAAATAATTAAATAATAATTACGTTACTATAAGCAAAATTACCAGGCTGAGAGCAAGCCTTGCGAATTTTTATCATCACGTAGGTGATTCGGTTAATCTGAAATTGATAATTAATAAAAAAAGATGTATTTCTGCATATAGATGTATTTGAACATTTTTTGTTTCAAGTTTCATTGTTTACTTGAATCGACTAACAATAACTGGAAGCACTATTTAAACTTCCGATATTGACTTTGTAATAACAGTAAAGGTCATATGGTTTTCATTTCAAATATGAGCGTCTTATGATTTAATTAACTATAAATATGATTTTATAGGTTAATAGATATAATTGGTAAAATTTAATTTTAGATATTTATTTGAATCAGAATTAAAAATTGTACTTATGCTCTAAATTAAATTAATGAATATTTTTATCGGTCTTACAGTCATTATAATATAATATATTAACTAAAATAATGACAGTCAGACTCTCCTAATTTATGCTCACCCCCGTAGAATCTGAAATAAAACTTATTACTATAATAAATTATATTAAAAATTAAAAATAAAAATAAAATAAAATAAATATAATAAAAGCTATATTTTATGTTAGTAAAGGACAACCGGACTGCCACTACCACCTTAAATTTAGAATCACCTTGGTTTCCGACGTTTCGAACTGCTACGGTTCATCCGATAAACTGGTTTAGATCCTGAGGACACCAAGGTGATTCTAAATTCTAAATTAGTCCGGAGTAGGTAGTCTATATATATATATATATATATATATATATATATATATATATATATATATATATAACTTAATCAGAAATTCAAGATCGTAGATATTATATTATAATGTTCTAGATATTACCATTACTCGTTTCTTGATTATTATGAAAATAATAAGATCATACAGAAAAATGAAATGTTTGTATTAGCAGATCGATCTCAAAATCTGGAAAAATGAGGAATTATTCTTAGATATGAGTATTCGATTGTATTATCGAACGATATGATACTTTAATTGATCGAGCGTCAGCTCGTTAGAAATGAAGAACTTACACAGATCAGAAAATTTGATAATTCCTATTACATTTAGATATAATAAGCGATGAAAAAACAAATAAAAATTCCACGTGATAAGCAAACTGTAATTCATGGCATATAAAGAACGATTTAAAGCAGATTTATCAGTAGATGTTTTCTTATATTTACTTTTGAAGAAGATTTCGCTATTAGATTCATCTTTACTTATAACGCACCATGTACCATACAGCTTTACTCTATTATACATGCTCAACCTCTTTCTGCCACTTTGCAAATTAGCTCGTTAGGTTTTCCGATAATGAGCACTGACTTGATATTCCTTGATTGTGGTTTTTAATTTATAAAAATAGTAAATAAATAAATAATTCCTATGTATGTTACTGAAAAAAGGAATTTTTCAATAACCGAGTTACTATTGCTTTTCAGTACCAGATAATTAAAACATACAAATATAACTTGCCCTTTATAATATTAGTGGAAAAAACGATGATAGATTTCCCTCCTACTATGGCTAAAGTTTCCAAAATTTTAAAGCTTTATCTGAATTTTCGACAGGCCTCGCCTCGCATACATACATGCCGAAACTTTCCATTCCATGCGAATTCTTTCTCTATCTTTTGTGTCTTATCTCTATGTTTTTATAGAGTTCATCAACTTTCGAAAATGTCCAGATTCCTCATCAAGTAAAAACATACACAAAAGACTCCTCCTTTGGAAACCTAAGTTTTTCCGATACGACACCGGTATCTTAAATGCATTCTGATTTATTCGTTTGAAACGCATTGTATAAATGTCTAACATAAAATATTTAATGTTTCTGTATAATTTAATAAATAATTTTTTTGTCAATTGCGTAGATTTTCACTGTCTTTTTTACAATCATTTATTTTTACTTTTATTTAGCTACTAATTTAGATAATATTTTCCAATACATTTTATTTCTTTATTTTTATATTTAATTCATCAAAATTACTGAATTCATTCGTTTTATTTCTTGCTCAAACTTTCAAAAAAATTCATATATACAGAATCTAAAAGTCTACATGTTTATTTATAATAATCTTTGATTTTCCAGATCACCATGTAATTAAATAAACATTAAACTTATGTGTATTTAAATCCAAATAATTATTAACAAATATTTTCTTACAATACTAGCTTAATCTAAAATCTTAAATAGAGGAATATTTCATAAATTAATTAGATTTATTATCATATATTAGAATACATAAAATCGAAAATAAATATTCACGTAAAGAAAACAAAAGACGCTCTTTTAATTTAAATGTTTTAAATGTCCTGTGGACATATCAATTTGCTATTGGCAATTGTTTTCTGTTTTAATTGAAAAAATATACAAATAATATACGTTTCAAAATTTAGTATTATAACA
Source organism: Sycobia sp. Sy_11 (assembly GCA_018907035.1). Classification (NCBI taxonomy): domain Eukaryota; kingdom Metazoa; phylum Arthropoda; class Insecta; order Hymenoptera; family Epichrysomallidae; genus Sycobia; species Sycobia sp. Sy_11. The sequence continues at coordinate 312,294 of JACCIC010000322.1, read as the reverse complement.
GAACTTTTCACAAAACAAATAATTGGAACAATTAATATATCAAAAGAGTCGGTAAAAATATGCACACACGTACAGACGTAAACATGCACATATGTGCTATTCCAAACATTTTCTACTGATTAAAAATTTCGAGCAATGTTTACATGTCTTTTATTTTCCATTAGAATAGAGTATGTTAACGTAATGTAAAGAAAGAAATTTTGATGAAACATATGCATCTGAATAAAGAGTTTTATTCATACACCTGTGTAGATAGTATATAAATAAATAAACGCAGAGGCATATGTATACATCTTCTGTATAATACTCAAGTTAACCGCAGTTTAACTCGAGTATTCCTTTATTATAGTTAACATGATGAAGATACTCTATCTTTTAATAAGCGTTATATGTGTAAATTGTTATTATATTAGTAAGTACTAGTAATCTCAAATATATAATATATACTGGGTGATAAATCGGGATCAGATCGGAAAAGCTTTATTTATTAATATGGAAATGAAACATTTTAAAAAAATGTATCAATCAACGTTCATTAGCAAGCTATCAAAAGTTTGATCATCAATTCTTGCTATAGGGTTATAGAAATCCTAAAGACGAGTGTAAAACTTTCACTATCCGTAGTTCCGTGCATGTTCATGAATGTCCTCTTGTAGAATGATAATATAAAGACATTAAGTCTGGCTTCTTCAAAACTTATTTATGACATAATATAATTTGAGTCCAATACTGTCAAAAAAACTATTTATGTATATTGTTGTACAGTTTATCAGAGTTAAAAAAAATCTGCTTGACAGACTTTTCGACCATTTTGTGTCCTTCGATAATTTCTTCTATCTGGTCCAGACTTGAAGGAGTCAGGGGAGCGCAACTTTAATCGGTAATTAATTATTAAAATAGATATCGTCGTCATCGTAAGAACCGCAGTAGCTATTAAACTAACGCTCGGTCTAGTTTAGTAGATTTTGTCATTAATAGCACCAAACTGTGAACGTGACAACCAAAGCAAATATTTGTATACTAGCTAGTTCTAAAGTAAATATTATCTTTAAATATCACTTTTCCTACTTAATCTGTTACTCTTATATCTGAAGTATTTACACTTATATTTCGGACATTATTTATAATTTTCTGTCTTTAACATGTCTCAGGCGATCAATCAACTCTTAAAGAAAAGCTAATTGATGGAAAATCGATAAATATCGCTAGAATTGCATATCAGGTAATATTAAAATACATTACTATTTCTGTATGTATATATATATATATATATATATATATATATATATATATATATAGTGTACGTGCGCATGCGTTTGTGTGCGTGTGCGTCTATTTGTGTGTTTGTATGTTATATAAGGTATAGTGCTAACAAATGATAAATTCTGAGAGTATTTTATATTTTAGGCTGCTTTTGAATATGATGAAAAATTTCGATGTGGTGCAATTATTATTGCCAGTAAATGGTTATTGTCGTCGGCACAAGGTCTTATGTGAGTTATATATCTAAATCAAATTTCATTTCTTTAAAATGATTAAATCATTAATTACAACCTTAATATATAGAAATTACCCTGAGTATCAAACACGTGGACAAATTAGAACTGGTACATCATATAAGGAATTAGGTGGTCTTGTTTATTCTATCAAACAAATAATATTTTATCCTTATTTCGATAACGTAACAATTGATAACGACATTGCATTAATTGAGGTAATTTTTCAAAATCAATAATATATAAAATTATTACTTTACTAAGAAAATTATAGTTCACTAAAGGATGAATTCATTCATTCAAAACGAAATGCTTCACTCAAAAAAATATTTATAACTGACAGAAATTTATTTATAATTCATTAGTAATTCAGTTACTATAATATGTACTAATATTTTATTTAAATTATTTTTGTTAAGATTAACGACAATATTCAATATAACAAAAATCAGACAAGAATCCCCGTTGCAAATCCATGTCAATTTCTTATAGTTGGTGATAAAATGCTGATTTCTGGATTCGGAAGACTGCAGGTAAATAAAATCAGTATAAATATGAAACGATAATTTAAATTCATAAAATCTTTTCAAACAGAATAAAAAAACAAACATTTTTTCTTTACCATTATTTTTTCTAATTAAGAATCATTAATATCTTTCAGGAAAGTACGAATTCCAGAAGCAAACTGGGATATGCAATATCAGAAATGATATCTTATAGAGAATGCCAGGTTGCATATAGAACGCACAATCCGAATCTATTAAGCAGAAATATGTTCTGTGGCGTGAGTCCAGTGGCTAGGACTTGTAAAGAAGATGTTGGGGGCCCGGTGGTGCATCAGAAATTTTTATTCGGTATTATATCTTACCCAGGTAGCTGTAGAAATTCATCTCTACCAAGCATTTTCATAAAAATTTCAAAGTATTACGCTTGGATTAATCAACATATTGAAATAGATTATTGACTACTATATTTGAAATACAAAATGTAATTTAATTTTTCACACAGAACTTAGGTTATTGAATAAATTTTCTTTATAATCTTATTTAGTCTCATTTAGTATCTTATTTTCATATAAGCTACGATAATCTACGTAACATAGTGGATTATCATCAAAGTTAAGGAAGTTCTTATTTGGCAATGATATGTTTGTGGTCATATAATTATTTTACTGCACTTGCGCTACAATTGTTTTATCACCTCAGATAATATATTATATGCGAATGTATAGACTATTTTCGATACATTTAATATATATTGTATATATAAGGTATTGACATCCTCAAATTAGTATACGACATTAGCGATTCTTTAATGCACTCAACACTATGGCCGCAAGTCTGCGACCGACGTCGGTGTTGCCATGTGAATGAATGTTAATTGCTTATAAAAATCAGTGATAAAATTCTATGTTTTCACAGGTTCTGTTGGATATTCCATGTACCATTCCACTTACACAAGAGACCAGAATTCATAACACTATTCTTCTAGCCCTAACGTCAATTTTGTTTGATTTAACTCGCAGAATTTCTAAAAGGTTCAAATTTTCCGATATAATTAATAACGTTTTATCCGAGTTGTGACCATAATATTTTTATCATACTACCTCAGTCCGTCGGTGGTATTTTGTTATGACAATCGCGTGTAAGTTAATTAAAAATTATTAACTCGACACGAATCGACAATTTATATTAAAATTAATTATTTATAAACTAATAATCTTACGTGGATTGTTCTTTTTTCATTTTATAAGAGGGAAGATGAACGCTTCAAGGAGAATGGCTACTGAGAGATAACCGGCGATATTATATTCTTTGAACGGATTGCATATTATGATGAGATAACTTATTTTGAATCAAGTGCGCTCTGAACCTTGAGATATTTACCGTATTTCTTTATGCAAGCATATTATTAACAAAGAGATGGGAAAAATTGTCTGTGCTTTTCATTTCATGATTTTCAATTTTTTCTGTATATCTTGCAAATCAAGAAAGCAGTAAGAGAGAGCAGAAAAATAGTACGTAGCACACCGGGGCAATGATGTTTTCAAAATATATAAAATTATATTTTTTGTACAGAATGAAAAGTGATCGTCTTTGAATAATTCTATAATATATTTTTCTACAGAGGCAGCACGACCAAAATGAATAAGTTTTGAAATATTATGGCATTTCATTAAATACTTTCCAAATTATCACTAGATAAACATACATCCATTACAATAATTATTACTCATATTTTATTTATATTCTTATAATAATATCAACTGAAACATATTTATGATAGTCAAATGTAAGCAATGTAGAAAGTTGATTTATGAATAATATCATAAATATATAGAATACCACTATTTAGACTACGTCTGCAGCATGGCTCACGTATTACTTTTATGTTTAACGTTTATTTCCCGTAGATGACAGCATTATTTACTGTCGAATTAAATTATAACAGTAGTACCAATTGGCGGCTCGGTACTTTTACAAACACATTACACGTTTAAATGTATTTTAGAACACACCAAATTTTTTAATACTGATTCGCATGTTAATTACGTTTTTGAAAATGTTTTTACAATTCAACATTATTATTTGAATATGCAAAAATAAACCTTCAGAATGACTATTTAATTTTTACTTAGTTTTGCAAAGATTTTAAGGCTTTAAAATTATCCATGGACCGATAATATTTAGTTTTTCTTCATATTTATCATGATTAACCTACTTTCTTTTTTAACGAAATCCGAAATATGAATACTAAATATATATTATGATTTATTTTTATATCCCTTCTATGATTATTATTTATATGATATGAAATCTATGATTTATGTATCCCACTTGACTGATTGAAAGAAAATTGTTTGTTTCCTCGAAAAAAATAAAATACTATTATAAAAGAAGACGGGACTTAAATAAATAAAAACTTCGATTTAATTTTAAAAAACTGATTTAACAGTAATAAAAATATAATGTATTAACGCACCTTAGTAAGCCAGCAAAATAATTAACGTTTATATAGCTTGGCCCCTACTTATTGATATAGGTTTCGTGAATTTAGTGATTAAAGGTCTAAGGTTACGCGATGATCTCGAATGGCTTTATTTCGCAGCCATACTGAAGGCTCGAAATAAAAATCTTTGCGGATATCTTGTTTCTAATCTGTGGAATTCGTCTCTATTTTTTGATAGAGTTCAATAGCTTTTGAAAATAATTATATTTTCTACCAAATAAATATATGCAAAATAAAGTACAGATTGCGAAAACCTTCGTTTTCCGGCCTTTATTAAAATTATTTCGTTAATCTATATACTGACATTTTATAAAAATTCCATCGTTTTCTTGCTCTTAATTTTAATCGGGCCATGTAATATTGACCGAATGTGATCATTTCGTTTAACTACCGAGAGTACGTCTTAACTTTGACGAATTGATTATATAATATTAAATAAGTCTTAAAACTATATACAACTTTTATTTACAATTCGTCTTCTATTACATGAGCATGAAATAATAAGACAATTACACAGCTCTTACGTTATTTAATAATTATAAAACACATTCACTAAATTATTTTCAACTAACCTATTACTATGAAGTCTTAAAACTGAACCTTCTTTATAATAATGCGCATTATAAAGAAATATTATTATTATGTGCTAAAACTTTAAATTGAAAACACGAAACTATTCTAAATCTTACTTTAAAAAATTGTAATTATTATAAATAGTATGATAAAAATAATAAAACTCTGTAACTATAATAAAAGTCTATATGAATGTTCTTCATTTCCAATTGCTTGTTTTATTTTTAAACAAACATATTTGTAAACCAATGATATTCGTTACATAATTTTGGTCTATTAAGCATTCTTCATTTCAGAAAATAAAAACTTACATACTGTTTTCACTCATAAATTATTAATCAGAATAAAGTTAATAAATTATTTTTTTGATTTATTTTTCAAAGTGTAAATTATTAGAAGATTTGGAAAAATATTAATAAAACAAGGATGCTCGAATACAAAATGAATATAAGGAAAAACTATCAGAATACGAAGGGTAAGGAACATCTAGCGCCATCTACGAATCTACACATGAAGTAGCTCTGTATTAAGCAATTCCTTTCTTTATCGACTTTTCCATTTATATTCGATGTATTAAATTCTGTAGGAAATTATTTTTCTTTGAAGTTACTGTCTTTTATAACATTAATATATTTAAATAAATAATGCTAAATTCGTTTTAATACAAACAATATACATATATATATATATATATATATATATATATATATATATATATATATTCTTTAATTGTGCTTATGTCGACTGTTTTTTGATAAATTAATAAATATTTCTATTGGTCTTACAGTGCCATTAAATAAATTAAAATTAATACATAATAATATCAATATATATTTATATCAATATTAATACATATCAATATATAATTAATTGAAAATTATAATGGCAGTCAGACTATCCTTGTTGCGTAATCTGAAATAAAAATATATTAGCTGAAAAAAAAAATTCTTTATTAGTAAAGTACAATCTGATCAGATTGAAGATCTGATGTAGTTGTCCAACGTTTTGAGATCGCTACGGCTCCTCATCAGCGTCTAAAGGAGTTTAGGCGAAGGTGCTGGGGATAGTCAAATTGTATTTTGCTAATAAAGAATTTTTTTCATCCAATGTATTTTTTATTTCAGATTAGTCTAGGGAGTGGTTTTAAACAAGGACAGTCTGACTGTCATTATAATTTTCAATTAATTGTATATTGATTTGTACTAGTATGGATATAAATATAATTGTTAAGATTTTTCTCATAAATGCAAGGTTCATAAAAAATTTATAATGAAAAGGATAGTAATATATTTTATTACTATCCTTTCTGAAATCAAATTATATTTTTAATATAATTTACATACAAGTTACCGTTAAATGTAGATCCAGTACAAGCCTGAAACTTCTTAAGTATTTAGAATTTTTCTCCTGTGGGAAATAAAATTTTTGTTTAATTTCGGTAAATACCAGCAAAAATACATAAAACAAAAGAAGTCGTATAAACTGAATAGAAATTACGTAACTGTTTATGTATTATACGTAATGTCGTATCGGATCAAGTTAATATTCCTTGCGAATTTTCGATGACCGAGCTACGAATAAAGCAGTTAAGCAAAAAGTCATTCTTGGAACTGATAAGGGTCAACTCACTTTCTCATTTATTTGTCTCTTTATAGTTCATCGATAGAGGCTTGGAAGTTGTAAAGAAAACCAAACAAAAAAGAATTGAATATAGAACGAGAGATCAATCGGAGTCAATTGTTACTAATTTCTTAAAATATGCATGAAAGAGGGGAAGAGAAGAGTTGTTATTTGAAATTCTGTTTTTAAACATCTTAGAAATTACAGAAAAGAAAGTTTTTAAAAAACCTTTTGTACTTATACTTAATTTTCAATAATACTAGAAATTTTTTTTTTTTTTTGTACATTGCTTTGATGTATTACGTGTATAAGATTTACAATATGATTAATATGACAATGCAATGAAACTTATTTACAGCGAATTCGAGAATCAGGCGCAAAACATAATTTATCAGAATGATTACAAATTCAAGTGGTTTATTATTTTTTTGCGTATAGGGAAATCTGAACGTATACCATAAAGTAATTCTAATTTTGGAAACCTTAAAACATCCTGGAAAAAGTATATTTAATTCAAGCAATCGAAACAATCAATGACAGATCGTCGATGTGTCCGTGCAATCTCAGAGTGATGCTGTTGACGCAATTCCGTACATCTGATTCACAAAAGCGTTGAGGCGTCGAGAGCGATCATACTACATTGTGCCATACAAGATCATTCGAGATGTAAAGGGAATCGAATTAATCGAATCCTGTGCACCCTGCCCTCAGCACCCCTCCCTCTACGCTCATGACTATGGAGTCTCTTCCTACAATTCCTATTGGACTTTACTTTACAATTCCTATTAGAATTTTGCACTGGTCCCTCGATAAGGCTATAAAATCAGTTTGCAGGCTTCTTTAAAAGCACAGTACACCCGTTGTACAATCTGCGTTTTTTATCCAAGGAATGATTATCTTTAGAGAGAGACTCTTTGTCTCTCTCTCTCTCTCTCTCTCTATCTCTCTCAATGCGCGCGCGCGCGCGCGTGTGTGTGTGTGTGTGTGTGTGTGTGACATTGTATGTGTCTGTGTCCGCCGACCTGAGTAATGTTTATCTATGAGCTATCTGTAACTCATTGCTGTATGACACATGACCAGATTACGGAAAGTGAAACGTGTTCGCTTGCAATCTTAATGTTCGATAATCGAAAATATTTACCTATTACTATAGCAAATTCGATTGGTATAAGACGTTTGTTTAATTATAAAATTAGAAAATTATTGATACGTTTTATTAATTTATTGATCGATTATATAATAAACGAGTTACAAAAAATTGTATAAATTGTGATATTCAATAATAAAGTAATTTTAATAGATTTTAACATGTATTTAGATTTTATGTAGATTTTAATAGATAGTAGCATTAATAATAGTGAGGTAGGAAAAATAAGATATTTGATGTTACAATAAATAACAACATTCTGATATAATATGAAGAAATTTTACAGAAAACGCCTCTCATTAACAATTAACACAATTTATTCGCAGAAATATCTTTCTTGAAGAATATAATTATGGACTGAATATCTCTTAAATTATCTATTAAGTGTTATTTCCGATTCTGAATTCTCTCAGATAAAAAATAAATATAGTGAGAAATTTTGTCAGTAATATACGTAAAGGAAAAGAGAAACTTAATATACGATGTATCGAATTTTCAATACAAATATAGAATAAGATTTAAGAAAAGGTTTAAAGTAAGGAATAGATGAGGAAAATAATCGGAAAAGAATTGTCAAAACTTTATTATTTAAAATATCAACAGACAACATAACTCGATCATATAAGGTCACGCTCGCTAAACCCCGACTAAGCAGTAGCTAAAAATAATACAATCAAACTCATACAATCAAACTAATAAAATCAAACTAATACAATCAAACTAATACAATCAAAACTAATAATCATATTACTGAAAATACTTCATTAAATGATCATAATCTATAGTTATAATCGATAAAAAGAAATTTTTTAAATACCTAATTTAGATACGTCTGAGGCCCACAATTACTACTCATGATAAAATTAAGCATGCTATAAGCCTTGACAATATATAGGGAGGAAGACAAAAAATAATAATTGAAAATTCCATGCAAATTAGTAATAATATCAGCATTGACTATTGACTATATTTATTTATTTTATATATAATTGATACAATAGATATTTATCTATTCATTTTTTCTATTCAAAAGGTCTTTTCGTATTATTTATTAATAATTAACGCTATTTTCTTTATATTTTTATTAGTATACTAATAAAATTAAAGAATACTCGTTTTTATAAATAAAAGTTTATGAACTATATAAACTCAATTTATGGACTTCTTTTTGTACTATATTTTAAAATATACTGATAAATTTCTTTCGATGGTGAGTATTGTAGATGATTATTGTACAAGAAGAACAATAAATTTTTGCGCTTTACAAATTGCTGAAATTACCATTGTTTTCAGCTTCAATACTATAAACTTCTTGACATAACAATCTATATAATGATGAGAAAGATCGATTAAGAACAAGATTGGAAAAGAAAAAGACAGGATGTAAAAGAAAATATTATTTTACCTCGGTATCGAAGGAAGGGAATCAAAACCGATTTCGAGCAGAGAATGCTCTCTTATTTTTATGCCTCCCTTTCTACTTCTAGCCTTGTTAAATTCCTATTTTTATCCTTCTCTTCACAGTGTCCAGAGTCCAATTTGCTAGAATGTACTTATAAGACACGTACAACCTGTCCAATAGAGAAGATGCCGTTATTTCTAATAGGATATTTTCAAAAGTTGCATCCAACCGAGCCGTTTTGTACGATCCTCGTTATACGAATCCAGTAATTGCGCGAAAGTAAGATGGCGAAATCGAGACTAGCGAGGTTGAAGGAGGCTCGAACCGAGGATTGAGAAAGAAAGTGAGATCATTAGAAGCAGAGAGAGAGAGAGAGAGAGAGAGAGAGAGAGAGAAGAAGAAGGGGAGGAGGGATGAACAGACGTACGTACGTGTGAGGAACAAAGTGGAAAAAGAAAAAATAATGCAGAGAAAAATATGACGAACACATTGGGATGTATAATATTAAGTAAAAATTTTATCAGTTATTTTTTCCTCATATTTAGTATATCAACATGAAAGTGTGTTTAGTGACTGTAGAATGATAATATTTTCTTGCCGTAGTAATGATAATCTTAACTATATATTAACTATCGAAATTGACATATGAAAATTTTTATATCACGTTGTATAAATTTGCAATGCAAAAGTTTTTAATTTTAATAAAAAAAGTGTTCTTTCAGTCTATTATTCAAATTAATTGTCGAAAAAACAGAATTTGCGTATATTATTATAATCGGATGAATTGATGATCGATCAGCGATTCCGAAGATTAGTTTGTACGTCAATATTATATTTCGATAAAATTATATTTTTAATGTAATCTGTACAAGAATTGGAATAAAGAATATTATATAAAAGTAATTTTATACAATAATAAATATAGGAATCAATTTAATAATTACTATATAAACGTTCATTCTATATAAATGACATTTAATGCAAATCTTAATGACAATATATTTCTTTTTATAATTTTTAAAATAAAACGAATATATGATAATGATTGGAATTTAAATCAGTTACACTGAACATAAATTATTAATTATGACTCAATTGAAAATTGTGGTAGTTTCAGTCATAAATTATAGCGGCATTCTTGTTTGTTTTGAAATATTAGTATAATCTTCTTTCGAACTTTTAAGTCAAAGAATAAAAAACCAAGGATTTTGTTTTTTAACAGTAACTTTTCTTAGCAATAACCAATTGGATACTTAGCCACAAAAGATCGAACCAATATTAAATTAATATTAACTTTTTTGTTTGCTGTGACCGATTGTGAATTCTTATGTATTCACAAAGTCGAAAAATATATGGATTTTCTATTCGATATGATCATGATTAATTATCGAGTTCCAAAGGTCATTTATTTTAATGATTAATATACGAATTAAATGAAAACTAATCGATCCTTACGCAAGATGCAAGTCGTTCACAATATACAAAGAAACGTAGAAAATCGATCGTCGGACTCTTCACACTTTGGTCCTCGTCCTAATCCAATCGCGATAATGCGCAATCTCGGTGTAAACCCCGGGATAGAAGGGATCGCCGCAGCCGTTGTTCCAGGACGCGATGCCCGCCAGACGGCCTCCTATCGTCATTGGACCGCCCGAGTCGCCCGTGCACATGTCCTCGCCGCCCTCGCCGAAATAAGCGGCGCAGATCTGGCCGTTGGGCAGGCCGCCCAGTTCTCGAGAGGCCTCGTCGCAGACCTTCCCCGGCACGATCGGCACGGTGACGCTCTGCAGCTGGACGGCTACGCCGTCGCCGGTGATGCCCCAGCCGGTGACCGTGGCCAAGTCGCCCGTGCCGACCGACTCGCCGGCCTCGTACCGTGAACCGTGCCACCGTCGTTTCTGATGGACGAGCCCGAGCGCAGGCTCATCTCCCAGAGGCTCTGGCCGTCCACGCAGTGGGCGGCCGTCGGGATCCAGTGGGCCGAGAGGATGCTGCCACCGCACTCGTGATTGTTGCGATGCAGCAGGCTGATTTGGTACGGGTAGGCTTAGATCGTCGCGTCACTGCCGTTGATGATGTAGTTTAGCGAACTCGCGGCATTTCCTGCAGTGAATTGCCAGCGGGTGACGGAGGCTGCGGAAAAGGTTTTGGCTAATCAATGATCAAAGAATTATTGCTGTCTTCTTGTAGATTTTACTGTTTGGAAAATCTGATACTTATTTTATCTATCTACATAACATCAATTTTCATTAAAATTTATTAATGACATTGTGGAATAATATAATAGTTTATTTATTAATATTTCAGATCCAATTTTATTGATTTCTTGAGTTTGAAGAATAACAACGAATTATTAAAATAATTGTGAACATAAAAAATTGTCAACTTTTATAATGAATTAACTGATATAAATTCTTATTTAAAAAATAGTACGGAGCGACATATGAATTAACACAATGACTTATATATATATATATATATATATATATATATATATATATATATATATGTATGTAAAAATATATTTTTGGTAAATCTTAAAATTTTACTTAAAATAGATATTATTTATTTCATTTTCATTTGCCCGTGATAATTTAACTTACCAGTAGAAAACTTTCCTAAGTAGAAAACTAGTAGCAAATATTGAAACATTTCATTCATTGACTGGCTCCGACAATTGACAATTCAAATCTACCGTATGATGCAGACGAGTATTCATTTGCGATTAACTCAGATTGATCTTCTATTTATTGATTATTAAAACTGATCTGTGACACGATAAATTATAATTGGCTGTCTCTCTTTAATCGTATCAGAGATAATTTTTGCAGCGAATAAATTTAAGTATATATAAAAATTATTTTAAACACTGACTTTTATATTCCGATTAAATTTTTCTTTATTTCAATCAAAAGGTTAATGGATAATTATAGACAAAATTTTATTTATTTCTTTAATTTTTCATTTATTCAATTTGAGTAAAACCTCGGAAATAAGGATGTCGCAGAACTAACTGTAAGAAACGGTATTCCATAATATATCGCGATTGTGCCTTGCTGCTAAATTTGTCATAATTTGTCATAAGGTATAAATATTTTATAATCATTTTATTATTCAGTTAAAAATTGACGATTCGATTTACCAGGCGCTGATTCAGACGCATCACGTGAGCATCAATAGCTTTTGTTCAATAAGATATATTAACATCTAATCCCACTCTATAAGCATTTGCTTTTGTAAACTTTTAAAATGTAAGCAAAAATAATAGATTATGTATTATCCTTCTCGAACAAGTACGCATTCACGGAATCGGTTCATGGGCAGAATGCACATACTAAAAGTCTGTTCATCTTAACTTACTTATCAGTTTCACAGTAGATTTAATCGATCACCTACTCAATTCTAAGTCAAATGTCAGAAAAGAGAGACAGCTCATTGCTGGTGTCCTCGTATTTACGACTATAGAATATGATGCTAATTCTCATACAAAGTTAAATACTTTATTAGAATTGAAACGAAATGTATCTTCAATGCGTAGCGATCTGCCATTGGCTACAGTGATCCTTTTCCATTAATAATATGAGTTATTTGATTATCAACAGTGCATTTATTCTGTTTGACTCTTGTAAATATTCATATTTCAAACTATAATCATAACTAATAATTCTATTCCGCACTCTTTCGTTCTTTATTCTTCGAAAATGATCATAGCCATTGACCAGCTGACTGCTCTTGCTTGATGATAGTATATTATATGATATTATATTTTATCTCATTTAATTCTCTCTCTCTCTCTCTCTCTCTGTCTGTTTGTCACTCTCTCTCTGTCACTGTCTGCATCTTTTCAATTATATAATTATTCATCACATATCTATTAATATAATATTAGTTTAATAATTATAGTAATCCGCAAATTTTATAATATATTTATAATATAATTTATAAGTATTATTACTGTAATCACTAGGATTATTTATAATATCTTACAAACTAATAAGGTATGTAAATAATATTACAAGTAAATAAATAAAATCTAAATAATAATGTAACACCACGAGTGTTAAGCAGTTTTTATATATGATGTTTCATGCAAATATACAAATATGGTATATAGAAATTCTAAAGATCAATAAAATCAATACAATCAATACAATCAATAGTTTACGAAAATATTAAATCGGAGGAAATGTATATTGTTTAAATTATATGAAATCTTATAATTTTGGATGAATGCATATTCTGACACAGGGTATGAAAAATACGTATAAGATGGGGGTGATATTGAAAGTATGCATAATCAACGTTTGAATGTTAAGAAATCATCATGGTCTAAAGAATCGAGTGAATTAAGTACGATTTATCAGTCTTGAACAATATGTATTAGTATTACGGAGGCGATACATGGATTGGTATCTGAGATGTACAACTATATATATAGTATTGTTTAATTAAGGATTTTACTTGCGTCCTCGATCAAGATCCGAGAGAATCTCGAACTGGGTGTATGGAAAGTTTTAGTGAAGAGAACAATCAGAGTGTTTTTCCTTAACAAAATGCATTTTCATTTTTATATCTTAAAATCTGCTGGGTTTATTATCAATACGGTTCGTTTGACGATCATACTCTAGAATTATATCAGTTATATTTCATAATTTAGTTATTTATATATGTTTAATAGTTAACTTTATATCAGATGAACGTAGAATGAATTTTACATTTCTTTAAATTTCACAGATATAGATTTTGATTAAATTCATCATTAGCTACGGATAATTAAGAGTCATATGTCGTCGTAATTCCAGCACGCGAAAAGTACAAGCACAAATAATTGTAAATACATTGACGGTATTAAGGTAAGCAGGTTCTATTTAAACGAACTAATAAAATTAAATCCGAGCTCCGCCAACTGAGGAGCGGCAGCAAATGAAGAAAATCCCCATAAGGCGCTAAAAAGTTCACTCCGTCTGCTGGGTTCCTTATATACACGTATATACACGTTTCTGCAATACGAGCCGTCGGAGCTGCTGGGTCGACTATAAGCCGCGAGGAATAAGAAACTCGGTTGTCCATGGGGAGTGGGGGTGCGGAAGAGGGAAAACGCTATCAGCGAAGATCACGCTAATCTAACGCCTTCATTCCTAGAGCTCCTCTCTCTATATATATATATACATATATATAGACTACCTACTCCGCACTGATCCGACTCTTGACTTTTTCTAACGACCTCGCTCCGCCCCCCTTTGCCTCTCTGTGCGCACTTTTTCCGTACTTCGCCCTAATGCGGCTATTATATATCTGCTCGCGCCCACGCACACACGTATGGCGGAGCTTTCTTTGCGCTTATATATATATATATATATATATATATATATATATATATATATATATATCTTTTACACAGACACACACACATACACATCTGCCGAATGTAGGGACCAGGCTTGGTGGATGAAAGCTATCTTCTCGGTAATTATCCCCGCTAAGCGGGTGAGAACATCCCCTCAGATTTCCCCTCTCCCTACAAAACCAGACGTTCGTACTGTATCAAATGCGAAGACAATTATGTGCGTCTTCGATATCGGTCTTTTCCAATTTCGCGCGAAACAAAGGAGCCTTTCTTGGAACTAACCCCCCCCCCCTCCCAAGGAGGCGCTCTCGATCTTTTCTGGATATGGGAGGAAGAGGCACTGGGTGCGGCGAGGTAGTCTCCCTTTCCGGGTTTCTTACGTGAGACGAGCATTACTCTCTTCTCCCTTGCCCATTTCATTTAAACGCAATATTGCATCATCTCTGTAGGAATGACTTCGAGATTGTATGGAGGAAATAAAATTATCCGTGATATATATATATATATATATGTAGGATGTAAGATTGGAGCATTTTCTTGAACATCGCGAGGGTTGTCATGTAAATGGAATATATGACTATAGGGATATTGGGAGAAAATGATTGGTATAAGTCTAGCATATTCAATTGAGATACTAATGATTCCTTTAGATCAACGATGTTGATTAAAGTTCAAATATGCATGCTTATTTTCATTAACATATGAAAAGACAATGCAATAATTAAAAAAATATTTTTTACAATAATATTTAAATAATGTACATAATTTCTCAAAAAGATCTGGCTAGGATCAAAATAGTTCAGATAAATTTTAAAAGAATTGCATGTAATTTTAATTAGACGTATTTGTAAATAAATAAACAGAAAATAATGTGTATGCAAAATTTTTTTATCCACGTCATATATTTTTGATCAGTATGGAACTGATTAGATAATGAAAAATTGTATATATTTAAACATTCTTGCCTTGCGCTATAATAATACCATAATGATATAAGTTAAAATTAATAGTTTACAATATAAAAAAAGAATTGGGTTTTGCTTTGCATCAACATTCATCAATATTTTAATCTTCTTGTTAATTTAATCAACTTATCATATTTATTAATAGTATTAATAAAAATCTATTCAAAATAAACTTTTAAATATTATTTTGATATTTAGGCCTAGTAAATTGATTTTAATTCTCAAGAAGAAATAAATTTTTATTAACTATTCAATTAATATAATAATGACATTGAAAAATGTTTCAATCAATTTTATTATTATCACATCTGACAAATAAGTTGAATGTAGATCGTTATATAAGTATGCAGTCTGTATAATTCTCCAACTTTCTTTTACGTTTTTTTACTCCGAAAATAATCAGTAGTAGTAAGAAAATTTAACCAAATGACTGCTCATGACTGATTACCATGGAGGTTTTCTTAAGAAAATATTCAGATAATATTTTTCTGATTAACTATCCTTCGGAACCAGTAGAACAGTAAAATTTAACATTTATGGAGAAATAATTTGATTGCTCAGTATTAGATATTCATAATCATTATCTTAAGTATAAATAAATCATTTTAGAAAAATATAAGTTTAAAGTAAAAAGTGTAAATTCTACAATCTACAATATTCATTCATTAACGGAGTATTAATTTGAGCATATGGTAGTTCAAAAGTGCCGTACGAAGCAGATATATTCGCATGGTTGATAGCCTCAATAAATCAATGTTTCACTGCAGCCAATAGCTTGATAATGCATACTTCTAAATGTTTGAATACGCTCCAAAAAATCCAAAGAATATCCAAATCCAAAAAAAAATCCAAAAAATATTTATATGATTTATAGAATGTTGGAATTCGGTTTTCCATTTTCAATTTTAGAATTTTTATGTTAAACTGGTAATTAGTGTCCCTCTTCCAGAATTTTGGATAAAATTTCTGTAATATAAAGAAAAGCTTCAGGCTTTCAATATCACTCTTATGACAGAAAAGTGTTTTGGCTAAACTGCCAAGGAATAAATGAATATAACGTTCGCGGAAAGTAAGAATAGTATATTTATGCACGTATAGAATATAATATATTTAAGACGAACAATTCCGCTCTTTTTTTATTTTCAATTATAGCTCTAATACTTTCAAATGGTTTATTCTGAATTTTTGGTATACGGAATTATTTTTATTCATATTTTCTCAAAGCATTTAACTAATATTTAATAATTACTGCGCATCAATTTCTCTTGTCATCGTTAAACTGTAATTTTCGAAAAAATTATACGACGAAAAATCTTGTGTTTGATGTAAAATGAGAATATGGCTAATCTATTTCTCAGATTTATAAAAGAGAATAATTAATGAAATTACCATTTTAATTTTTATATTATAAAGTGAGTTATTTCAATCGATTACTTATTTTTTCAAGTAAATATTTGAGGAAAAATTCCATAACGAAGCGTATTCCGTTGTCCAATTTTCGCGAAATTTTATTTCCACTTCTAGTACACATATATTGTTGAAATTGTCGAATTGCTCCGTATGTATAAATGTATCTAGTCGAGCAAAATTTAAATTATTAAACATAAATTTCCAAATTCCTGGCGCGGCCCCAAAAAGCTGTTAAATTAATTAAGCCAAAAAAAGAACATCGGATATCGCGCACCTGATAAAATTCGTTCGACTTTTATAATTACATTCGGAAATACGCGTACTCTCGCAACCGGCTGGGCTGTAACTTTTCATAAATTTGCGTTAATAAAACACTGTGTTTTAAGCCCCCTCCCGCAGCCCTTCTCCATCACCCACCCTACTCATCCAAACGAGGACAGAGAGAGAGAGAGAGAGTTAATGCGTGGGCACTTAACAGTAAATTTCCGAAGGTCGATCTGAAAAATTCGCGGCGAGCCCTCCCCGGCGCGCTCGAAGTCGGATCATACCCTATAAATAATGCGCTTTTAAACAGGCCGCGGCAGCGACAACGACGATAGTCGGTCGGAAGGGGGTTGGCACGCGGGCGAATCACGTGCGCGGGGCTTACGCGCGAACCTGAGGCCGTAGCGCCGGCGGGGACGAGTTCGATGCGGCGTGAGGGGACGGCGGGAAGAGGTCACGATCCTATCGCGATAATCGACGCTCGATAATGTTCGGCCAATAAATTTGCGAGGCGCGGCGCGGCCGCCCGGCGATAACGCCCGGGATTTATATTATTGAACGAGCGCGGCTCTCGCGAGGCACTGGCCGGTGGTGGGCGCGTTTTGGGGGGAACGGCCCGCTTCGGCGAGCGCGATTCGTTTCGCTTTTGGTGTCAGGCTCGGGATCGACGGGGCGAGCGTGCCCGCGAGCACTGGTTTATATTTGTTGTTGGGGTTGGACGGTGGGCGGCTGTGCGCGGGGGGGGGGAGGAGGCAAGCTCGATTCTTTATATAATACCGTTTTGGGAATTTTCGCGAATCGACATTGTAGGCCGGATATTTGTCGTGCGCTTCGGCCTTATCGCGAATTGGACGCAGTGGATGCGAACGAATGGCTTTATGGGCCTCTTGCTGATCGGATTGTTGGCCAGAATAGGCAATGAGACGATTGCAGAGGTTCGTTGGCCGTTTTGTCGAGATTGTAAAAAATAATTGGATCTGCGATTAATTCTATTTCTACATTGTAAAGCTAATCCAAACTTTGACGTGGGATAGACTTTGAAAAATTCAAGATTCTGTCTATTTAAAAGCAATGCTTTTGTGTATGTAAGAAATGGTCTAGTATTCTTATATAGTTTCTCTCATTTCAAATAAAGACAATAAAATATGAGACGTAGTGCCTTGTAATGTTTCGCAAACCTGATTCACAATAACAAATTTATTTATTGTAATATTTGAGCCTTATTGATGTTAGTCTACAAAACTTTCGGAAAAACTTTCTTTTAATAAATATTGCGCTCTATGATGCAACTATTTCATTCAAAAACTGATAAGATTCTTGGTAATTACATTAAAATAATGCCAAAAAAAGTTTCTTTAGTCCCTTGGTTTCTGCTTCACATTTACTTCACTTAGAATTTTATTTATCCAAATTTTCCCTTAAATTATATAAGTTGGATGAATTAATTTTGTTTCTTTTTCTAATAATAATTTCTTTATTCTGTGGATTTCCGGATGTTCATTGTTCTCATCTGAGTTATTTCGAGTATTATACATGGTATACTATTATATAATATATTACAATTAAAAAAATTCAAAAGCTCAATGTATAATTTCGCATCAATCCGTTAACTGAGAGAAAGTTAGCGGCAAACAAATTAATCAGGATACGCTTTCAGTTGATATTAGTTAACACGGTATTGCAATATCGGGTGTAACTGAATTTAAAAGATTTTAACTGGTCAATTTGTAATCGTTTTAAGTCTATATAAAAAGAATGAGATGCCATTTGAAAATTTAGTCAAACTAATGATATTTTGTAAGAATGAAAATGACATAACTCTTGAATAAAAAATAAAATATTTTCGTGAACAGATTACAAGTAATAAAATGAAGCAATGAGGTAAATAAAAAGAACTAAGTTATATCAAAAAGACCATCACCATGAAAAGAGTTACTTCACAATTTTTCTGCTCCACCATAAAAGCAAGCAATTTACAGGTAACCTGCATATTCCGGTCACACACGCGCCGGCTCTAATGTATAAACGCTCTCGTTCATCTATGTATAAAAGTAGTTTACCGAGCGACTTAGCCGCGGCTCTGAACTTTACGGGTGGCCCCGTTTTATGACAGCATAAATGTTTCACGAATCATCCAGCCGTTCCGTATACGAGCCACAGCAGGAACGTTGGACGGGGGCACGGGCGGGAATCTTCGCCGAGGTGCATGGGCGGTCCGGTATATATATATATATATATATATATATATATATATATATATATAGTGAAATCGCTCGGGAATTAGGAAAGCGGTGAGGGTAACACGACGAGTCGTATCAAAAGCACGACGATATAGATTCTGCAAGATTACCGGGGGTGGCTTGGCTCTTTCTCGCGCTGCGCGAGCCATTGAGAAAAAGAAAGTTTCGAACGAACTGGCGCGATTTAAAAGAGTTTCGTTCAGGGCGAATACTCTTACGCGCAAATCGGAGCTTTGGTTGGATAATTCGGTCTCACGACTCGAATTCACGGAGTCTTAATCTGAGGATACGTGTATTCAGCTCCTAAACGTTCACTTTTGATATAAATGTGATTGAAAAATAAGACTTTGCCACATGATTTTTTCAAACTTATTCTTATACTTACTGGATTTTATAGTTATTTATTATCATCTATCGACTGGATATGCTGTTTTTTTCTGCTGTAATAAAAGTACCAAGACCAATTGTTTTCTAAAATAATACAAAAATGAATGATTGACTAAATAGTGTTTGTTTTTGCAGTAAATCCACCAATCCATTTTTATCGATATCAAGGATTTTATGGATATATTTGCACTTTTTCTTTATTTCAAACTAGAAAAATTATCCTTGTAAAAATGAAAACATTAAAGCTAACACATTTTCCAATATTTCTAATTATTTGCTACAAAGTGATTTGACATTGTCTGAAACATATACGTATTTATTTATTCAAAATCCTATTTTGACACAAATGTCTTTCTCGGCATTCATACAGTTGTATTTATGATATCTGTAAATTAGGTCAAAGAAGTAATAATCTTGAAACATAAAATGAAGTGAGATGCTAATTAGTTACAGTCTTAAAACTTTTGTAGCATTCGATTATGTTACCACAGAAGTGTTTTTCTATAGTTCTTTTTCAATTTCTTTACTTACTTATTAGAATTTATATTATTTTTAAAAAATATTCATTGTTACTATTATAAATATGCTATTAATGATTTTTTCTTCCCAAAATCATCGACATAAATTGCATAATACGACAGTTTAAAAAAATGAACGGCGTTACCTATCAGCTTAGTCAGGTAGTCAGTTCTAGATTATAATTAATAATTATTTAAATTCAATTTTCGTCATAATGGATATCTAAGTGAGAATTTAGATATCTTTAGCATATTATCCGTATTTAGCATATTCACCAAAAGAATAAGTAAACTGTATTCAACTTAGGGAACTTCTAAATTCTATAATTATATAAACACACTCTAAAGTAGCAAACAATATAAAGTAAATAAAATAAATAACAAAATACAAATATAAAAATATAAATAATTTATACAATCAAATGATATAACAATATAACGCTTTCATAAAAGTTTAATAAAAAAAATTAATAAAATAATACCACCTTACTACATGTATCAGTATAAGAATGTAATTCATAATGAATGCACAATGCACAAATTTTACAATTTGTGCATCGATTTCACGAAAATTCATTACTTAATATTATAAATATTTTTTTGTTGTTGAAATTTTCATAAGCAGCAAGACTGTATTAAGAAATTTTTGAATTTATCGCTTAAAATGTCAAAGATATGAGATACGCCTGCATCTTTCAGACTTTATGACGGTAGTTCTAAATTCCGGCTTAATACCTAAGGCTATTAACCAGCCAAATTTTAAGCGTTTTCTGTACCCACCCGCTGAGCCCTGTTAAAAAAGAAAACGCTGGCGTCTCGCTCATTTTCTTGTGTCCAGGGAGTTTTCGCGCCGAGCGTTAAGAAAGGGCTGTAAATGGCGTCTGCAGAGTTTTTATCGCCTTCTAAAATATTGTCGTCACCGGAGCTTAATCGTGTAATAAAATGTTTTTGCTCACCCCCCTTCCCCCCTCCGGTGCCCCCTTACCCCTTTGTTTGTCTAGCCGCTTTATATTTCCGAGCGCGCGTTCATGTGTTCCTTTATATATATATATTAGCCGAGAGATGGCAGTACAACGAAGGAGTATAGGGTTGGGGGAAGAACGGACAAGGGGAAAAATAAATAAATCGTCGTGGCGTCCCGCCAGCTTTCGTACTATTTGTCTTTTCGCGCGCGCGTCCTCCACCCCTTTTACTTAACCTTTCCGTTTTTTTTTCTTCCTTCTTTCTCTCACTTCGTATCCTTCGTTGGGACGAGAGAACGTTTTCTCCTCATTCTTTAAAGGAGGGCGCGCCAGTTGCAGTTCATGCAACGGACATAATGAACTACAAAAATTCAGCTCTCGCAGAATCCCGAATTTAAATGCTGTTTATTCTCCCACTAGTTCGGTTTGCTATACAAATAAAATGATTTTCTTCAACACTTGGTTTGCACAACAAGAATATTTGATGAAAATGTAGCAGTAATTTTTTTATCTGCAGGGATGTTTTTCTGATCTTTTAAATTACTTTATTGAATAACTAAATAGGTATATTTATTGAATTATGCAGAGGAAAAATGTAAAAAAAATTAATTAATAATGAAATTGTATTATAATTTCCATATGCATAGTGAATATTATGCATAACGTGTGCACTACATATAATGTATTTTTTAATCATAGTCATGTTCTAAATTAACATAAGTGCAATTAAATTTCTAAGTATTGTTAGCAATTTTCTTTTCAAATTTAATTAATTAAGTTTCCAGATGAAATAATTTACCGTGTCTATTTTAGAGTTGTTCAAAGTTTATTTTTTAATATGCATTTTGAAGTAAAAAGCTTTGATTGATACTTACAATATATTGTATTGTAATTGCATAACTGTAGATTTTTTAATCTTATAAAATGTGAAATATAAATTAATTTCTTTTTATACCAATTATTTAGAAAATTTGTAGATATTTCTAGATAGAGCAGAATCAGCGGTCGTATGCATAGATTTTCATATAATCCCATTACCACAAAATTTAAACGAGCAATCCATTTGCCGACCAATTTGCAAGCTAAACAGAAGGCTGCTATGTACATCTATTTGCCCGAAATGTTTCACATAACAATGCACGCTCGAATCTTTAAGATTTATATATAGATAGACTGTACAAGCTAAGCCGATGTGCCGATAGGCAATAGGAGTAACGCTCACTTTTTCCCATTTGCTCGAGGTTCGTTATAAACGTAAAATTTGCTTGTTTACGGGGCAATCATCTTATGAATCTTACGGCTTAACCTTTCAAGCCAGAATAAAGTCATTGCTCGAAGGCTTCTAAGCATCCTGTTTCTGGAATATTAAAAAAATTATTAAATTAAAGGTTACCAAATAATACTCTGGAGATGCCCAAGAAATGAAAAAGAAAATATTCGCATGAAATTGATGATGAAAATTTTAATCACAGTTATGGGCAGGAAATTAAAAAATTATAAACGAAATGGGAGACATATTTCCATCAATTCTTAATTTGCTATATATATCCAATAATTGTTCTTTTTACTGAACTTTGTTTCGTTGAAAGGACAATGTTGAGGAAATGAAATGGAAAGTTCTTTATCAGTTGCGCATTGAACGAGTCAATTCTTCAAATGCTTACAATTGATACGAGGTTCACATTGACGAAAAACTTATTACAGAAATAGAAGATTAATGGTCAGTAATTAACAGTATCGCATCCTGCACTGGGCACAAGTACCACCGGCAACACCGATAGCCTCACAAATCATTGCAAATTGATTGTCTACATGACCAAGCGCCGCACACGCTAATTGCAATTGTAATATATAAAAAATTATCTCGCGCAAATGTACAGACAATCTCGATAGGGCGATTCAATGGGACCTCGCGCCTCGAGATGACAGCAGGCCATATCGGGATCTCGGTCGAGAGAGTCGAAAACGAGGTGTTTCGCGGATGTCGTCGTCGGTGCCTCCGGCCCCAATCCTTGCGAGTCCATAAAGTCGACGGGACGGGAAAATCCATGCTCTGCCACGTGCATGAGCTTCCATGCTGCAACTGGAATTCCTGAGATGAAATTTTTCGCAAATGCTAGAGCTCGGATCCTATTCAATCTTTCATACAGCCAAAGCACTTATAGAAAAAGAAAAAAAAATTATATTCTTTTATTATTTTAAGTTTTATAGATTTTTTCTGGTTTTGTATAAACTTTGGTCAAAATATAACAACTGAAAAAACATTATATAAAATATAATATAAATTTTGAGCTTGCTCATTAAACATTTAAAGTGTACTTAAATATTACATTATCGCATACAAATCAGGATAAATTCAATATGATTTAGATTTAAAATATAAATATTTTTATGAATAAAAAAATACCTATTAAATTAAATATGATAAAAATTCCATAAGACGTCTAGGTAGTATTCCTCATTAACGCTGGGCCATTAGAACTGTTCATTATCGTTCTCAATTAACGTCGATTCCATGTACCATTAAAAGCTTTAGCGCTGAGTTAATTCCAGATGATCGTAATTTTCAAAATCGACGCTATCATTATCTGAAAACTGACCTTAAAAAAGTTCGCTTCGCGCTAGCTACTCGCACGTATCTGGCGACGTTCCAGACGGTCAAGTTCCTCTACCGATGCGTGCATATATATTATATATATATATATATATATATATATATATATATATATATATATGTATAGATGACTCCAGTTTATTTCTGGATCGTTTGGCAATGCCATCGTGCGCGCCCGTTAAAGCGATGGCTAATGTAATGGAAATGGTGCAGGCGTTCCTATAGATCTATATATACATATATATATATATATATATATATATATATATATATATATATATACATATATGCATATGATTATACCGCTTGCAGGTTCTGATAATAATTGTTATGGCACTCGATGGAGATCCGTTTTGAAGGGATCCGAGGGTGGCTCTTTGTGCGCGCAGAAACAATGGAATGTAAAACTCGGTGTGAAAGTTTCTCTCTTCCTGCGAGCCAAGCGAGGTCTACCTATGAAAGAAACCGCGAGGTGAGAAAATTTCATATTAAAAACGAAGTCAACTTCGAGGATCGGCTGAGACATTTTTTTTATAAAACTTGCGTATAAATCGTGTGTCATCCAATAGAAAATATTATACGCACACACAAAATCCGCAATTTCATTAAACCTCTCGCTGCTTAAGTCGTTTATCTTTAATATTCTGTTAAAATTCATATTGGTATTAGTTGCCTAGTGAAAAAATGTTCGACATTCATAAGAATAATATTTGACGTCCGATACTATATTAATAAAAAAATATTCATCTCACTTCGATTAATATGATAGTTTATCCATTATATCAGCCCCTTCTAGGTAACATAGAAGGTAACATAAAAGAAAATGTACCTGTTAACCTCATAAGCAGATTAATAAAACATGTAGGTAATTCATTAGTCTTTATTTTCTTTATAATAATAACTCCAACCTAATTAAATAAGATATCGAATATAACATTACGAATCAAAAAATTGCAATGTAATAATGTCGATCAAGCTATAGCCAAATAATACCAAAAAAATTATTCGAAAATATTCGCACATCTGAATGAGTTCGTCGTTAATGGCTCAGAATGATTAATCAGCAATTCAATCACGAGGTGACAAATCACTTAAAGCACCCAAATGGCTCCCTTTCGACGTGGGATGCAGTTTAACGATCGATTTAACTCAATCCGCGCACCACGTTATCGGGGACTCTAAATCGCCGTACGAATTTCGCGAAAAGCCGCGCTCAGCTATACGGGGACAGCCGTTCGTTCGATCAATCGTGATGATTCGCTCGATTCGCGGTATGTTAACGCGAGGCGGATGCGCCGAAGCCTATACGTAATGCTTTTTCTTAATTATTATTAGTATAAAAAAACTCTTGATAAATTCAATTTACAATAATCTAATATTAATAAAAAATATAACTAATTAAATCTATTATTTTGCGATTGAAATTTCCCAACATCATGTCTATAATTCATAGAGTATGACGGTAGAGCATCCATATATATATATATATATATATATATATATATGAGGACAACAAACTTTTTGTGGAGAAGGTTGCATTTGATGCATTTTTCTTAAAAATTCAAATTCAAATCACTGCCTACGTTAAATTGTAAAATACACTCTTCTCCCTCATATATTCTATATTCCTATCCCTCAAACCCTTACTATATATAATATTTAAAAGAATTTGCAGCATTACAAAATCATCAAAATTACCTACAGCGGCTGAACTTCGAGCTCACCGTTTTCCACGCTACATATTGAATATATTCTCATCCACCTAATCACATGCGCATCCGCTCGAAATTCATCAACTTTTTGGGCTTGATTGAATTCATCATCAAATTTTTGGATGCAAATCTCCCATTCCTCTTTAAACAGTCTCACTCTGTCTCTTCCTGCGTATCGCTCTCTGTCCTGCACTTGAATTATACGCGCCCGTAAATGTCGCGCAATCACGCGCAGACGGACGGGTCGCGTGAGCGCGCGTTCGCACAGTGTTTCGACCAATCGGCTTGCGTCGCTAAACCAGTAATTAGTACTGCGAACGCGCGAGTGCGTTGCGTGAAAGTGCTAATAGGGTTCGATGTAGATTTAATTAGCCCATAATTCTAAATGGAAATACTGTCAAAGTCCACTTTCCTCTCTCCCTATCTCTCTCTCTCCCTCTCTCTCTCTCTCTCTCGCTTAACCCTACCCTTATTGTCTTTATCTTTTTACAATCTTAATTCAACACTACTTTTATTCGTTTCTTCATAAAAGTTAAAAACGATATTAAAGATTCAATAAATGTACTTTGGTTTATCGGTTACTATATGACCTAAAATTAGATGACGCAAAATAAAATTCAAGTAGAAAAATTAAATATAAATTTTAGAAATTTCCAATTCTACCATTGTAATTGGACCAAAGAGAAATTAGCAACCGTAGTAACTTCTAAGAACACAAAAGTAAGTAGTACATAAAATAATTTCATTAATAATAAGGACATGTGAGGATTACGGATGAATACTTTATCTATACTTCATTCAAGCTAATAAATATTTTTATGGGTCTTATAGTTTTTTTGTAATATAAGCATGATGCCTGTCTTTATTTAAAATCTCAAATATAATACTCAAAAGATCAAAAGCAAGATTAATTTTGTTAGTACAATTATTCTGTTCGTTGACAGTTTGTCAACACAGAAACCACCGTTGTTTAAACTATTGAGAAAGTATATACAATGGCGAAAATCCATTGACACAATATTTGAAATAGCTTACTAGAGTTTTTTGATTGGAAGTTTCGACAGGAATGCACACAGAGCAATATACAATTTATACATTATCTTAAATAAGGTATACTTAGATAGACTACTGTATAAGATACTATAGAAAGTGACATAACTTGATATAATTTTTTTTTCGTTGCTGGATACCTCACTCAGGGTCTGACAACATATAGTCGCAACTACTTACACACTATGTGTAGCCGTTTGAGGGACATTGAAATGATTTAGTGAGTAGATATTTTGATCATGAATAGAATATAGATAATTCTAGTATATTTTCAATGTACTCATATTTCCGTGGTCAGTTCACTTAAAAACATTAGGCAGCGAGGTAATAATGTGTGCATTAAAAAAATGCTCTAAAGAATTAAATACAGATGTAGCAAAAATGATTGTTAGTTAGATGCTATTTAAAATTTATACTAGACTTAAAATTTAAATTATACTATTATTATATTAAAATTTATACTATTTATACTAGAAAATGTATACTAGCATGTATATTTCTACTAGAATAATAGTGTAAAATCTTAAAATATATTTTTGCACTTCCTTAATTAGAAACATTAATTCAGTGACTTTATCTCATAATTTTTTGCAGGAAGTGAAAAATTGAATGTAAATATTACAATAATATAATATTACTTGCCTGCAAAAATGTTAGAAAGTATAAATTTAACATTATAACTTTTTTTTAAGCATATCACATATAGTAGTGATATTGTGTACACGAGTTCTTGCTTAAATAATTATCGCCATCCTGTATAATAAATTAACTATTAATTTCTTATTTTTATTTATTTATTTCTATTCCATAGAAACTGTTTAGTCTGCTTAATCAGTTCATTAATTAAATTTTGTTCTACCGAAGATTTTATCTCTTAAACAGATTACATCAGAAGGATTCTATTTGATTTAATTAACTTCTAACTGCTGAACAAAAGTACGTGAAAGCACAGCTAAATGTTTCCTCGGCATTGTCGACGCTTTAAATAAAAGAATGAATTTAATTAACGGAGCAGTGAAACGACTGAAGTGAAAGAATTTCTATGTGAAATAATTCTTAAGGAATTGCATTAAATGTAATATTTAAATTGAATAAAATAATTATATTAAATCGTTTATGTGGTCAGTGTAATATGGATTATTCCAACATATAATTAAACTACGGACTTTATACTTTTATTTGAAGAGATAAAATTGATTATTATCAATATTCAGTTTGATATGAACTAATACCTAAGATTTATTATGCAATTTTTAAAAACGACGAACAACTCTGACTTTTAATTTTAATTAATTTTTATTTACGTTTCTTGCATAATGTTAGAAACTATATTCAATCGAAAAATTCATGAGAACGAATTTTAGAAAATATAGATCGAATCTGTCGTATTATATAATTACACCTTATTTATCATATCGCAGTTAAATCTCTCTCAACGCCTTTCGCGAACATTGACGACAAATAATCCCATCTAATAGCATGAAAATTACTCAAAAGTCAAATCTCCGTAGCAATCATCGGTTTACAATTATCTTATCGCTGGGGCCTCAGAGTATCGACACCAATAAATCCATCCGATCCTCCTCTGACAATTCCAGCTGATGCTCGATGCGTTACCCCCTCCAACGGCGACGTATCTACTCAAACACTAAGAAAGTTTAACGATTCTGACAATGCCCCGGTCCGTTCCCCTCGTCTGGGCGACAATAACGCGATAGATCGATCGCAGCGGAGGGCTCACAGAGAATGCCAGCGGCAAGAGCTACGGTAGGAGAATAAGAGACAGCGAGATGGGAAGGGAGAAAGAGCGGCGGAGAGGGAAAGAGAGAGAGAGATAGAGACGAAATAAAGATAGGAGGCGCAGGAAATTTCGCGAGCCGTACACCGAATGGCGAAGTTCGTTTCCGGACGGTCCGACGCTCAATGGTGACAAAGGGGACGACGCGAACGGCGCGCGCGGCGCAATGCGTATACCATCCGAATTACGTACACTGATGTATATATATATATGTATATATATAAACGGCGTTCGTATGGCTGCGCTACAGCTTTGCGCGCGTACAGCAGTGGAAAGAGCGAGCGGACGAGCGAGCTCCCTTAAACTTCCAACCCAGGAGTTCGTCGTTATATTTGAACTCTCTCGCTCTCACTCTCTATCTTCGTTTCGCCGCGTCTCCTGAATCCATCCTCGGTCTGGCCGTCCCTCAATTTTCCTGTCTTCTAGGCTTTGTCCGTGCGTTGGATTTGAGAAAAAAAGAAAGTTTCGCTTTCCTATTGGTAGTTTTTTCGTATACGTAAGATATTGATGATACGTTTTATTGTTAAAATTATATTATTATAATTATTAGCTTGCAAATATTATTTTATTATATAACATATATATTTTATAAATATACAAATGATAAATATTTGTTTCATATTATAACTGAACTTTATTAAGAAATGACTAAATATTAAATAAAAATGTTAATGATTTCTCGTTTTTTTATACATCTGCAGACAATGATTTTAACGTTTTTTATTATTTTATTCAATAATATAATATAATTATTAGTATTCAAAGTGAACAACGCACAGCTGGAGCTCTGACGCAGGTATTTTCACGCGAGCTCCTACTAATTAACAATTCCGTGGAAACAAAACCCTTTGCACCGATTCATCCCCTCGTCCATTTGCGCCGAAGCAGGCGATATAGCTAACGAGGGTCACCGGGCCGACACTCCGGTCGGTCGAGCCACGCGCAGGCATCCACGGCGCCCTCGTGTCGAGGAACGTCTCCGGCCGACGGCGCAAAGACACGCGGATATTCTATTAAGAGACTTAGCGCCGAGCGACGCGGCAACTTGAGAGCCCCGTGACTTGGCCGTGCAACCGGATTAGCCCGACTATTCACGGGAAATTAGGTGCGCGTCGGGGCCTTTGTCCCTTTTACCCCCCCCCCCCCCGCGCCCTCTCCAACGTGATCCGCAGCTTTCACACGTGTACACGGCAGGATCTGTGATCGTCCATACACGTCGTTCGTGCGCTTGCCTCTGTGTGGGTACATACTGCATCAACGTATAAACATGTACAGCGGACATGCAGGAGTAATTATACCACGTGTGACGAGACGATGGTAGTGGGGAGACAGGAGCGGATAACTTGTGTTGTCTGGATATTGCACTCTCGGATCGTTGTGCAGACGACGCGTTGAGCCAAGTTCGTGCTATATGAAAGTTCGATAGAAACACGTTTTCTTTTCAGTATGTAGATTCATGCACGACTATGTTTATTTCTACAAATCAAATTATTCAGTTTCTTAAACTTTCTGACATATTTGGATCTATATAGAGCTGATAGCATACGATTCTCTGTTCATAGCGAGCGGATTGAGTATAGATTTAATATTTTTAAAGCAGCCTTCATTATCTGAATTCTTTGATAGGCATACGAGTCCAGCTGTTAAACTCGACGCAATGGAAAACGATATACTATAGATTTAAGTTAAAATTACTGTTATTAAGTGATCAAACCAAAAAAAAGTTGAATGAAATCATGTTTATGGTATGAACATCGATTTAAATTCCAAGTGATATATTAAGTCTTACATAACATTCAGATATTTACGTATATATATATATATATATATATATATATATATATATATATATATACATATGCTATAATAGATAATTATGATATCGTCTATAATATTAAATCCGAGCGACGATCGTCTAGATAACTGTTAGAAGGCTTTGATTGTTCTCGAGCGCATAAGACCGTATGTCCGGTCAGGCGAATGCGAGCTTGAGATCGTACGTGCGCGATCATAAGGGAGGAGTTATACAAAAACCACAAAAGACTTGTTTCGCGCCCACTGTCAGATAAATTGTCTCGATTTAGAGAAGTGGACGTGCGTGTTAATGATAGATTTTTTTTCAAATCTATAATTTATCTATTTATATATATATATATATATATATATATATATATATATATATATATATATTTATGTTATTTAACGTCGCTCTACTTATGTTTCCTAATACCTGTGCTAATCAGCGACGGAGGTCTACGATGTGTTTGTAAACAAAGCACATGGAAATTATTACGCAGTGCTGTGTCGATCGGCCGAGACCGGGATTTGAACTCGGATCACGCAGTTACTAGTCCTTCACTGTAGCGATCGAGCCATCGTAGGCCTCCTATTTCTATTTTATTAGCAACTGTTATATAAGAAATCAATAAATATTTTTTTAATTGGTCTTACAGTCCAATCAAATCAATCGAAAACAATACGTAACAATATCAATACATATCTACATTAACATTAATACATCAATACACAAAAATAATAAAAATAAAAATAGAAATTCAAAATTATAATGACAGTCAGACTGTTAATGATAATGTAGATATGTATTGATATTGTTACGTATTGTTTTCGATTGATTTGATTGGACTTTAAGACCAATGAAAAAATATTTATTAATTTGTATATAAGCAGTCGACAAAGGACAATTAAAGTATGTTATATAGCTTGAAATATAGCTTCTTTTTACTGACTCCAGCCGAAAATATCTATATTAAAATAATCGTGTAATGAGGATAAAATACAATAGTAATATATAATAAAATACAACAATATTAATAAAATACAAAATATGGAGGATAAAAAACAACAAAATTTTCTAAATGCCAATTTCTAATGGAAACTACACAAATTAATCGAACTAACAAAGGAAATCTATCGTAATTGGTGAATCAATCAATTTCACGTGGACTGCAGTTCTGGACTCAATGTATTATGAAAATCTATACCGTTTTATGAATTAAAATAACGTTAGTCCCTTTATTTAGAATTAAATTACTTTTCCACACATTCACTGTTTCGAATATTATTCGATGGAACATAATAAGCAATATCTTATTATTATTATTATAATATTTAAATTTGTTTAAAATGATTTATTTTTTATTTTTAATTACAAATTAGGCAAGCGAGAATCATGTGTTTTATGGATTAATGTCGTTAACAGTCTGGAATCATTTATAGTGATCAAGATATACTATACGATGTAATTATTTTCATTGAAACAAAATGATATTATATTAGTCAAAATGATTACAATACAGTGTATTAACACGGTTTCACTTTTATACTTTTCTCTTTGAAATGATTGCGTTGATCGCATTCTTCTATAATTATCTTACCGCTTGTTCTATGCCGTTACAAACGCATAGTTGATTTAGATTCCGTAAAATTGTAACGAGTTTTCTAAAGATTCAGATGGATAGATGGCGATACCAACTTCGTTAGTGGTAGAATGAATTGATTTCCTGCTCAGTAAATTATAAAAACTGCATTTTGACTTTTTTTTAAAATTTATTTATTTAATTCAATTTCAAAATGTCTGGGTAATCTTATAATCTGATTTCAAATTCAGATAAAGATCTGGGAATTTTCATACACTAGTACGGTGTCTTATTAATAAAAAATTCCGGCTTATTCTGACTATATCCCTTAAACTTCAAACAGTTGAATCAGTCACTACGGAGTTTTGCCGATAGTAACAATTTGTAGCGAATCATTTTTATATAATAAAAGAAAAGTAATAGAATAAAAATTATATCATATAGTTTACGTTTAATAGTTCTATCCTTTTTAATGCTTAAAAAAGATATTCAAATGATTGTATCAGTTACCATTTTATTATGAAATATCGTACTCAAACCTCTTCAACTCAAATGTTTGCATACTCTGATAATTATTAAAATGCGCAGAAAATATTATTCTTCACTTCTCTCTACTATTAAACGTGAGCTGACGATCTCGTGACTCCAATTCCAAAGCTACTATTATATTACATGAGAAGAGTGCTCTTGGAAGAATGATTCATATTCGGCCCTAGTATTCGTAATATATCTTAATAACGTCACATATCTCAAAAAAGCATCAAATCCAGAATACCTAAAATTCTACGATAATTTTAAAGTTAGTTTAAAAAAACTAGACTACATTCTGATTATTGATTTCTCAAGATTCGCGATAAATCGTTTATATTATTGATGAAAATACACAATCCCAGCTTACAATCCCTCGTACAAACCGCACTCGTGCAAGAAGGCAACCGGCCTCAATTACTCGTGCGCGCGATGCCTTCACTTTTGCCACAATCCTATTCTCAGTTGATGTATGTAGACTGAAGCAAAGGTCAGCCCAGCCGGCGGCACGGCAGTTCTCTGATAACTCAGGATACTGAGGCGAGGGAGCCGTTCGCGCCGGGATTCAGAGCCGGTTATTTCGTTGCAAGCGCTGGCACTATAGATCGTTTGCCCCGACGTGCCAGCATGCTCGTCGGCATTTGCACGGAAAGACAGAAAGCCAGAGACGGAAGGAAAAAGAGTGAGAGAGAGAGAGAGAGAGAGAGAGAGAGAGAGAGAGAGAGAGAGAGAGAGAGAGCTTTACTTAGACCTTAGACTTATTAGCTTCTCGTTTATGTTTTTTCAATTTTCAAGATCATCTTGATACATAAATTTCTATAGATTTGAATGGATCTCCAAATCTGGCGCATTTTGCATATCATCTATTTTCTTCCTAAACCCCTCATATGCAATTAATTAATCATGTTCTTTCATTCGGAAGTTTCTGTATTCGTTTGCTGTATGGGGAAAATTCTTTTCGATGATATTGTGGGTTTTACAATGATTTTTTTCGCTAATTTCTTGTATATAAAGATAATATTGCTGTTAATGGTAGAATTATTATAAACTTCGACATAGACAAATATTATTTTTTTTTAAAATAATTTATTCATTAAAGGCAACAGCTGTTATATCATTTCATATTTCAGCTCGCTGAACCACTATTTATAATTTTGCTACAGGCGTCACGCCGCTGCATACATGAAAGTGATTGCCATTGTAGATTCTTCATGTGAGTTTATTCGTAAATTAAAAATATTATACATCTGTGACCAGTGTTTGCATGTTGTCATTCAATACAGATAAATACAGTATTAAAAGTATTTGCAAATACTCAATTAAATAATCCTATTCACTGGATAATTACCTGAATGCAGAACATGTAAGCAGGAGTATGCATAGGGGAAAAAAGGAGAAAGGCAGAGTCAGAAAATCCAGTTGAGCAGTTCATCAAAGGCAAGCAAGCGGGAATGAAGATAAAACGCGCCGAATTGATAGAAACGCAGCTCAAATTGTGCGCCCAAGGCCGTGTCTAGAATCGAAGCAGGAAATAAATGTGAAACAGGTGTCTACATCATTACTTTGGAAACGCTTAAAGATTCTTTTTCTTTTTTGCGAGCTTCTCTTTCTCGTCGTTCGGATCTTTCCAACGGTTCGCCTTCCACTTCGTCAGTCCTCGTGGGAGGACATCGTGCAAGAGGGGAAGTAATTGTCTGGGGCTCTTCTTACTCAGCGCGTTCCACAATTTTTGCGGCTGACACCTCTCTTTCTTATTTTTCCATTGTTTCGTTTCACTTAATCTATAAATTTAAGGGGTGATAATAAGTTCTAAGGGATTGATTGAAATTATTTTATGCTTTTATAAAAAAATTTATTCTACTTTTAATAATTATTGACTTATATATTTGTTAAACTGATTTATGTAATTGTTATTGATATAATATATATATATATATATATATATATATATATATATATAGATCTATATATTTATTTATTCATAACAGAATTGTTTGGTGAAATATATGAATATTATATATTTTCAGTTTTTACATGAATTATCTCGCATTATAATATTTAAAATATTCCATATTATTAACAACAGAATTTACGCTTGTAATATCTATCGTAACACGTCTCAATTTCAGAAAAGTGAAAAGTACCGGTAGTCAAATTGAGAGAACAAATTGAGAAAAAGGTATACGAGATTAAAGGAAACACAAAAGAGGGAACGTGAGAAGACAAGAATGCCTGTATTAAAAAAATAAAAAAAAGAAAAAAAAAAGAAACTGTAAGAGAAAAGGGACCGAGTTGCTATATATTTCAACTCCTAGGAAATCGCGCTAAAGAGTAAGAGAGAGAGAGGGGTACCGAAAACTCTCGAGTGGTCGCAACGGGAATAATATCATCTCGTGACGCGATTCACTCGTATAAGGAAGTAAGGTAGGAAAGCAAGAGAGAGGAAAAACTCCCCGGTGGCACTTGCCTATATCTTTTACTCTTATATGCCGCTGCAAGTACGATCCCCTCTCATCCTCCCCCCTTTTATTTCGTCGAAACGAAGAGAAAATTAGAGGGGACTGTGTCTTCACAGATTCGGGATCCTCTATACACTTATATATACTAAGCCACACACGTATACACCTAATCTGAGAAAAGGGTAATATATATATATATATATATATGTATGTATAAGCTGCACAGGGGTTCTGAGGTGTGCACCTTGCCGTCCTGCGGGATCGGCGCGAATGAAATTTCATTTCTATAGAGTAAGACAGGGAGAATGGAGAAGGGGCAGTTGGAGACGGAGAGGAAGAGAGGCAGCGACCGTAATCCCAGAATTGTTACTTGATTTCGTTCGTTCATTCGCTCGCAGCTCGTTTCGACGAAATGGTGCACATCGGAATTTGAAAGGAATCTCAAGCTATAGGCTTCCTTCTAATCGCCAACTTCTCATTGTTTCTCTTAGTGGGATTCTCTCTCTCTCTCTCTTTCTTTCTCTCTCTCTCTCTCTCTCTCTCTCTCTCTCTCTCTCTCTCTCTCTCTCTCTCTGTGTGCGTGTTTGTGTGAGGCTCTCTTTATTAATATCTTATGTGCACAATTTTATGATAAAGCGAACCATGAATTACATGTATTTTTAAATAGCGCAAGATATGCTGACAACTAATGATTTTCCATATTCAATGTAGAAGAGTTAAATAAGCAGTTTTGATACTTTGGATGAAATAGATATTATAAGGTGAATTTAATTGTCTGGTTCAGAATTACAAATAATATTTAGTGTATTCAATTACATCTGTTATGCAGAATTTAGTATGTACAAAAGTAGTAAAGAAAAGGATAAAGGAAAATCTATTCATAACAATAGTTATAAACTCAATATTATACTACTTTTTAAAAATTTACAATAGAATTTAAATTATATTTAGAGTGCTAATTCTGTTATTCCCTATAGCATTGTATTCTCGAGCATAGCCTAATACGTATATAGTTGAAAACGAATTGTAGTATCTATTGAATCATGAAAGAATAATTTCTTTGGCAAAAAGTAAACATTAATCACGTTCAGTCAATATAAATAAAGATTAGTCTGTCCAATATTCAGAATAATAACTTAAATATGAAATAACTTTTCTTCTATCGTAAATCCTTTCTTTATAATAGTTGGTCAACGTAGTTTAGGAATATTCATGGTGTTCCTAAATATAAAAAGGGGAAAAAGAAAAAAACGCTGCGCTAAAAAAAGAGATCTAGTAAGAAGATCAAGGGAAAAGTAAAGTGAAGGGGGGGGGGGCTACGCGATCAGAGGACTTGTCAACCTACGAGAGAAAATTGCATTTTACAAACTTGTTTTGAGAAAAGAATTGGAGAGAATTGCGGGAGCAAGCGAGACAGCTAGGAGAGATAACGTAGTCGTGCGCGTGGATATCGGAGAACGAAAGCGAGCGGGACGAAGATAGCAAGACAAAGTCTGAAGACGAGGACCAGGTCCTTCCGATCCGACCTACGGACTGATGAGGAATGCTCTTCTTCTTTTCCCCTGAAAAAGGCGAAGAGCCGCCACCCGCCACCGGGTTGCCGTTCGAGCTATGCAAAGTCGAAGCCGGCTTGAGTGAAGAAAGAATCTTCCTTTTCTTCGATGCTCTGCCTCTTTCTTTCCCACGAGCACGGGGACTTATTCGGCCTTCACCTTTCTGGTTCTCTCTCGCTTTCTATCTCTCTCTCTCTCTCTATGCATCTCTCTCTATCTTCTACCCTTGCTCTCCCTTCGCTCTAGCTGTAGAGCTACTCCTTACAAAGAGACACACAAATTGCCTCGAAACTTAGTTTTCTCGGATATAAAGGACTTTCCGATTACGTTACCCCAGAGCGGCTTCTCTCTATCTCGTTGGAGCTTTCGTTCGCTTCTTCTTCTTCTGTACTCGTCTTCGACGTTGTCGAAAAGGAAGCGATCGATTGTCGACGATGACGATTGCAGCGCTCACCGCCAAACTCGAGACGTAGAGCTAGACTGGGCTGGCGGCTGACCCTCTTTTTTTCCCCGACTCCAACTCTTTTCAACAGTTTGCTTTATATCGTGGCCCAACTACAAAAAGCCAGTTGTTAAAACGTTTAAAACATGTCCGATTGTTCGAGTATTTGCTTTTCTATCGTTTCCTTTTCTGATTTTTGCTAAACTATTTTATCTTATTAACTATCAGAAATTGAACTGTTTAATCGTTTCAAGTTTCTAGTTTACTTTTGAATTCTTTTGAACAAGTAATTATGTCCTTGCTCTACCATAATTTTTCAAGAACTTGTTCATCATTCGATTCGTTTTGAATTGTGAGTATAATTTTCGAACTGTTATTGGATTACATGCAATTCTAAATGCATTGGAAAAATTGTGAGTTGCGACTGCTTGCACAATATTAAATTTTATATTAATATTATGAATCACTCCGTGTATTTTACAACACTGACTAAGACTATCTGTAAATTCATTTTCTAAGTAATTTCTTGTAATTATCGTAATAATAACGTAATAATCTCATCATTGCCAGTGTGAAGATTCCAGGGAAAATTCGATAAAATGTCCAAGTTGATGGAAAGGCACCTTAATAAACGTTTATTTGTATGTTTACAAGTTCTGTAAACGTAAGTGGATATAATAAGTTATATCGGCTTACACAACATAATATTAAAACAAGTTTACTCATCACTGCTCCTTGTTTAATAACGCTGTTTGAACGAATTATTTCGAGATGTATGAGGTAAAAAATAATATAGATATAGATCTATATTGGTATAACATAGATCTTTTGTATGTGATCATCATCCTTCAATTAACAGTGGAAGCGTGCTTTTCATATCTTATCCAATACTGAGCCAATAATATTATTTTTAAATGTAATTTCGAAGTAAATGTATAATACTTTGTGTCCACTAGATCCTAAAAGGATTTTTTTCGCCCCGTACACTAAACGGTTGGA
This sequence comes from Sycobia sp. Sy_11, assembly GCA_018907035.1. Classification (NCBI taxonomy): domain Eukaryota; kingdom Metazoa; phylum Arthropoda; class Insecta; order Hymenoptera; family Epichrysomallidae; genus Sycobia; species Sycobia sp. Sy_11. Next base: position 274,422 of record JACCIC010000322.1, on the reverse strand, counting down.
CGCATTAATGCAAATGTCCAAATCCAAATGCTTGTTTGCGCGCGAACATGTGGAAACTACACGATGTTTGAGCTCAAAATCTGCGAATGGTCAGTGTATCTTCTGAATTTCTCCCCGAGTCGTTCGAGCATAAGCTAAACAGGATTAAAGTGGGACCGGAGGGTCAGCGCTTCTTTACGTGCCGTATTACCGTGTTCTCGATTGATAAGGGCTGAATTCGATCAACTATGAACGCGCCTGCTTTATTGCCCCATGCGTTGGAAAAAGAATTTGGCGTGGCACTGGATTCGTGGACACGTAATCAGCCCGTTCACTTTATGGAAGAACCGCTTTGTATTTCCAAACTGTGAAAGTTTGATCAAGCATTAAATTTCAGGTTCTCTATTATTTTAAGGCATTATCCATGTTTGTTTTTGTTTTTTACTTTATAAATTTGATTTCGCTGATTATTCAATTATGATTATTACATAATAATAGAAACACTTTCTTCTGGTTTCTAATTTTCATACTTATGACAATATATATATATATATATATATATATATATATATATATATGTTAATATATATGTTAATATTATATATTGTCTGAAAATAGTTTAAAAATTTACAAGGGCTTTCCAGTTTAATGATAAAACTACTAGCTCTACGGGACCTAAATAGGAAGGGTTTTATTATAAAATCTAATTGAATTACCTTAATTGTTCAGAACTAGTTATTTTTACACGTCAGTTTGGTTACACATCTAATGCTCAAAATTTTTCTAGAGTACTTAGAGTTTCTATTCAATTTTGCTGAAAACTATAAAATTCCTTTTACTATTTTCTCGATTCTGTTCAATTATGATTAAAGTTAAATCTAAAGTTCACCCTATAGATGATCATAGAAAATTTATCGTGATACAGCCCTGATATAGCGTTTATCCATCGTACATTTTAAGTATTTCGCGTTAAGAGCGACACAGCACACAATCAGAGGAAAATTGTCTCTCTCCCTCTCCTCTCTCCCTCTCTCTCTCTCTCTCTCTCTCTCTCTCTCTCTCTCTCTCTCTCTCTCTGCTTCATTCCCTTTTACTCGGAATGAAATAGTCCTTATCGATGATGCAACGGGTTGTTGCGAGTTTAGATTTTTACCGGATGATCCACAGTTCGAAAGCTGACGTCGCCGTATGGTGTGGAAATCTCCATTGTCTTTTTGACATACGGTGGTCGTGCACAGATGGACTTATGACAGCAGCAGTCTGTTAACTATTCCAAACGACGCCATTTTTTCTCCACTTTCATCCTCAATCTCGGAAAGTCCATAGATATACTAGGAAGAGAAAATTCAGTAAAAAGTGAAAAAATAAGCTCTCAATCATTTACGTTCTCTCTTCGGTACTGTAGAAATAAAAATAACAAGAAATCGATCATTTGTGTTTGAATCATCAGTAATAATAATGTCTATATTTCTTTTACTGATCAAAACATTTCATTTGTTAAATGCGTAAACCAGTAACTATGAATTTGAAGATTCGGATTTTATCAGCTGTTGAAATCTAGTTTCACGTCTAACGTCTTGACTCAATAAAAGTTATTAAAAATCTCATTTTTCCCAACATAAGACTTTTCTTTATAAAGCAAATTATACATCGATTGTTTTCGTTTTATGCTGTACATAATTTCATTATCCCTGCTTATCGTCTAGACCATCGACGCTTCCGAAAAGCCCGTGCCGTACTTAATGTACTTGGTTTAACATATAACTTTGGCAGCAATGCGTCGGTCGGTTGTAGCGCGGCAAACCAAAGTTACGATAATGCTTTACCGCGATTCGTTCGACTGTAATAGTAAAAATGAATCGTTAGCCAACCGCGTTTCAGTGGCCAATTCTAATGAGTATACGTAAAATTATTGTATATACTTAGCATTTGATTAGAACAATAGATAGGAATTTGTAGAATAAAATATATAATGAGAATCGTGCGAATGATAATGAATAAATCATTTTTATATTTATAGGTTTCTTTATTCAGATTTAAATTATAAGAATATTAAGAATTTTATTTTGATATGTACACATTTAATTTTAATAACTAATTTATTCAATCTAATATTTTTTTGATATTTGGAAAAAGAACCTTCGTTTTGAAATAGTCTATAAATGAGCAATCTTTCAATGCACTAATAAATAATAAATAATTGATATATTGAAATTTCAAGCATCTCTTACGGTACCAAACGATCCATAGTTTTTTGTAAGAATGCAAAAATATCTTTCAACGACTTCAAGTTTATTTGAAAAAATTGATATGTTGAATTGATTATTTTTTATAGTTTAGGTATAAAAGAAAAGATATTTCATGATTTAGTACTAACTCTATATAACTTTATAAAGCTACAACTGTCATCCGATATTCAACTTTTTATTAATTAAATCAAATTAATTAATTTTTTTAAGATGATGAATTTCTGATACATCGATCTCGATAAACACCGCGTAGCTATGAAGAGTGAATTATTTCTAGAAGCTTGTGAAAAAGAAACATGTTATCCAAAATCTATTTCTAATAACTATGTATTACAAATAAATTATTGCTTCTCATACATATGCTGAAGTAATTTGGATTTCGATCCAAATACATCAATTAAATAGATACAAGTCACAATTAGTTTAGAAATATCTGCCATGAGCTTATACTATGGTCGTACTATTCTATACCTGTATCAATTTGAAAATAGTTAATTATTATTCCATACCTTGGTTTATTTTAGAATCTATACATTTATAGTTTTTTGAATGCTTAAATATTAAAAAGATTCTTATTTTTGTCATTTATATGAGTAAACTGAAACCAGACTCATACACTTCACAGAATCTCCAGAATGGAAGAAGCCTAGTAAAAAAGTTGGTTTCCTAGAGTAGTTCTTTAGCAGATTCGACTTTGGCTATCTAATACGCTTGGTCATTATGTTTTCTGATTTTTATAAAATGTTAGATTATTATAATTGTCTATCAATTTCAGTAATTAATAATTTTTTTCATTTTTTTCTAGAATATAAAGCTTGTTGATAATACAAAATAATAGTATCTTTCAGTTACGTAAGCTATTCTTTAATGGAAATCATAATTCTAGGCCTAATATTTTTAATAAAGCTATATAAAGATGATTAATAGTTTTTCATTTATGATATTGCCTTCACGCTTATTGTTGCATAAAATTTCATATATATTTATTGATCTTCACTACACAACTTCAGTATGTGAATAGTCCGACTGCCTGTTAACTGTGAAATGGAGCGACATCTCGAAGAAATGATATTCTATGAGGATGTCAATCATTTCTCTCGTTCTAATAGTAATTTTCGAACGACCAATGCCAGCATCCGGAACTCGGTCCAGTTCGAAGATGAATTAAACTTGCTTCACAGTCCAACTTCACGGCAATTCTACACCAAGGAATCCCATTTGGCGAATACACCAACCATTCATCAAGCGAACCAAGGCGGCGCTCGTGAGAATTCTCGCGTCTCCCAATCAGACGATTCCCGGCATCGGGCAACACCCGATTCCATGTGCCGCACCGCGTCAGGGGTGGTCGATCGATAACATCCGCAATCGCGCAGCTCTTGGGAGCGAAGCTCCACTGCACTGCCGCCATTTCATACGACGAGCTCGCGACGTAGAGGCGACGAATTCTACCGTCTCAGAGTTTCATACGTCGGAATTCCCATATTTGCATGAGGATTTCCAGTTGGAGGATGTAGTAGAAATCGCGTCGCAGATATTAATAAACCCTTGAACCATCTCCTCGCAGAAGATATGGAGAGATGCAACTGAAAGCAAACGGCTCGCGTATAGACCGTTTGATTAGGAAGAGGAACCACCAAAATATAGAATAATTGTTATACAAATCGCAATGCTCGAGCCACAGTCGAATCAGGCGCGGCATTTTGCGTGCATTCCGCTGACTATAGGCGCTAGTCCACTCCTCGATTGCCGCCGAATAATTGGATGCGCATTATAGATGGCAGTGAATCTGCGTTGCAACGAAATCTCGCGACAAGATTCCAAGTGTTAATGTAAAGAAGATGGAAAATATCTCTGTTTAGCTATTGCATTTTGTTAGCTGATTGTCATCTGCTTATGTTGCCTGATTGTCATCAGGCTATTGAGAACATACTATGTAGATGTTGATTCTCATTAGTGATAGAAAAACCAAAATTATTCGAAAATTAATTCTAATGATTATTATAAAATAATTAAATTTATTATAAATTAAAGTAAAATCGGATTTTCCAAGTTTGTATAGTATATTCCATTCTTTTCATAAAATATATACTTTAGCTATTCAATATTCGCGTCCGGCATCGATCAAGCTAATATGAATCGGTTTGTCAAAGTGCCTTGACGGTGAGAATAATTTAAATTAACTTGAATACTTAAAGTTTGCTTATAATAATCAAATATTTTAGCATTAGTTTCAAATAAAGAAAAACTTGTTTAAGTAAAACTCTTAGTAAAAGAAAAATCGAGTGAACGTTACCTTCTATGTATTTAATATAAGTGGCAACTTAAAGAAAAGGAAAATTACCTTTCATTCTAATACCATGTAAGTATTTTAATTGTATATTTTAAGATATGGAAAGAAACATTGAAAACGATCAATCAAAAATATAAATCTGTGAATTTTCAAAGTATGCTATAAATAACACTAAAGAATAAATGAAACATCGATATAAGCAGATCTTGAAGTTTAAAGTTTATTTAAAAACTATTGTTTTTAATAACGAGATGTTTGATTGTTGATTGTTTTTAAGTTTGATAATAACAATCCTTAGTATCAAAGATACGTAATAATTATTGATGTATTTACCTACCTTTTTATAGTGTATGCCAATACTACTTAAATCATTCATAAATTGTTAATCTTTGCACATAATATTATTTATATTTGACATATAAAGAGTACTGCGTTATAAAAAATTTGTAAATTAAAAAATTCAATATATAGAAGACTTCAGCGACAAGTTTTAATTAATAAAAATCATCAACGTATAATTAATATTATTGGAAGACTTTATAGGAATTCGAATAATATTGTTGAAAGTTTTATCAGAAAATTAATAACTTATATTTTATTAAAACCTGTTGGATAGCTGTTGCGTTCAATATCAGAACGGTAAGTGTAACCTACCAAGTTGTTGAAATGATCAAGATTAATGACATCGCGGAAATGATTTTCCAATAGTTGCATGTAGATAATGAAAAAAAAAATGAGGATCATTGATCAACAATATATACGCCTTTATAACAATAGCTGCGATAAATTATAAAAAAGTTATATGGAAAATTATTTAGATTGAAGGTAGATCATTAATAACTCTTGAGGCCTACGATGGCTCGATCACTAGAGCGAAGGACTAGTAACTTGGTGATCCGAGTTCAAATCCGGGTCTCAGCCGATTGACACAAGCACCGCTGTAATAATTTACATGTGCTTTGTTTACAAACACATTGTAGACCTCCGTCGCTGATTAGCACCGGTATTTGGAAGCATAAATAGAGGGACGTTAAATAACATAAAAAAAAAATTAATAATTCTTAATAAACATCCAAATTAAATGTCAGGCATTGATTCGGGTCTTGCACAACGATAGCGAGTAGACGTGTTTCCATATTTTTTCGTCTTGAACCGTAACTATTGTGACCGCAGTCTTAATAAATGAATAGTTCTAAGAAAATAATTCAAAGAAATTAAAGTTTTGTATATGAACTGAAGTTTTCGTGAGTGCTAAGTGTTTTTTTTTCTTTTTCAATTGCAACCGTTGCAGCGTGACTGCTCCGGATGTTAAAATAAAAGAATGGCGTCTGATAGTGAAATAACGTTTCTAAAAAATACTGTAGATTCTAATACAAATATGTCAGGAACTGTTACTCAAAATGTAAGTGATTCAAGTATTTCTGTTATTAGTAGACTACCAAAAAAAGAACAAGTTATTTACTATAGACTCCGTGGATAGTTTCACCAATGATTAGCTGTTCTAACCCATCCAAATAATGGGTTAGAACAGCCAACAAATATCAATCATATAAGATATATCTCCAAAATTTCAAGAAGTAGAGTGTGTATATATCTGAGCAGCAAAGAAAATGCACAAGAACTGAAAAGTCAAAAAATGGCAATCAAAGGCTCGGTACAGAACATTAGAACTCTTATTAATAGCCATAAAAGAGCGGTTACTCCAACGTAAGCCCAGATATCCCACAACACGTCATTTTAGAAGCACTACAAAACCATAATATAAATGTTCTCTCTCTAACTAGCAACATACGGGCCTCTTTTTCAAAGCCAGGCAGAGCACATATACTTTCGTTTCGAAGATAGTTTTACACCGAAGAAGACGAAATGAAATTATTACCTAAGTCGATTCAAATTAATTTCCAAGAAAAAAATTATTGGTGCTATATTTCTACGAAATCCACATTATGCTTTGCTTGTAGACAAAAGGGACATATAGCAAAAGTCTGTCCGAATTCCACATCTGTTATTACTTCAAATATCGATGTGAGTAATCTAATTCAAGAATTTCCAGCTTTACCTATCCAAACAATCACAAAAACCGAAAATACTCAGACAGAAATTACTAATCTAATGAATGAAATACCTACAGAGAATCCGCCTGAAACTTGAAAATTTATAAAAAGAGCACTACATATGTCGGAGCAAAGCTCAGTAAGTAATATAACAGAAAACGATGAATTCATAACGCCAAAAAAAGCAAAAAAAAAAGAAACGTAAAAGAACTGATATGAATGAGCTTAAAAATAAGACAGATAACATAGAACGAAGCCTTCGTTCGATAGATGACATTTTTTGTGATTCACCAAATGAAATTACTCTTGGTTTTAACAAATTTATTTACTTCATTAAAAATAGCTACAGTACTCCAGATAACTTTCAAGAAGCATTAAATGAATTCGAGGAAGTAAACCAAATTGTTCGCACAATAAATTTTATCTATCCCCACATTAAAGAAAAAACAAGAAAGTCTAAGCTAACAAGTATCAAAGAAAAAGAATTAAAACTTCTTAAGACCATATGTTAACTGAAAACTCAGAATTTAAAGCATCGCAATCAGATAAATGAGCAGACATATAAATAGAAGCAGAACGTCATTAAAAAAATAAATATATGAATTAAATAAAAAGAAAACAAATCATCAACAAACAACTTTATGGAATACGAAAAAGAACTAAAAATCATATTTTCGAACTCTAGAAACATAAATAATAGATATTTTTGTATGCGTTGAATCTTGGCTCACCGATCAAAATCAGAACTTCCATTTCAGCAGTTTTATAACCTTCAGAAAAGATCAAGCCCAACCAAGAGGAGGAGGTATCTTAATTTTACTACGAAACAACCTCGCATATTACGAACTCGATAATATTAAATGTTTGGATAAATCTATAGAAGTTACCGGATTAAAAATGAATAATATTTCTGTCCCAATCGCATGTTACAAAGCCACAGGTTTCAACCTATCACAATTCATTTGGGATTAAATTTTTGAAAATATAGACAGTAAAAATCACACCATTCTAATTGGTGATGTTAATGCTTTGCATGAATGAGAACTGCAGTCAAAATGACGCGAAAGGCAAAAGTGAATAAGCAGTTTTACTAAATCAAATATGATTCTTCAAAATCCTAAATCTGTAACATAACCGTAAGCATTATCCGGATATTTTTCAAATATTGATCTGATCTTTACGTCAATTAATATAGCAGATAAAATTACCATCACTGTTCACGACGAAACTTGGGGCTTTGAGCATTTCCCTATATGCTGAAAGCTTTAGTATCAAAACTGGACAAAAATATATCTGGAATTCAGCAAAAATTAAAACAAATAAGTGGATTAAAGTCACTTCCATCTCACCTTACCGAAAATAATCAAACGAAAGAAAAGACCAATAACACACTAAATAAAATTAGCCCCCTTGGTGCCAGACTAACCCGGATTGACCCGGACCACGTTCAACTTTACTGAATTTAATATTGCCCTCGAATCGAAAAATCCAAAATCCTCCTGTGGGATGGATGACATTGACTACACAACTCTGCAATCTCTGCCAGTAAAATATAAATTAATACTCCGACGGTAACAAGGTTAGGCTAATTGCTTTAGCATCTTGTTTATGTAAACTTTTTGAAACAATGTTAATAAACAAATTCCAGTGGTGAATAGAAATACAAAACATTCTACCGAAGAGCCAATTCGGGTTTCGAAATGGACAATGCACTAGGGATAATTTAATAAATCTTGTAGTACATATAGAAGATCCCTTTAGTACTAAAAAGGATCTTATAGCCGCATTTCTCGACACTCATGTTGTATTTGACATTGTTGATATATATTTGTTACTAAATAAATTATCTAATATTGGATGTCCTCTCAATATTATACAATTCACAAAATTTTTAATAAGTGATGGAACAATTTACACATATTATACCGGAAAAATTCTCGATTCGTCCATAAATGAGTACCACAAGGCGGCATCTTGAGTCCTTTATTATTTAACATTTACATCGCCCATTCTTTTACGAATATACCTAAATCTGTAACTGTCTCACAATTTGCCGACGATATTGCTATTGACTGTAAAACCCTTACAAATATCAAATTCTCAGTACACGAATCCATAACAAATATTAAAAAACATCTATTAAAGAACAAAATAAAATTTAATAATCGAATACTATTAAAATGGTTTTGTTGACCGTTGTAATAATAGAAATGCCATGATTTCGAATATAATATTAAGTTCGGTTAGAGGTTGAAAGATTGTAAGGACCCAAAAAAGAAAATGCTTATTTTACTGAAGGTAACAAATCAAAAGAACATCCCTCAGTGGGTGTGGCCTGCATAGATTCTCATTGAAATACTGCTGTCACTAAAACAGAATGGATATTTACTGCAGAATGCATCGCATGTATGTAGAATACATGTATGAAGCTGTCAATTTAGCTGTCGATTATAAAAATAAAAATAATATTATATTCTCAGATTCACTAAGCGCGTTAATATCTCTTAAAACTAATAATTTCAACGTGAAAAACAATCAGTATATACTAAGTATAAGGAAAAAGTACATCAATTTACCTAAAACACGCTAAATCAATTCAATATAAAATTTTTCTGGATATCATCCCATGTCGGCATCGAAGGAAATAAGTTAGCTGATCGCGAAGCTAAGAAAGCTGATACAACTAATGCAATTGATGTAGCAATTCAAATACCCATGCTTTCCACCGAGTAAAATACATGTGCTGAAGAATACAGCTTTCGAAAGTTTTCGGAGCATGGTACCGGGATCTTCAGCACCTACATTAGCCCTGTAATAAATTATATTAAATGATTAGAATTAAACTAGAAAATATTCGGTTGACTTTCTTTAAATTAGTGATTTTACATTTGCCGTACACTGAAACATGCAAATACTTTTACAAAATATAAATGATTATAATACCACCAGCCACAGTTACAAAATAAATTTTATACTCGGTGATAAACAAACTTAATATTAATTCTATTCGGACATATCTGTATTTTATTTTATACAGTCCGGCGCTGTCAAACCTAAGCAAACACAAAGCTACTCAAATTACACCTGATTTTCATCATAAAACTTTACCTTCTTCAACTTAAAATTAGGAAAGAACAATAATACAATACATTTATAAAATTCTTAGAAATAATAACTGTTGAAGTAGGTGAAAAAAATTTAAGATAGAAGTTTGTGTAAAAGAAAATATATTAAAATGTATTTCGAATAATACAATGTTTACCATAAACTCGCTGCGACCTTTCTCTTACGAGGTGCATAGACGAACTGAACTTTGTTATAATATAGCATAGCTTATTAATTAAGGACGCAGTACAAGTTACTACAAATATCGACAGGTTAGTACAAGTAAGGTCTAACGGTGGGAGTGTCTCAAGCGCATTGGATCAGGCATGTATATAATTATAGAATTCGCAAAACAGTGAGAGATGTCGAGTTTTACGCAGGTATACTTTAACAATAACATGATAAATTATCGCTAATGTTTTTATAATTTATATAAGCTAATCAACAATCCGTTTGCGTAAAATAATATGTGTCTGTAACAACTATGAATAAGAAAGAATCATAAGCAAAGGAAGAAAGACTCTACATGTATTCTTTTATATTTCTATTTTTCTAAAAAGAAAAACAAAAATAGAAAATCATACAGCAAGAAGAAAATCTCAAATATGTCGACTATGATATCAAAACTATGATGTTAGAATTTCAAAATAAATACTAAAGTTGAGAAACAATTTCGTTATAGCTTCTTATATAATTATACCATTAGTCTTCATTCTCGAGCAACTTTTACTCCAAGATACACGCGCGCAGGCTTCGTATCTATTTTTCACCCGAAAAGTCTTTACGCTCGCCGTTAATATGCGCGCGAAACGGCTCGACTCAACGAATTCTGATTGAAAATTACAAAGGTAAACACAAAGGAGCCGCGTTATAATTTGCATTCCGTGGAATACGTTTTCGCTGGGAACGCGGAAGGGGAATGGAGCCATCTACGCCGCGGTCTCGATAACTGTTGACCCTTCCGCGGCTCCGACACGAACGAGAGAAAAAAGACGACGGGGCGGAGTGGTGCTCTTGGATGCGCACACGGTTTGATATGGAAAGGAACTTCGTATTCTGATTATATTAACAGTATTAATATTTATAGCAGTTTGCGTATATATATATATATATATATATATATATATATATCCCTTCCTCTGGGAACAAAAGGATTTCATCCGCTCGTTTCCGTCTCGGAATATATTGCGAGTTGTGCAGTTCTGTCCCATATATACCGCCGCCCGCTTCGCTTCTTAGTTCATATAATTAGATTCACAAAAGAAATTCTGCACTAAAAGTCTGCAAAAGCATTGAATACCGACTAACTGTCGAATACGCGAGAATAATAAATAATACAAATTAATAGGTTATTTCGTTACAAATGTAATGAAAAATAATGAGTAGGAAGGTTGAATGAGATTCAAATGAGTAAAAGGTAAGGCATTCACTTTTTTCGTATATTTGATACATTACGTGCTTCAGGTGACAGAAATTGATCATTTAATCCCTTTAGATTGTCCTTGTGTCGAGTTATTCCCGCCGTAAAGCTGAAGACGAATATTCATGATCGGTTCATAGTGATGGTTTTATGGTCTGCAATCTCTGTGCTTTCGTCAGGCGCATCTCTTAGCATCTCCGGAAGTTCTGTAAAGTATTTTACTTAACATTTTTTCCTGCTTTTTCGACACCACTAGTAAAATCAACTCATAATAGAGACAATAAATATTTATTAAACTTTTTACATATACAAAAAAAATTTGAATTATTTATTAATGTGATCTGCCGAATAATTGATGCAAACTAGTAAAAGTCAGAATATGTCTTATACTTTTCCTTGGAGTGAAAAAAATAATTCTCCAAAAATTGGAGAATACGAATAGGATGACGATGGAATTTTCGATTTTTAATAGAGACTTATTAAATTAACAGGAAATTTTTCCATGTATTTCAAAGTTTTTATATACATATTTGAGTCTGCATAAAAGTGTAATCTTGCTATCCTAATATTAAGTTAATCGACTACTTTTACAAACTATCAATTTCTAAATTCTAGTAAATTTAGAATTAAAATCCTCTTTCTAACTGGCTTTCCACAGAAATCCCGGTCTCCTAAACCAGAACCTGGAATACAAAATTACGTTCATGCAGGACTTGTTTGGATCGTATTGAGATTTTTATCCTTACTCTTAGTTTTCCAACTGTATATGTATGCGCATTGAATAGAGAGAGAGAAAAAAAGAGAGTGAGCAAGAAGCTATAGAAGCAGACAGAGAAGAGAAATGTGCGAATTGTGGGATACTAGACGATCGTTCGCGTCCAGGGCCTCGCACCAAGTGCTTCGGCATAGAGTACGCCTATGCTTTCACGTATGGGAGTCTCATTGCGCGCGCATGGGCTCGTGAGATACGAGAAATAATGGGATCGAGCATAGTTCGATGGACAGTAGAGTGAGAGGAAACGAGAGATAGAGAGGGAAGGTTTCGAGAGAAAGAGAGAAGTAGGAATTGAGAGGTACAGCCGTATGTGTGTAAGTAGATGTTGTGGGATCCACTGACCGTTGGTCAATGTGTTTGCGATACATATAATCGTCTCTGTTTATGTGTTTACACACAGCTGTGCGCGTGATATTCTATACTGGCCGCGTGTCTGTATGATTTCGTCGCCACGCATAAGAGTCGCTTGACATTAACAGTTCCTTGCTCATCGGGGGTTGAAGAAGATTCCGAACGACAAAGCTAGGTGTTCGAATCTTCTATCGAATATTTTTTGAGCACAGTTGAAAATTGCATTGCATTAGCAAATTATTTATTATACTATTTAAATGGAATTTGAGGGAAAATTTTTTAAATAATTGTCATAAAAAAATTAAATATTTTTGATGGCAAATTCAATATGTACTTTGTATATTTTTTCTATATTTGTAAAGTATTTATCGAAATATTTTGACGTGGTTCTCTTCAAAATAAATAAAAGGACACACTTTTAATAATAAAATATTAAAAAGAAATTTTCTGAATTTACCGATAAATATACTTATACTTATGGTGAGGCGGTATGTATACTTATGGTTACACGATGGCTCGATCGCTAGAGCGAAGGACTAGTAACTTGGTGATCCGAGTTCAGATCCCGGTCTCGGCCGATCGAGACAAGCAACGCTATAATAATTTACTTACATGTGATTTGTTTACAAACACATCGTAGACCTTCGTCGCTGATTAGCAGCGGTTTTGGGAACCATAAATAGAGCTACGTTAAATAACATAAAAAAATATATATATTTATAGTAATCTTACCTTAACTTTTTAAGCTGTCTTAGTAGAATTGAAAACTTACTATAGCGCTAGACCAAAGTCCAATATTTTAACGCCTAAGGACGTTTATCCAATTCAGTCATTCTCAACTTTAATACCAGTTCACTCTAAACAGCTGCTCTTTGTATACATAAACTTCGAGTTGCATCATGTTTATATTTACGCCTCGCCTTTATCCCTCAAAAACCTCATGCATTCTTGCTTCGTTTTGTAATCTAATCGTTAGCTACTTCTATTTTTAATAAAAAATTCACGCTTTCAATTAACGATATTATAAAAAATTGCATGACTAGAATTTTTTATATAATAGTTTTATTATAATATTGTGTTTTATCTTATAATAATCTTTTTTAATAGTGAAATAATCAAGCCCGTCAAAATAAACTAATTTTGTAATTTTCAAGAGATTCTGCCAAAATTTGAGTATTTAAATAATTTTATTCTAGAAAATAGTACTAGATAATCAGATAATATACTAGAAACAGAAAAGTCAGATAACTCAAGGAAAATCAGCACATTTCAGTTAGCAACGAAAAGTATTATAATTGAATTCCTATAGAGTTTCCAATAAAAATTTCCGATCCATCTGTACAAAAGTGCGTTATTCTGCGATTCGAAATATTCGAATGTGCTAATCTTCTTATCTGTGCTTGATTTTATGCTATTTATTGTCGAGAGTATCAATTTACAATACCAAAGTTACATATTGTTACAACTTATTTGTTAAATTAACCTTTTTGCTTTCGTAATATTACGCAATCTAATACTTATTTATTAAGATCGGTACTTACCGTTCATATTTTTATTAGATTTATAATACTTCTTATAAAATATATTATACATGAATTTTCGAGATTCTGAACATGAAAAAAATCTATAAACATATAATTTATAATGATTCTAAAACGATTTTTAGATATCAAATTTGCCACGGGTCAATATCCAGCGTAAGCTGATGAACTTTGTTCGTGCTAACAACTTTAAAAAGATCTACGGCACCGGCATTAAATCATTGGTCAGTCTTATCAGAACTAGCAGACGTCTTCTATATACGTAGCCACGCAACGTCGCACATCCCTACGAGGTAAATAAATAAATCCGAGCAGCCGAATAAATAAAGACACGATAGCTGCCATGCACGTGAGATAGACGAAGGAAGAAAGGGGGAGAGTCGTAGAAGAGACAGACATAGAGAGAGAGAGAGAGAGAGAGAGCTCGGGTGAGAAACAGAGAAAGAAGCCTAATTCGATAGGCATCTCACGCTCGGCCGAGCAGTGACGGGGAAAGTTCGCCTTACGGTTCGACTGTGTGGCTGCCGCCACGGCCGAATGGGTCAGGCAGATAACCGCAGCAACGGCTACTTGATATTCATTTCCCGCTGCCCGAGTAACAGCTGGCTCTTCTCGGCTTTCTTCTTCTCTGCCACCGAGATAAGTTCTTATCGTTCTAGGTGTGCCCTCCTTTGGCGTCTCGCGAGACTCTCCGTCCGTTTCTCCACTGTCTAGCGTGCGCCGTCGCCAGCGTACGAAGCTACTCCTGGCGTCCCGCTTTCTTTCTCTCTCTCTCAATCTTTCTGTCTTTCTTCTTTTTTTTTGGGCTTCGAGGGAGAGGAGGGAGCGATGGCGGGGTGTTTCAGTCTGATCTGCATAAGGGATAGCCGATCCGAGGGAAGACTTACACGGGATCTAAAGTATCGAGCCGAGGAATATCTTCCGCTACGTTTTTTTCCGCGTAACGGCCGCGCACACGATAGTGGAAATAATCAGTTATCGAGGTATTATAGGACGAATCGCGCAATAGCAGTGGCTTATAGGCCCAGGAATCAACGTCGCAGAAGTGAATCAGCGTCCCTACATTATACGTGCGTTTTATATCTCTGAATTTTACTTAGCGAAATAGATCATTAAGCTAATAGTTTTATACTGCTTACGTATCGATAGTAAATCACTAAAAAATAATTACAAAATTTAGATTTGCTCGTAAAAATTTTTATTTATTCAATAATACCGAATCAACATTTAATCGCACATTGTATAACACCATATTTTTATTAATATCCATATATATCTATATACAGAACCTGAAATAAGTACACGCATATAAAATCGCAAATAATGTCCAGGATAATACTCTAGTGGTTAAGAATAATACTCTACGTATCGTTCAATGACTAATTCATCGTAATTATATTTTTTATAAATGGTAAACTTTATTTTTTATACCGGAATTAAAATGAATATAAACTTTTACATTCGGACGTGTGCTTAGCTTTGGAGTAAACATGCAAGTCATACAGAGATTATTTGGAATGGAAAGTTTCTCTAAAACTGCTTTTAACATGTTTAAAGTTTAATTTTATTTTTGACTTTGAAAGCCATGCATAAAAATCAATTCCAAAGTAAGCATTAGACCTGTCATCGATAATTACTACGATTATGAAATTTATTATTCAGATTCAATGAAATCCTATGTCAGCATATTTTACCCTCTATTTCTCAACCGAGATCACGCTAAATTCAAACCTAAAGACATATCCGAATGTACAATTGTTCATTCTTTTTAATTCCTAAGTAACAAACGGTAGAAGAGTTATTTCAGGATTGTATGTAATTGGCAAACATACATTTGAATAGACTTCACCTTTTTTAAAAAGTAATAGTTGGCTTATTAAAAAAGAAAATTGATCTTTCATTAAATTACCTAGTGTGTAATTATTTACTGCTTTTCTATCACTGTTCCTCGAAACTTTTCAGTTGTTTCCTTACGTTTTCCGCGCCCTGCATATTACTAACTGTTGTAATACGAATAAATAATAAACACATCGACTAATAAATACATTCAAATCGAGAAAGCAGTTTATGCAAATTTAAAATTGTATCCCTTCTATATAAACAATTAAAAACAATTTTAATAACGTAATGCAAAATTTAGTTCACTGCAATGTTCGCAAGCATCAGGGTACGTAAAACCGCTTTCTTTTAAAAAACATAATTGTGTTGCATCCTGCCAAAAATAATCTCCTCTCCATACTAGCACGAGACGCAATTTCTGGCTGACAAAGGCGACTTTGCTCTCTCTTTCTCTCTCTCTCTCTCTCTCTCTCTCTATTTTCCTCTTCCTTCCTTCTCTTCCCGAATCTTGCCTCACCGTCGCACCCTCCTCCCCCCCCGTCTCCGACAAAGCTGGTTAAAAAATAATTTCGAGCTGACTGGTGCGAATTGAATTCTGAAACGCCTGCGCTCACGGAAGCTAGAGAATCCGCGGGGAAGTGCGTAACGGTATAAACGACACGGAGCGGAGGCCAGGGATGAGCCGAAGTAACAGAAGCAGAAATGGGAGACGGTTAAATGAGGTGGTTCTCTCTCATTCTCTCTCTCTCTCTCTCTCTCTCTCTCTCTCTCTCTCTCTCTCTATATATATATATATATATATATATATATATATATATATATATATATATATAGATAGGAACGTTACGGCGCTGCGGAGGCTGGCTCGATTATGCGAAATAAAGCTGCCAGCTGGGAATAAGTGGTTATAATGGTGAGGACCGGCAGTCTGAAGGTGATGCAGCTATTGGGTCGGGAGGGGAGTGGTGTATAAACGCGCAAAGACCTTCGAATGATATTAAAAAAATTCATTCGGAATCCGTTGGATATGTTACGATATTTATATAACTGTCTTTTCAAAAAAATAAAGTTATTTTATGACATATACAATAAGGATTGGCAATAATTTCAAACGTAGTATATAGCATGAGAAATTGTCGAGATAGCGGTACCAAAATTATTTGAAATAATTTTAAGGAAAAGATGAAAAATGCAGGTGGCGATTGTTTTATTAGATACAAGCTCAATTTGCGTCATTTTGTGTTTAATCCATTCGTAGAGTACTGAATTATTAATTTCAGTGATAAATATAAGTCATGACAAGAGGAGCATATATTTGTTTTCCTTATAGTTATAGTTATTTTTATACTTTACTACTTTTTCTTATAGTTTCTATTCATAATACAATATAATATATAACTTACTTTATCAGTATGGTTAGAATTAACCAAAACTTAGTAGCCACGGTCAATATGTACATAGGTTGGCTAAATGCCCGAGCATAAAACGCTTAAAAATTCGACACTTTATCACGATATGGGATTTTTCAGTATAAGTAGAAATATTCACTTATTTGAAGATTTTTTGTTAAAAATTTTTATTCTTTATAGTTCATCGGCTGCATACGAATATAGGAAGAAAATCTGATAGACAACGTTCCTGTATTAAATAATTGTGAATAAGCTGATTTCATTGATTCAATAATTTGGAAATCTGTCATTTATTGTAATTTGTGTTCGTCAATATTGTATTTCTTTAATGAACTTTTGACATTTTCGATTTTCATTCGACTTTTTTAAATGACTGTACTTCGAAAATTTTCCGATAAGAACAACAGATGGGCTCCTTCTCTTTGTACCGCGTTCATCCTTCTTCGGTAGTACATCGTTATCCCGAGAGTTAATAGTACTTTCATTCCTCGATGTCGATTAATTTTGTTCTCCTATATGTTCCTTGAAGCGCGCTCTCTCTATCTCTCTATCTCTCTTTCTCACACACACATACTCTCCCTGTCTATCTAGTTTTCTCTGTCCCAGTGGTATACGTAGAATATGAAAAGTATTAACAACATTTCTGAAATATATACTTACCATTGTTTAATAATTAATAATACATATCTTAGCTATCTTATTCATGCTTTTCTTATATACTCCTGATGTTTATAAACATGAAATTAAATTATATGTGTTAATAAAAATAACTTTGATCAATCGTAAATTATACTCTACATAATTGAATTAATGACAAAACGAATGGATTATTTTATAGGTTTTGTTGGATTTACAATGTTCACTATTGTTTAAAATCCGATTTAGGAAGCACCCCTGTCATAATTAACAAACCCAAGGCTTGATGAGGGTTCATGATGACGTTCGTTAGAAAATAATGAGCCATCAAGTTGTCGGCCAATTTGGCACATCTGCGCTTCGTTCCCATAGGTTATATATATATCAGCCCTTGTATTTAGTATCACCGAAATCCATTCTGTGACTTCGCACTTCTGTCACTGAACAAGTTCAACTATACACGCCATCTTCATTGTTCTATTCTAATATTTCAATTTTTTGCAGTGACTGACACTTTTGATGCAATTTTCTATGTAAACTATGATGCGGTTGTTTTTCAGTCAGTAAAAAAACATTTAACAAAATTAAGAGTAAGGAAAAAATAATACACTGAAAATCTTATTAAAATCGTGAACGCATTAAAATCGTGAAAATAATATTGCAGGACTCAGCAAAAAAAAAATCAGTGTAATTGTCGCTATTTCTTAATCACAACGTAATTTACCAGAGGTGGAGAAAAAATCAAGATTTACCACCAGCACCTCAGAGTAGTCCAACGCCCTAATGACCACGAGAATTTCCCAGATCTTCCACATTTTGCCCGACCAACTGTTGCGATAATCATTCCCATCGTCTGTTCCCAACTAACAGTTGCTGATAAATAAGAGTCGAAAAAGATGCTAGGCAGAGGGCGAGTCCATATTTCGATTGAGCCCCTGCTTTTGCCCTTAATTAAAGCTGAGTTGGACTACCCGTGGCGCTACGTTTCCTCTCTCACACGCGACAATTCACGTCAGTTTCAGGGCCCACTCGCGCGGTTAATAAGCGCGCAGTTAGTCAATGGACTCTCTTTGCGCGTCTAATTGACGGTAGACGCTTCGTTAGCGTCATCGTTCTATTTCGCTCTCTATTCCTCTCTGTGTGTATCTCTCTCTGTCTTTCTCTTTGTTATTCATTATTTTCAGCGTATATACGTATGTACGCTACTGTCTCATATCTACAAAGCCTCCGTATTATCCAACATTGATAACAAACCTGTCCCGCTTCAGATATGTTGAATATCTGTCTAATTATTTTAGACAGAGTTCATAAATTATTTGTGTTTATAAAAATTATTAATTTTGAAAAAAACTTAATAAATATTTGTAAATTTTATAAGATATTTCAAATTTTTAAATATTAATAGCCAGTGGATGTATTTAATAATATGTCAATATATATATATAGCTAATACTGATGAGAATTTTCCGAATAAATAATATATCCAACCTCGAAATTTATTGTTCTACTGCATTTACTGTATAATAAGTAGCAAACAAGAGAGTAGTAACGTGCTAATATATTATAAATTTTTAAAGTTTTCAATATTTGTACTTAATCATTCCTCCTCAAAATATTATTGGGTCATACGAAATTTTGGGTCACACATATTGACTAACACATCTGTAAAACTAATATAATTTACTTTTATAATTTCTCTATTTAAAAATTACAAATATTTGTTCGCATGGTTAAAAATAGTTTTAATCATTTAAGACTTTCTCAGATATACACATTAGAAATTAGCATATCGTGAACATATAAGGCTTATTCGTGCTTTCTACTCTCTTATTTAATACTCTCTATACTTGATTGACATTAGAACTATTCATTTCTATACTGGAATTATGTTGTGAAAAATAATTAATTAATGAAGAATAATTAACTTTTCACCGTAGTAAAGTCAAATGAATGATTCTCCTTTTCTAATCAATAATGATAACAAATTTATGCGTTTCGATTCCATTAACTTAATTCTAAAAACATTTATGCTCATTTTATCTGAATATGAAATAAATATATGTAATGTCGACAATGCTGTGTAATTACATAATTAGCATTGTACAGTATATTTAAAAAGTATTAATCTAAATGTGTTTGTCTTTTTTTTGGGTTAATTGAATTATTATCTAGAACGTGCAATAAAAACATCCAACACAATCAGTCAATGTACATTCATACGCGGAAATATGCCTCGTGGAGGTTCTTTCTTATTGATACGATAGAGCATTTTTTATAGTTTTACAAAATGTATAAAATAACTAGACATAACATATATTTAACATAAAAGCTATCTCTACTCTTCCACTCTTGGCATTATGGCAAAACGTCACAATCATGTACCGATCTTGTTCTGAATAATTTCAAGACCTTTGGAGTACAGCCGGTTGATAAAGCTAAAGCTAGGTGCGGTCGGACATTGTGTACGTAATAAAATATAACTGAGCGATTTTTTTTGTCTTACTAATAAATGCACGCTAAAAGTATTGAACTAAATAGCACCGGACTGTGCACAAGTATTGGATTGTGATTGTCGATCAGTAACCACAATGCTGATCTGACAAATGATTCAGAAAAGATGGATTTGAATTCTTTTTGGTAAAAGTCAGTGGAATGTAACGAAATACATATATCCTTATCGACCTGAAGTGTTGAAAACTAGAGCCGAAAGATCAATTTCCGAAACAAGAATTTACGCGTGTCATATATCATATTAATAATTTCACTTCAGGAAGCTACTGATCTTTACTGAAAGTTTTTGTTCTATTACGAGATCCATTAATACGAATGCATTTACATATGCGCGGCATTCGGTATTGATTTTGGCAAGTAATGCTAAAAGTATTTAGCACCGACAGCAGAGGAACTAAAGTACGTGTACACGCGAAAAGTGAAAAACGAAGCGACGCGCTTCTTCCCGGTCCCAGGTCTCGTTCCGCACGTACCTACATGTAAATTTCGTTGTCGCGCGGCGCCCGCATAATGTGCATGTTAATGTACGCGCGCGCTTGCAGGGCCCTCTCGTCACCATAATTTGTTCAATTTACAAGTATTATCAGGATGCGCCACATTTAATCGCGGGCTTCTTTGAATTGGATTACCCGTCGTCAGCTTTGCCAGCTATCCCTTATGTTTAACCAATTTTCGTGTCATTTTGTTTCTACACCAGTTGCGTATTTTTTTTTCTCTCGTCTTTTCGATTTTCCGGCGTCTAATGATCGTACATGATAAAATTATAAAAAAAAAAAATAAGAAACTTATGTTAGTAGAATATCAATTTCATGCAATCGTAGACAGAAATAATAATTCACTATTTTTTTTCTATATTATAAGATTTATAAAAATATCAAATAAGATCGCGGTTTCTATTATAAGATCTAACGATGTCAGGCAATGGCGACAGAAGACCCCGAGAACGCTACGATGCACGCGATGAAAAAACGTAGTGATGTTCCATCGGAGAAAGGAACTGTCCCTGGGAAAAAAAATCTATCACGATGGATACCGCGATCGTCGCCATTGACGCGCCTCGAGGCGTTCGCCTTTAAAACCCGAGCGGGCGTCGGTCGGCGCATCGCTAACGCACCCCACCGCACAGACAGCCTCAGCCACTTCGCCTCGGGCCGAAATTTATGTATGGAAATATTTCCGCGCTCGCCTCCGAGGCGTTATAATATATGTGACGCGGAATACGTGGGACTGCTGTTAGCACCTACAATCTGGCACTTTCTAGAAAAATGTATCGCGCGCCCGGGACGGGAGCTATGCTATTGCTCCCTCGAACTCCTTTGCCGGTGTAGTACAATAACTGCCGCTACTGGCGGTGCTGGTACTGGTGCTGGTGCTGCTGCTGCTGCTGCTGCTGCTGCCGCTTCCTCGGCAAGATTTATGCTTCGTATAATGAACAGAATTTTTAGAAACATTCTGTGAAACGGAGTGTCTCGTCTTGCCAACGAGATTAATGATAAAAATAAGAAATTTTTATAAAGCCGAAAATATTTACGTCGCTTTAATATAATTTTACAATAAAAAAAATTTGTCGATATTATACATATGTATTGTAAGGGAATACGTATTTTATTACGATGTACCACATATTCTTGATTATAATTCATAACTTAAATATATGCAAAAATTAAATAAATGTATCGATATTGAAATATTAAATCATATTATTAATAATATTTTCACTACATACTACAATAATCTTCATCATATTAGAAAAGTATTCATTAACAATACTTAACGAATGAAGAATTATTTATATTCTTATTTTGATGATTATGATTACATTACGTATATTTTCAAAGCATTCACATTGTCGCAACAGATAAATTATTTTTTCATATCCTAATAGGATATACTTACAGTTAAGCGATTGAATATATTTGCGACTCAACGATCTTATATGAGAATATAGTACATAATCGATTGGGTAAAATGTATGTTGAATAAATTTTGTCAGTGTTGATAATTATTTCCTTGTGTTACTTTTATTCATATGTAAATAACTGAATTTCACATGTTTTCAGTAAAATATAATGACTAATTTGTAGAGCTTATATCCGTTGCTTGACCTGTTACTATCTCTTCCTCGTTCTTTTTTCCTTTTCACCCCGTCTCTCTCTCTCTCTCTCTCTCTCTCTCTCTCTCTCTCTCTCTCTCTCTCTCTCTCTCTCTCTCTCTCTCTCTCTCTCTCTCTTTCTATCTATCTCTCTCTCAATAGTTACTTCTTTCGCTATATGCATGGTCCTATGTTACTGCCTCTTTCCCGTCTCTTTCATTCATGTTTTATGCACACAGGATGACAATTTTATGAGCCGAGGAAGCTAGCATGGAACAGATTGTGGTACCAGAGCCGCGGAATTCAACGAGATTTCACAGGAGGCATAAAAGCGAATTTTTTCACGAGTGCTTACGGGCAATTTAAATTTTAAAGTGTAAATAGAAGCGAATCGTGGATTTTTCTGATTTATTTTTTGTTGAAAAAAAAAATATATATATATATATATATATATAACTGTGGATGAAAAGCAGACGCTTCCATATCCATTTAGGACAGATAAGTATAAAAGAGTTTTAGGCTGTTTCAAATTTAATTCAACCGTACTTTCTTTAGCTTTAAATTTATTAGATTTTTTGTTTTATTTCTACATAGCAACAATATTTGTAACCAATTTCATTATTTACAAATTTGTATTTTTTATGAAAATATATTAATTTTTTCAAAAAACTTATTGATATTGTTAAAACATAAACTATTATTTCAGAAGTATATTGACAATCAAATTTTCAATTAAAGGGGAAGACATTGAATTGCTCAAATGAATAATCGATTTGAAGGAAAAATCCTGATGATTTCAATTAATATTTCGTTCGAATGCAGCATTCATCTTTAGCGCAAAAAATTTTCTATGAAACAAGACCATATTTCTGAAAAGTATCTTATTCAGTATAACAATATTCAAATTAGCAACCTGAAAATTTTTTTAATGGTTACGTCTGTCTTGAATGTAATATCATAGCTTAGATGTACGAACATCCTACAGTCAGTTCAATATCGAAACTTATATTATTGTAAAGAATATTATATATTATATAATTATATAATATAATATATAATATTATATAATTAAAACGAACTAATTACATTATTTAGGAGTCACTGTGTAATTTACTAAAATTAGTTTATTAATTAATTAATTACTAAATTTACTAAAATTAATATTTTGTTTTAAAGAAAACTTTGATATTAGCCATCTATATTTATTAAGCGACGGATTTGTACAGATTTTTGGAAAAATATACAATTAGTTACGAATTAAATTAAGTAAGAGTTTATATATATATATATATATATATATATATATATATATATATAATTGTTAACAAATTTCATGTAAATATTGTCGTATTTTCATTGTCATTATTATTACTAGATCCAAAGGCAATATTTCCAAAAGACTTTGCGACTTCGCCAGACAATCTTAAACCCTCGGTCAGGATTCGATGACTAATGATTATCACTGGACAGTTGGCCGCGACGGTTCCATAAACTTTTGCTATGGTATCCAATAGGATCTTACAACTAACTGCAGGATTTTCACTACTCAATGCAGCCTTCACAGCATCGCGAAGTCCGGTTTCCAGATCTTCGGTAATATTCAAGGCAGCCATTAGATGCTGGCGAGTATAATTCAAGGCATCCGAGACGCCAGGAAAGTTTAGAACTTGGTTTGGGATAGGTAAATTTAATACATTATTGCTAGTATTATTGCTAGAATTACTTCTAGATATTATCGAGTCCAATCCCGGTATCAAGTTTAGGAAAGGTGCAAAAGGTCCGGCGGCTGAATTGGAATTACTATTGTTCGAATTTCGATTGGTATTTCTGTTTCCAATTAGAGAATTAATGCCTGGAAGTTTTGGAAAAACCAGCTGTCCGCCCATACTGATCTAAAGTATTGAATAAAAATGCATTTTAATTGATAAAAACAGTCCAAGAATAATATGTCTATAATATACATATATATAGGCACAACATTTTTAGATTATACTTAAAGTAAAGAATAAGTAGATCCAATACAATAAGAAATCAACTCCGCTCATTTTTTTAAATTTTGTGACTTTCTCGTCAGGTTAGCTTAGAAATATCTATTTTTATTGCTTTCAAAATATTCTATTCGTACTCTCTAGGGAACAGAGGTCTTAAATACCAAACTAAAATAATCTACTGGCAGTACGTAAATGTTATATACCTAAAATCGTTTATTTATTTATTTATTATTATTATTATGTAAATGGAATATTTGCTATATTATTAATGTTATTCTCAATGGTAAATAATGTGAATTATACATTCATTTAGGTATAGTTTATATCATCTTTCAATTTTATTACATCAAACACCTCTACATCTTATTTCGAAAAGAATCTCCGTAAGTCCAAATAGTATTTCTCACAAAATATTTCAAAAAATATTATTTGCAAAAATTTTTTATTGAGCCTCAAACCTGGAAATCTGCAGGTTCATAAATTTTTTTTTCATTAATGAATTCAAGTTTGTTACACTAACAAATATTAGCTAGAATAGGAGGTATATAATTAACAGCATTTTTGCGAGAATTTATTTTGGATAATTTTGATCTTCTGAATAAATTTACTGATCGACAGAAAAATAATATTGATTTATTTTATTTAGTCCTTAGGTATACAAAAATTATCATATAATATTATTATTATAAAATAGAAAAATCGTCGTGAAATCGTGCGAGTACCAGGGAGTAATTTTCTCCGAATTTTTTAAGAAAATAAAAAAAAAATGCTTTCCAATATACAAATATTACCTGCGCTGGATCCAAACTTGCCATTCCGGAAATCGAAGCAGCCGTGGCACAGGCCACCAGACCTGCCAGACAGTACATAACTTTTACTTCCATGTTTCCTCGTCGACTTTGTCTGTGCAAACTTGACACTGGCCATCACGACCTTTTCCAATGCATTTTATACAGCCGATGGCTAGATAAGGATGTTAAATGATGGCACCTGGCAATGGGGAAACAAGTGCATCTGCGTCATCATTTTGCGTATTATGCAGTTTCATATATTACGCGAGAGTCGATAATTCATGCATTCATTTTCTCACCTTTAATTATTATGTCACGAGTAAGTATCGCAAGCTCATCAGTCATCGCTGCATTGCGGTACCTGAACAAACGAAATTTAAATGATGATAATGCGCGCGTGGAAGTCTGACGTTTGATTGTTTGATGTTTGCTGAACAATTGCATGAATTCTAAATCACTAAAATGATAATACTGTATAATAATTTCATGATCACAATATAGTGAAAATTGTTGCTTGAAAAATATTGTTTTATATCAATTTATAGAAATATTATTATTTAGGATTTTGATTTTCATTAATTTGTACTGTTTAATATATTTACGTTGATTACAAAAATCGTTTTAAAATTTTATCATTCTTAGTATGACATACTTACGAGCAAATTCTCAGACAGGTCCTTCTATTTCTGACATAGATTAATTTTATAAAAGCGACTTATTTATCGTTCAGTAGTTACAAAAAAAGTAATGATCAAAGTTTCTATAAAAATAATATAAATTATATAAAAATTTTATCATAAATATGTTGAATAATCGAAATATACAAGGAGTGAGCCCGTCGATTTTGTCAAACTAATATATTTTTAAATTGAATTAGTACTTCCGTTTTTTTGTCTTTCTTTTGCACTTTATGAAATATGTCCTCCAAATACTATGCTTGAACAAATTAATCATTAGAGTACATATTCTCTCAAAATTATAATTTTAAATTCTTTCGTTGTAAATGACATTATTAAATATGGCTGTACAGTTAACCTACTTCTGTATATTAGAAAAGACACTGTGATACAGAGTCACATTTGATCCAAACGAATAACCAAATATACAATAACAACAAATCTATAATAATTGAATAATAACATTATTGTTCATTATGCATAATTTTACATAGGAAATTTTCAATTGCATTGTAAACAACTGAGATTATTCTATAGAAATTACTTTAAAAGAATTAGAAGTAAGCTTTATTCGCTAATAAAATCGTTTCACCCATTGAACTTGAATATATCTGAATAACCCATTGAATATATCTGTTGTAATTACAATCAATTGCCATTGGATAAGCCATTATGGTTTTTCATTCTTACAAAACATTTTATATCAGATTATATAATATTATTATTTAATATAATATAATTATATAATATTATATAATTCTACTTTCTTATAAAATATTACAATATTTATACAATATTACATTACAAATATTACAATATATATATATATATCAATATACTAGTTATAGTTTTAATCAATTTTTGTTTACTTTATTATTTTCTCGATTCATTATTTTTATATGAACTGAAGGATTGTATTTACGGACATCAATTTACTAGAACTTTTGTGCTTTAAATATTATTGTTCATAAAATCATGTTAGTTATTTCATTTTATAATATATATAAATAAATATAAGCTGAATACAGAATAGAAGACATTTGTAACGTGTAACATGAGAATAAGTAACGTATCTTCGGAATGCAGCAGGTCTAGGTTCTAAAACTTTATCCAGGCTCATATCCTCAATGAATGTATTCATTTTTTAGCGCACGAAACCACAAGACCTTTGGCGTAAGGCCTTTGCGTTGGCGTAATGATCGCCAGGCATCAAAGTTGCTAAAAAGTGATAAAAAATTCTGATCAAAGGAGGATGAAGCGCATGCGCGCTTTGCGCGAAATAACGCCATGGACAAGATTATTAAAATACGCATTCATCGTTATGATCGTGCTTCCCTGCACAAAGCGAATTCCAGAAATTTCTTCTCAACGCTCTTACACCGAGGTCGCAAAGAAACGGGCCGGAATCTCTTTCTCTCTCTCTCTCTTTCTGTCTCCTCCCCTCAACCATGGCATAATAGTTCCGCGTATAATATTCAGATTTCCAGGGCGAGCGGGAAAGTTTTGTGAACCAGGGAGTGACGAGAAGGTCTTCCCCCGTGCCGCGGCGCAGATCTAATACAAAATCTCGGATTTTGCAAATTTGCCAAAAGCCCCCCCCCTCCCCGACAATTCTTTTCAAAGGTACAACTTTACAAGTTCTTTAATACTCTCGATCTTCTGCCCTCCCCTCCCCTTCCTTCTCGACAGTGCCGGGTGTTTGGCTTCGTCTTTTTTCCATTTATCCCTTGGTAATATATGGGCATGAGCTTACAGGAGAAATTGCGCAGGTTATCGGGATACTCGTCTGCCTTATTTCTTTCGTCTCTTAAATATTTTAACTTTTCGCCCAACTTAAATTAAGGCATTTGTTCCCATAATTTTTCCAGACATACGATTGTGCATAAGTTGTGCAGTTTAAAGTATCGACAATGACTGCACATCAGCAATGTATTGTATATATATATATATATATATATATATATATATATATATATATATATATATATATGTATGTATATTTATCGTTTTAAACTGTTTGAAACTTATCGTTGATAGATGAATATTTTTACGGTTGCAAAATAGTAAATTGACTGCTGTTTTCTTCATGAATCTTAACTTAATTACGAGTCTTTGTGAATTAAAAAAAAATTAATTTATTCAATAATATATTCACTATTAAATCCGCTATACTATGCATTTTAAGTATAAACGTTCATGTTACTTCGCATATTTTTAAAATCGGTCCGTATGTTTTGAATAGCTAACAAATTTTGCACTCAAGGTATGCGACAAATCAAATGTAACTAAAAGTCTTTCTAGTCAAAATTCCTGAAATTCTTCGAAACTCAAGACAAGTCCAACGGCGCAATAGCGTTCCTTTTCTACGTTCTTTTTTCCCCCTCTTCTGCGATCAAAATCAGTTTTTACGCAAGACGAAATTTCCGAGTTCCTTTCGCGTTTTACTTTTAGCCGCGCTTTCGGATGGTTCTGCTTTCAGCCCGTCTTTGCCTCGTCCGTTAACTTTCAACTATTCCTCAGATCTTCGAACCGAGAGCACAGAGGCATTGGCGGTTTCGCGGAATCTCGAACGACTCGCTCGTGCGTGCGCATTCGAGTATGTCATGTTTAAGACAGATGACGCTAAAGAAGGGTCGCAATGAACGAGCCTGACAATACGGAACTGAAGTTCGGAATAGAGAAGCTGGTCGCCTTTACCATATTACCATTAAAATTGCGTACTCCGTATTCTTTGTTCAAGCAGTTCCCAGAAATAATGGCATGTAAGAAAGATGAAAGAATCTTATATTTGATCACTGGTGTTCGAAATTATTATCTACATTGTGAGCTAGTTTAAGTCTAAGAGAAACCAGGGAGTCGGATGAAAAAAATAATTAATTTAAATATTAGTGTTGTAGACACACACGCACATACACACACACAAATATATATATATATATATATATATATATATATATATTATTTTTACCGAAGCATGCCCATATATAGAGCTCAACTCCAATTTCATTCGGTCAACGGGAATAGAAGCCAATGATAGTAAACCAATCAATTCCTTTACCGCCTGAACTAACGACTCCTCTAATAAATATGATGTATATAACACTAAACTGTAAATTATTTTTCTCTTCAGAGTTCCTCGTTTTTGTAACGATTGGTTTACTATCATTGGCTTCCATTCCCGTTGACTGAATGAATTGGGGGTAGTAAGCTCGGTATATATGCACTTCTGAATCAAAAGACAATCTATTCTGTAATATATACTAATAAATAAATAAACAAATGAATATACAATAAAATATTTATTTTATAAAACTCATATCATACGAAAAAAATTCTTATCTATTATCTATTATATAGTATCTACTTAAATGGAGAAAGTAATTATTTCATTCAAAAGGAGTGCATTTAAATAAAACTACGTCTTCAATCTAATGAATATGTTCATAATTTAAGAAAATAATTTACTTGATATCAAATTTTTTTTGCAGTACAAAACTAAGAAACATCTCGGGAAAGAGGATATATTCTCGCGCATAAGATTGAATGCATGCCATACTGAATCAAGAAGAATAGTCGCAGAATACCATTTGACCCGGACATGAACGACGGGGACGACGCAAGCATCCATATGCTACTATAGGAGACAAATTTATTAAAATAGTCTCTCACTAGCTCAAGCTCAAATTAATTTAACTGGAGGCAATGCTGCCGATTTTGCTCTGTAGAATATCAGGAGAAAGCAAAGCGAGAGACACAGTGGCAGAGGGAGGGGTTGGACAAGGGAAAGAACGCCGACGGGAATGAGCTTTACAACGCTCGAGGGATTTGGATGTCAAGGCTCCAGCCATTAATGCTCGTCTATTATTTAATCCAACCTCGTTCGCTGTCAAACGACAGTTTTTACGCATCTTTTCTTGTCTATCCCATGTGATCGAATTTCATGGTTCTTTTTTTTCATGCAAGTTTAGTGGCTTTCTTACTGACAAAAACAAGTCTATCATTAATGAAAGATATAACATTAATTTGTACATGAACACGATTATTTTATATTATGAAAGAAGCATATACTCATTATGGTGCCAGTCAATTAGATTTAGAAACATAATCAATTAAATTTGCAAATCACCATGTAATAGATGTGTTCACTGTGTCGCAGATTCTTAGAGTATGACTTTATTTTAAAATCTTTGACATCTTCTATATGAATTTAAAGATAAACGATTTCATATGTACGTATTATTGTATATATAGCAAGTTCAATTTCCATTACCGAATCTCCGGTAGTTATTGTTTGAAAAAAGCATTTTAAAAATTCGCTTGAGGGAAAGAGAACTCGATGGATCAAGCAACCTCAGTTGGACATCAAGTACGGTCTAGCGTTTAATTACAGTAAATAAATCCTTCTTTTTATCAACCGAGTCAATGAATATTCTAGACTATATTGAGTCATTTATATTACGTCGCGAGATTTTTCGTACGATTTATTGGTATGAACTTTCGAGCAAATGCATCAATTTATATGGAAATAGCGCAGGATTGATAACTCGCATATTTAATTTCAACGACGTTTACGAAAGTCAAGTAGTACCGAAAAAAATACATAAATTCTAAGAAAGAATTGGAGATAATATCCCATAGAATCAAAAATTTTATTAGTCAGTAGATAAATTTCCTTTTTGCATACTAATCCTGCCATTAGTCGCTATATTTCCAAGTACATAAGGTATAAATCATATCGAGATATTTGGAAATAATTTGCCTTCTATTCTTTGACTTAAATAACAAAACTCTTCGTTATAAACTCACTATTTTTATTTAGAAATCATTGATTCTCAAAATTTTGCTTTGTGCAGTTGAATTGTTACAATTATAGCTTTTACATAACAGTGGCTAGTTTTCTACTTACTGCTTTAATCGATTGAAATAATATTGCAAATTTTTTGTATCATACCTTAAAATTGATTTCACAACCGAAACAATTCTCGTAAATTAATCCCAGCTTGACAGGAAATTTTAATCCAAGTTTTTTGTTAGCTTTAATCACATGCAATCTATTGTTTAACCTTTAATCGACTGGCATTTGGTCATTTTAATTTCTCTAAGAAAATGGGTAAAAATGCTATCTCATATTATAAATTGATTATGATGGAATGTCGTTATGGGTAGAATCAATATATTGGCTTTCCGGTCCGGGAGACTGAAGCGTCTATTAAATTTTCCATTTCAAAGAAATTTGATCTATTGCCATGTATTAGCGCTATGTATAATGCTTCATAAAACAATCATTTCATTTCGAAAAAACAAAATGACAGTTTGAAATTTCCAATAAATATGGTGATAATAATGGAGATATTACTGAAAAACGACCAAGTATTTCCAAAATTTGCAGTACTTTTTTCAATGTGACGAGAAGACCGAAAATTTCTATCTTTATATTGAATACTGATCCACCATCTTCATTTTAGGAAATATAATTGGAGATTTGTAGATTAATAAAGAGCAGTTTCAACAACCACATGATTTTTTTTTGGACTTAACATAAAAAAAATTATTTGTGAGTCAATACAAACGAATGCCGATTCTCCAAAGATTAATAAATGATGCATTTACAAATTCAAGGAAACTATCTTTTTCTTCCAAAAAAAAGATTGTAAATTAATAAATAATTTTATCGGCCTTACAGTCTTTATAATATAATATATTAGTTAAAATAATGACAGTCCGAGTGTCCTTGTTTAGATTCACTCCCGAAGAATCTGATCAGTTTTAAGTTTAGTTCCTGAGGATGAAACGTAGCGGTTCGAAATGTCACACACCAAAAGTAAATCTAGATTGAAGGTGGTGGGGTAAGTCAAGTTGCCCTTTACTAACATAGAATATTGTTTTTATTATTTTCTTTATTATTTTATTGTTATATTTATTTTATGATTAATTTAAATCTTATTTTTAATTTTTAATTTTTAATACAATTTATTTTAGTAATAAGTTTTATTTCAGATACTTCGGAGTGAATATAAGCAAGGATAGTCTGACTGTCATTATTTTAACTAATATATTATGTTATAAAGATCTGTAATACCGATAAAAATATTTATGAATTTACTTCAGAACAGTCGACATAAGTAAAATTTTGAATTCTAATGATATTGTAAATTAGAAATGCTCGAAATACGTTATAATTTCTATAATTTCGTAGATTAATTTGATAAAATAAAAAGTTTTCTTTCAGCTCAACAAACGACTATCTATTGGTATGTCATTTTCACTTGCGTCTTTTATATTGGATTTTCAGGAAGTGATTAACGGACTGGCCATCGAGTGAAGTAAAGAAAAAGGCGCTTACCGGTTAAACATGTACAACTGAATGGCGAAATGACGTAGGATATAGAAATAGGGACATAGAGGGGAGAAGTCAAAGTGAGGGTCGGTGGAAGCAGAAGGCAGATGAGAGATTGAGATAGAACGAGGCAACTCTGCGCATGGGCACGGCGAAAGGCCCGCCCGGCGAATGAGGCAAAAAAGGCTTTTGGACGAGGCCTTTGATTTATGTCGTCTCGTCCAGCAGATGATCCCGAACATCGATCATGTACGCGCGCGAAAATCCGCGAAGAAAGAAAAGGAAATGGAATGAGGGGAGGAGGGAAAAGGCGCGAAAAAAGGAGAATGAGGCGGCCGTGCATCTTCGAGCAGCCCGAGCGACAGAGAGAGAGAGAGAGAGAGAGAGAGAGAGAGAGAGAGAAAGCGCTGACTGCCGTAGGATTAATGGCTCCTTGCCTCGCTTGCCTTCTTCTCGACTATCTTTTTTGTTTTGTTCGCTCTCCTCACGCCGGGCGTCGTCGCCTTATTTAATTTCTGGAACTTTAACGGGAATACGATCCGGTCATATTTTCTAGTTGTTTAGGCAATCCTGATCTGAATAATGATACAGTTAATAATGAATTAGTAGTGTTTGCGAATTGCGTTCGATTCATAAAATATGAACTCGCTTAAAAAAGCATAACGTCTTTGGAATTAGACAATGGCAAAATAAAATTTAAAATACGTTAATGCACATTACATAGAAATGAAATGCCCTCAATTTTTGTCTCTTTTTCTTAATATGTTTTATATATATATATCATGAGTAAGAAAATAATCACCAATACTTTGATTATACGACATGGTCTCCTATTCTATACCGTGACAAAAATCTGTTTTTTCGCATTTTAATTATTTGATTCAATACTTTTCAGTAAAATCGTGTATAATTCTCAAATTAAGGACCGCATTCCAGCTCCGTAGGCAAGCATTGATAAACACAGTCTACGAACGACCGCATTACCAATTCTTCAAATTTCTTAGCTTGATTTTCGAACATCATTGATTATTACCTAAGGACTTTTAAAACTTTCTCATTGTGTTGAAACAACTAATTATGTCATTTTTACTCTAATATTCTTTGTATTAAACGAAAAGAACTCATTTTTATTTATGTTCTTAAAATTTTATTAATTAAATTCCGCAAATAAAATCTTTACTAACTTAATCTTTTTATTCTATTAGAAGATTTATATTATTAAATATTTTATACATTACTCTATCCTATATAAAGTATAAATTCAAGAAGTGTATCATTATATATTAGATGCTTTAAGCATTTTAATTTTTTACATTCTCCTGGTAATTATGCACCGAACTAATATGTATTTTAATGCGCATTCAAATCTGGCCACGAAAGGCAAATACAGTCAAACAAATAAAGTTTCCTTTCAGAATGGAAAGCTTACGCTATTGCTTATGCACGGATGGCAGGCGTATGAGTGAGAGAAATTGATTTGTGATTCACACGTGGCATGCGCAGAAATTACACCTCCTTCCCTTTCCTCGTGTTCTCTCTCCCGCTCTCTCTCTCTCTCTCTCTCTCTCTCTCTCTCTCTCTCTCTCACTATCGCTGCCTATCTCCTTCTGCTTCCCTTCGTCGTTGTCTCTGTTACGCCCCGTTGCCTTTTGTTGTGTCCCGGCATCCGTATAAGCTACAATGGCTACCTAAATGCAAACCAGCTTGAAGTTAGCAGGGGCTGCCATAATCGAGCGCCAAAGGACAATGGCAGGCGCGATAAAGTGCGACGACGGAGGGCGTTTAAGTATTGGTCGCAGATGTGCTTGTATCTAGATTGCTGTCGCCTTGATAATAACTCAAGATATTCGAGTTTGCCTGAATATTATTGGCATCTTTCAAAATTTCATTATGCAATTGTAATTGCAATTGTTTATACAGACTGTCAGACTTATAAAAATATTATTTGGCTAAGTATACGACTCTAATGTTACATATAATTTACGACTTTAATGATGGAAATTTTTAATATAGATTAACTGCTTTTATTTTTTGCAAACCCGCTAAAAATTCATATTAGTAGGGGGTATATTAGTATTCCAATACTGAAGCTCTAAATTATTACCCACGCATGCAGCTAGGCACCTTTAGACGGGCGTTTGTATTTACACAACTGCATCTCTCATGTCGACCTCTGCCTCTCTCTCCTCTCTCTCTCTCTCTCTCTCTCTCTCTCTCTCTCTCTCTCTCTCTCTCTCTCTCTCTCTCTCTCTCTCTCTCTCTCTCTCGCTTTCTCTTCCCGTTCTCTTTATATGCACCTGCAAACATGATCAGGCGTAAGCGCTCGCCAGTCAATGTTTGCCGACTAAACAAGCCTCATGATTCGATGATCGCCCCTCGGTGCTATATATTAACGAGGAAAAATACGAAGTAGGACATTAAGTCAAACCGTCATAGAATTAAAACAAATCACTTGTTTAGATTTCCGTATGTTCTATGCTTTATAAATATTTCATTTTTATTCGGCACCCTAAATGAAATGTTCGTACTGACGTCTGATATATATTTTTTAGATGAATGAATTAATCGCGCTGAAAGGAATTTATTGTAATATTCGGGGAATGGTTACCAGTTATATATTATTACTTTCAAAAACGATTGTATGTTGCTGTATGTTAACTAAAAATTAAATTCACTCTAATATAGCGCTTGAATAAAAATAGGTACCGAGAAAACTTTTTTCTGGCGATATATTACTGGCGAAAACCTGGCGAAATATTATTTATAATAATTAAAACCTACTAATTTCAAAATTTTGTCAAAAGTATAATTAAATTTCCAATCATTTTTATAAGAAATTAGAAATTTATTGTGATAGAACAATACATACGTTACGTTTATTCGAAGTATTGTGAATCACGAGGCATTAATTTTTCGCATCTATTATGTATCTTTGTATGATGTAAAGCAAAGCCTAGCAAATTGTCTTTCATGGATCGGAATAAAGTCAAACCATGCACGATGGGACGAATACAGGATAGAGTATGCCAATCAGATGTATTTAAATAGTTTTTGATCGACAGGTCGGTAAGCAGACGACCGTTATCATGCATGAAAATAACACCTCTCCACATCAGTTCGAAGAAAATCTTCCAACCAATTTCATCATCATTATTATTCGTCATCCCTATGTCTTTAACATTTAAAATTATCTGAAACAATTTTAAGCGACTTGCTGAATCACTTGCAATGTTAGTCTAAGTTGCTGTAAGGCTTCAGAGAAATTTGCCTTCAATAACATTTTCGGCTTTATTCTTCTGCGATCTTTATCTTATACGTCAAAATAATTTTGTTAAGACTACACGTGTGAAGTTATCTTTCACTTAACACAGCTTTTTTACATCTTTCTACAAGTACCCGATGCGTTTCAGCTGATGATTTTTAGAATCAAAGAAGTAAATTAAAATTTCAAGGCAAACGACGCTTATTTGACACAAATGTACAGATTTTCGGATAAACAAAAATAAAGTTATTGATACGTTGCCAATAATTCTTTAAAGGATATGAAATTGTAAGACTTGCTGACTTGCTCTACGTTATTTTTCATCTGACAATATTAGCCTACATCATGAACAGCATCAGCTTTCTTCAAATGCCTGGCTCTGAATTACAGTCATAATATAGTAAATGTTTTCATAAAAAATCAACTCTCTGAGCCTGACACTTTCTCGCATAATTTTACAGGTGCGTATAGAAGCACGCCGCGATAGTGCTGAAGATGTAATACTGTCAAATCGAAAATCCTTCCTTGAACAGTATCTCTTTTGCGATAAGCGATGCCACTGACAACGCGATTCGTGATGTATAAATTTAATGGCCAGATGCGGAGTCGAGGTTTCGAGCGTGACGGACCCCTTCTATCCTACGGCGAGTTAGGAGGCGCGTCGCTCGCCGCGGAAGCCGCTCCTTTATATCAAGCTCTCGGTCTACTGTACCGGATAAAAGTCACAGTGGGTGGTAGAAAAGGGAGATGTGGGATATAGCTTTAATTGCGCGTGATTTTGGCAGGGTTCCTACGGGGGGTCTTCTATTTCATGCATAATACCGACAATCTAATTCTGAAGAAAATTTGGCGTTACCTCCCCGGGTGCTGTGCTGTGACTTATAAAATGCGAGGATGTCGAGCGTTACGTATATTCATTAAAATTTCGAGATCTAATATTTTTATATATCTAATTAAAATTTATTATTTATTACTTAATTATATCGCTTGTGTGGATTATTCGTAATTACATCTGTCGAATGAACTGAGATTTCAATATTCTAATAATTAATTTTTATAGAATTTTAAAAATTTGTAAATAATTTTATATAATTATACACATTGGATTTACAGATAATATAATTTTATATAATTATATACGTTGGATAACAGTATATAAAAAATTAATTTTGATACTTACAATAATTTTTAACTACAGTTTAACTATAATATTTTCAAAGAATACTTATATAAAATTATAAAACATGCGGAGATGAGCCCTTATTTATACATAGATCGCAAGGTTAAAATAACATGTTCAAATGCAATGTTTGTAAAATATATACATTTTGAAAGTAATACTTCGCAATATAGTAATTTTTATATATGAATGTTAAATTATTATACAATAAACATATAAATTGAATACGACAATTGGTTGGACGATTTAGTATTTACGCGATGAAGTTTGGCCTTTCTCATCATTAACAATTAACAAGTAGTTTTTAAAATTTGAAATTCTTTCGAATTTCCTTTTACGAAATTCTAATCGATACCTTGAATACGGAAATACTATATAAAATCTCGCAACCATCGTCGCGTTACCTTATTGTTTTTCTATCTACCGAAAGTCCTCGAAACATTGAGCTTTGAAAAAGTTATTGGATAAATTTCTTTAACGCAAAAAAAGTAAACAAAAATTAAAGCGCAAGAAAACTAGCCAGAAATCGAGTGTCTTCGAATCATTTTCGAACCTATAGTCTCCCATGTGTACTCGTCCGCCATCGATATATCGTTCTTTACGGAACAACACCCTTTCTATCGCGCCCTCAGATTAAGAGTCTTGGGCAATTTCAAAGCGATTACACGCTACCGATTAGCCGCACCAAACAACCAGACCCGCCTGACATCTCCCCCCCCTCTCTCTCTCTCTATCTACTCCTCCTCCTCATCCACCGCTCTCTCTCTCTCCCAAAATATTCATAG
The DNA here is from genome assembly GCA_018907035.1 of Sycobia sp. Sy_11. Taxonomy (NCBI): domain Eukaryota; kingdom Metazoa; phylum Arthropoda; class Insecta; order Hymenoptera; family Epichrysomallidae; genus Sycobia; species Sycobia sp. Sy_11. Next base: position 237,145 of record JACCIC010000322.1, on the reverse strand, counting down.
CCGCGTGCGCTGCCGCGCCTGGATTCGCCCGGGGGGGCTTTTGGTATGGAGAATCGCGAGGGCCACCTCCCGGGGAAAGAGCCACTCGAGGTGAAAATGCAGACTAATCGAGTTTCCAACGATGCCACCGCGGTCGGGGCGAGCGCGCGTCGCGCCGACTCCCGCAGGGCACACGCCAAGTTCCAAAGCCACGCGGTATCACACCAGGTAGCGCAGGGCCCGCGAATGAAACGGCAATTATAGAGGTGTCACACGAGCGTTTTGGTCTCGGAGCGAGAGAGAGAGAGAGAGAGAGAGAGAGAGAGAGAGAGAGCTGAAGACCACGGAAAAGCAGAAATTTTAAGTATGCTGTAGGCCACGATACTGTGTTTATAATTCTTTGTTCGAGTTAAAAAGCTAGCTTTCGGCTTCATAGCGTAATAATATCCGACTTATATAAGTAATCAAAAATTCAATTCATTGAAGACGTAAAAATGCTCTAAGAAACGGTAATAATCATATAGCTTTCGATGCCATTTAGAATTTGTTTTAAAGCCCATAACGTTATTGTACACCAATTTAATTTGCGTCAATGAAAAACAGATTATTTACACTGAAAGGTACCGATGATAACAAAAAATTTCATTGTTCGTAGCAGAGAAGAATAATTGAATATTTATGTGCGAGTTCAATCATGTTCTCTACGAAAATCAGTATGAGTTTATAAATTGAAGAATTGTTTAGATTTCACAAAGAACTCGTTTCTATTAAAAATATACATGGCATGTAATAACAATTCATAATATGTAAATAAAAATTCTATATAAGTTATTGAATACTACAAATGCAGTTAATAAACTCTAATTAAATAAAAATTAAAAAAAATCCATGTCTAATTGTAAAAGGATTTGAATTATTTTCAGACAATATTTTTTTTTCTAATACGCAGTTTATAGCAAATAATGATTTTTAAAACTATAAGTAACTATAATTTTTCGTTAATGTAATTTTTCTGTATATTTATAAGTTATATGGCATCAGGTGTTGTAAATATATAAGCCTGTTTTAAATTCTTACAAGCGAAATACAATGCAACCTACTCGTCCTAAGCGTGTGTACCGTGGGGCAGAAAGAAATTGGTCGATGAAATAGTAATTTTTCCCGCTACCTTGATAGAGGGGCGAGTGTGCGCTCAAGAGAGTACTCAGAGGTAGCGCGATCCGTATTTTGTGTGTGTGTGTGTGGGGGGGGGGGGCGAGAGGAGGACGATCCTGGCGTTGTAATGGGATATGGCGCCAACCACAATCCACCCTCTGCCGGTGCGGAAGAGAAACAAGGGAACGGCATTACCCTCCCCGTAAGCACAAGCAAGAAACGGGGTATATGTAGTAAGAGGAAGGGGATTGAAGATAGACATGGGCCCTCTGAGGTTCAAGGCTCTCTCTCTCTCTCTCTCTCTCTCTCTCTCTCTCTCGGTCTATCTCTCACTCTCTATAAACCCCTCTCTCTTCTCAAATTCGCAACATCATAGAATAGTACAGGGATTGCTGGCGATATATCCGATGATTTGCTGGTTCTCACATAGTGAGTTGGTAGATATTTACTTCAGATTTTTTTTAACGCTAGATATGATAAATTGAACGAATGGAATAAAGATTTCAATTAGTAAAAAGCTGTATAAGAGTAAAGATAGAAATCAGGCTAGTATTAACAAGCTAAAAAATAGTAATTAGATTAAAAAAATAGAATAAACTTGCCATAGCTAGAAAAATTTAAGTAATATCTGCAAATTTATGATATACTTATAAACAAACATAATTATAGCTGAACATTGTTTTTAACTGAGAATGAAAATTGTATTTCTAATGTAATTTTTAATTAGCAAAATGAAAAAAATCAGTTCAGATCTCAACCAGTGTAATCTTATCTTAATTATTCAAGATAGATATTTAAAAAAACTGTGAAAATTAACAATCTGAAAAAATTTTAATGGAATAATCAAGTATGTTCCTTATATGAACTTTTTTCCTGTATTATAAGTTTATTTGTTTGTGAATAATGAATTCGATGTTTGAGTATAAGCAAACAGCAGAGCCGTGTTTGCACGCAGGTCTGCCGGCTTTATAATTAGAAAATATCCTTGATTGTGCGATCAACATTCAGCTACAGGAAAAATAATTTTTAAAGAGAGCGATAGATCAAAATTTTCTTTTTAATTTTATAATTCAAATGGCATTCAAAACATTAATACATTCATAAGTAAAAATACTACCTTACCAATATTTTAACGTTTTATGCGTTCAGTTTATTTGAAATGTTTACATTGATATTCCGGGTGATTTTTTTATTACATCTCCTGTCAAAAATCGACAGTGGCTTCTACGTTTTGCTTCTGTACGTTGCTTACGTAGAATCGATTTACTAAATTGTTACCTTTTATTTAAATTTTCTATCTAAAACTAGGTGAATAATTCCTTGAAATACTGTTGTTATTATTAACAATTACATTCATTTTATTTCCATAGTCTATTCAATTCTAATTTAACTAATTAAATAATTGTATATTCAACTAATTCAACTAATTTTCTAAAAAAAATTTACTAAATGTAATGTATACATACTCGTCTCATGTGAGGATAGATTCTTAACTAGCTATATAAAAATAAATAGACAACGTTGACGTTTACTGCTAACGGTATTTATTTAATATAGGCTAAATACTATAGCATTTCGTTCTTTATTTATCAAGTATCTATTAGTCAGTTTTCAATCTTGATAATTTTTTAAATAGATTCAATTAAAGTAAAGTACTAATCGCTTCGACCTTTGTCCATTAGCGCTTTAAATGATATTATCAAAGGAGTTAAGCCAGATGACGACTTCAGCAACATGATATTTTATGTGAATGTGTTAGCCACTTGTGATACATTTAACATATGTTATGCGGTGATAGACGGGGCACTAGTTTATCAATAAGGAACTTAGTCAAAATTTATAAGTCTAAGAATAATTCAAATAATGATTAACGTCAATGAATATATTAGAAGAATTCCCAAATTGAAGATTAACTATTATCATTAAAAATAGTTTAAACTTATGTTCGAGTTTTTTTGGGGATAGATTTTATTTGAAACTGGCTTTCAAATTTAGCTCCAGAATATCGTATTAAAAATGGTTACTTTAGTACTTAACTATGTCTATTATTTCTCAAAATTTATTCATGAATAAAACATTTTATTAATAGCTGTAAAATGTTCTATCAGTTAAAATACTTGTTAAATGTGGAAGAATGGTTTCGTTTTGAATTGTATTGCAAGTTTTCTAAGACCTTTCTATTTCTCGTATTATTGCAAACATTAAATAGCAGTAAGTCTAGTCCATATCCTTATATTGAGTTTGAAGGCATATGTAGACTGTTATAACGAAGATGGAATCTTAATCCGTTTCTTGATTCACAATTAGCAACGAAAAGATTTGTAACACAAATCCTGCGACGCAAAGTAGCAAAACCCGTGAACATAAGTAACGAACTTTATCTGCAGATATATTCAGATTCCACTTGAAAATTTAACGCACACTACTCGATTGAACGAGAATTCTTTGATTTTTATCAATTCAGTATATTCGATTTTTTTTATGCTTCAAAATTTTTTAAATCTCGTTTTATATCTACCAGTTTTCTTGGATCCGATATCAAATAGAACAAATCAACCATTAAAGAATTTATTTATTAACATACAGTATATTATTAATAAATAATATATAGTAATGTATTGTAATGCATTCGACGTATATCCATATATAGTAAATCTACATACGAATATAGTATACATATCGCACGTTTATTCGTTAGCATATAGAATAAATACGTCATCATTATTTCTAGTACTATATATTTTCCTATGATCGTTATCTTGAACTCGAAGATAATGATCTAACAGGGCATTTAAATGGCATCACGGTTGCATATACGTATATCTACAAATCCGCGGCCATTCCCATATAGACTCTCATCGCTTCAGGCGGAGACAGAGAGGGATGACCGAACGACCGAGCCACCGAGTAAAGGCCCGGAGGAGGATTTAGGCGTGTGATCCTTGATGAAGAGACCATCGACGCTGACCGATATCCTCGTTTGCGAGGATTCGCTGTACACATAGACAAGAGCTTGCGGCGCCCCCTGCCCCGACCCCGCGGTGGCGCATGAATATATATATATATATATATATATATATATATATGGGAGAAATTGTTGGCGTTATATACGCCGATAGTAGCACGAGAACGGGGTGGTGCAGAGGAGAGTGGGCGGCAGGTACTCGGTTAGAGACGGTTTACGATGCAGTTACTAGGCCGTTACCATGTCGGTGCTTTACTACTGGCATTTATGTATGTGTGAAAAGCCAGCGATAGTGAGTTAGAGAAAGGGAAGACGAGGAGTAAGGGGCAGATAGAGTGACGGTCGAAGGGCCACAGGTACACGCGATAGACAAAGCAGTTGAAGAGGTGACTAGCGAAAGAGAAAGAAAGAAAGAGATATGTCGGAAGTCGAGTGAGAAATGAAGGGAAGTGGCTCGGGACGACGACGGGCGCCAGTCGTCGCCATTGATGACGACGAACTCCTCGATGTCTGATCTCCCAACGAGGCGGGGTGTACTTGTTCGTGGCCAATCCGACTGGGGACGGCCGGTTAACCTTGACTCTCTAATTGACGCGCTAATGTTACGCTCTACGTGAAAGCCCCGGTCTCCGTGTTCGGCAGCCATGGACGAATGAGAAGTTTTCCTCTTTGTAGACGTCGTAGCCTCGTGATCGCGACAGAATTGTAGATTATGTTTTTTTTTCTTCAAAAATGTATACCGAAGGATGTACAGAATTTTATGAGGCGAAACTGCACACAAATCGTGAGTTATCCTCGTGTCTGACGAAACCTTGAACGTACTACTGGAAGTTAGTTTATCCCTCAATTTCGGCATCGTACTAAAATAAGTTTTTTTTTTAATTTTTTACTTCGGTACCTTTACTTTTAAATATTATAATATAAATTATTACCACATATATTTATTTAAATATATTTTATATTACTTAGAAAGAGTACAAATATACGAGTTACAGATTTTCTTGATTATAATTCAACGTATTAAATATAGCGTAACGTTAATAACACATCGAAAATAAAATTTTTATTGTATATTTTTGTGGTCTGCATATTAATTCATATATTAATAGTATGCGTACTGATAATATTACAAGCAAAAATAATTAACATAGTCAAATTAATCATATATGGTTAAATAAACAAATATGATTAATAATTATTTTTTAATCGATTTCATCTAAGTTATTTATTATTCCAGAATAGATTTATTACTTCACAGTGTACATTTGATAGTCAATTATAAATGTACCTAGAATAATTAGCTTAATTTATAGCTATGAGCGCTACTGTTATTCTTATTCTACTAACAAACGGTAATTTATCAAATGAGTCACTGTTAATGTATCAATATAATTTACTGCTCGACGTCGAGAAAATCACACTTGTTGAACAAGCAATAAAGTTAGAGCTATAATTTGGAACGATTGTAACTATTATTATTCTGTATAATGTATATAAGAATTCATTTATAGAAAATTTGCACTTTTTTAATGCAATAATAGATGATATAAGTGTGATAGATACTACATTTATAATGGAACGTTTACCAACAAAATTATAGGATTGAATCAAATTAGACCTTTTTTCGCCTTAATTATAGTCATTAATAAAGCTAGGAGGTCTATAGTACCAAAGAAGTAAGCAAGCACAAATTAAAAAAAAAGGAACAAGAAAATAAGAAACGAAGGGCAGGGGAGCAATTCTAAAGGAATTCTAAAGGCGTGCATTATTGGGGCTGGCGGTGTGCCCGTACAGTGCGAAAGACGATTATTGCGGCTGCAGAGGACCGCCGAATGTCCAGACGGTCGCTGCACTTTGTAGATAAAGCAGCAGTAGACATGACCTCGGGAGAAAGCGAGAGAAACAGAGAGAAATAAAGCGAGAAAGAACGACCGACAGTGGTATACCGGTAGACAGACGGAGGGAGAGAGAGAGAAAGACAGAAAGTGGTAGGAGGGAGAGACAGGGAGAGAGAGAGAGAGAAAGAGAGAAAGAGAGAGAGAGAGAGGAAGTGCAAGGCGTCCGAGCGGGTTAAATGTAGAGCCTACAGCATTGCCCGGGCGTTTACTCGTTGGAAAGCCTCTTAAATCACGGGTAATCATTTCTGACCACTCGTTGCACACGCGCGCCGCGCGGCTCGCCCGACGATCAGATATAGCGCATGTGGTTGGTCCACTTTCTTTCTTTCGTTAAAGTTGTTCTTGCCACACCGCTGATATCACTTAGACGTTCAATTAATTTTCATTTACACACGTGCGCCACCAGTTGTTAAATGTAATTCACACAATTTTTCAGAAATCTTATGTTCACAGTTTATTATATCTAATGTGATAATTTGGCTTATTAAAAACATTGTTTTACATAACAGTTTATTTGATCACGTAAAAAATATAATTATTGGTCTAAACTGATAATTCATGAATAGATATACAAATAATGACCTAGATATATCTATATATCAGATGTAAGTGAGAATCAAATTTTCAAATCCAAGATAAACAACAGATATTTCATTTTGCATATTTCTCTTAATAAGAGACATTTTTATTTTGTTTTTAATTGTTATTAAGAGACTTTTTTAGGCTTTATAGATGATTTTGTGTGTGTATGTGTGTGTGTGTGTGTCACCAATAACTCATATGACAGTTATTATATTTCGAAAGTTTTAACTCAAACGCGACAGACTGGGGAAATTATCTCGTCTTGCTTATTATCTTCGGTACATCTAAAATACCACACGCGATCGGACCGATCGGAGCGCCGAGCCGATCAGTTTTTTTTTTCACCCCCGAAGCGTATAAGTTAGATCTTTAGCTCTCGGCTCTAGTCCTCCTTTCTTTTTGCCCGGAGTAATTGCGATTCTTTTGCAATTGTGATAAATGAATTGGATCCGTGGTGCGGGAAGGGGCAGAAGGGGGCGGGGGCTAGGGTGGTATTCTAACGAACGGGGACGCGCGCGGCTCGGCGCGCCCGTTCGAATGCGAAAGAGATAGATCTATCGAGGGACATGCCGCGGCGGTTGGCGGCGGCGGCCGGCGCGCAGAACGATGTGTTCGTTATACGATCGACGTCATTTGCCCAGGGAATTACGGCCCTCTGTCACTCTGGACTAATCCGCTTCGTTACAAACGACAAGGGACAGAGAGGAGTTAGGCGCTAGGCGGCAGTGTACCGCGGTAATTTCCATTTCTCTATTTTGCCCGGGACCGGGGTGTCTTTCTTTTGTGCCGAACCAAGTTCAGGCGCGCACTCTTTGGCGATGGAACTGATGCTCGTCCGCGGTTGTTTGGTGTTTAAAAGAATTGAAGCTATTTTTTAAGGTTCTCTTTTTTTAGGAAGCGTTGCAAATGTAATTTAAAAAAAATATATTTTTTTATTAATTTAAAAGCTTGAATTAATAAATTATTTGGTCCTTCTTAAACGAGAGTATAAAACAAAATGACTAAACGTAAAAACTATCCTATAATTTCAAAAACATTCTTTTGTCGCCGAAAAAAAGTTGTTTTCAGGGATTATTACCGTATATAACGTTTTGTAGATCATTATAATATCCTCAACTTAATTTGAAACTATGGAAGTACAATCTACCCCAATCTATACAATCTGTACTAAGTACTATTTATCTTTTATAAATGCACTAGCGACATTTAAAATACGCGAGATTTTAATTTATTTAAAAATTAAAATTTAAAATTTTTATTTTAAGTTTTAAATTTATTAATAATTTCAATTAATGTTACTAATGTTGTAATCAATACTTGTATACTTCAATATTTAATCGCAAATTCTTGACAGTATAGAGTGTCATAAAAAATATTTTTAAACTATAGAATAATATAAATAATATTTGCTCAAAATATTTCTATATAGCAGAGATACGAAAATGTTAATTTGATTTTATTATTACACATTTTTACTGCTAACGCGCAACAATTAACGTTACCGTGCTCCATACTCTAAGAGTAAAAAATGCAGTTATTGGCAGAAATTTCTGTGAAAAAGAAACAAAAAAATACGACAGCACAAAATCGATGTTTCAATCTTTGCATTCTACTCCTGAACTGAATTTGTTCGAAATTGCTTCTCTTTATACTGAAAACCTTTTTAACTTGATCAACTAAATTTATCATCCTGATTTTATTCCTCAACATTTATTTTTATTCCTAATGTTTTAGTCAATGATCATTAGCGATGAATTCTCTCGATTAGAGTTATTGCATCAAGATGTACCAATTGAACTGATTACAGAAATAAATAATTTTTAATCATAAAAATAATAATGTTTTATGATATTATTCCTTGAAATTTGCCACATTTATAAATCTTTCGTAATCTACAATCTTTGTCTATAATTAAAGTTGCAACGAGTAAAATAATAATTATATATTTCAACACCACGGGTAATTGCAACCATGTCACTTTCATACATGTAAAAGTAATATAATAAACTTAAGTTATAAATACAATTACTATTTTAATGTAAAAACATTATAAAACTACATTGCAAATAATAAGTTATCAGCAGAAGAAGAAGAAGAAGACTATAATGAAATGATGCATAAATCGGTCGCAGAAAACCCTAATTTCTTACTGATCATCGACGCTTCCCGCATCGCAATCGTCCTTCATTGCCGCTGTCGGTCTCTCTGTTATGATTGCATATATATATATATATATATATATATATATATATATATATATATATATATATTGTGGTCCTATTTCTCTGTAAGTAAAAGACGAGGTCAGCTGGCATCGAGACTCCTTCTAGCCCCAAGGCGCAAATCCTGCTGCCATCCGCTAAAATTTTACGCAACTCCCTTACATGCGCCTTGGCTCGGTGGCAGTCGTGTGGGGGGGGGGCAAGCGGTATAGCAGGAGGATTGGATTTATCCGTGGTAAGGAGCGTAAACAGCCCGAAATCAGGCTCGGGCGCAGGGGGCTGTTTCGCTCGGCTGAATGTAGCTGAATCAGCTTGCCACTCTCGTGCGCTCCTTTACTCCCGGCCTCTCGCTCTCTCTCTCTCTCTCTCTCTCTCTCTGTCTCTCTGTTCCTTCCTACCGTCATTTCTCCCTCACTCGCGGTTCGGCTCGTTCGCTCCATCTTTCGCCTCGGGAATGGTACTTCATCATGCGTAATACGGACGACTATATATTTAAACGCGAGCGAGTGTGCGCACGAGTACGCGCGCGCACGCACATGCTGGTGTGCACGCTCGAGTGTAAATCTCAATTAATCGGACTGCGTATCTCGAATATGTGTTCCCTTCAGCGTGTCTACGTATAATATGAATGTGTGGGTACGCGTATGCAAGAGCGTGTGGGTGCATCGATCGACTGAACAGCGCGGCAATTTCCCTCGTTTTCAGTTCATCTCTCTCTCTCTCTCTCTCTCTCTCTCTCTCTCTCTCAGCTTGTGCCTCTCCCACCTCTGCCGTTCCCCTTCTACTCTCAGCTGGAACGAGCTTGAAAGCGCGGCTGCGTACTTGGCAAACCCATTTGCATAATGCTTTTAAGTTCGAGGTTTCGAGGATTTATTGTGATTTTCTGAGGCGTTCCACGGCAGTGCGGTCTATATATATATAGAGCTTTTCGATGCTCATGATTCTCAAATTATGCAAGTGACACGTTCATAGAGTTTGCTTCCTTCGGCGATTGCGCGCGATTTGTATATTATATTTATTTTTCCTTTTTTGGTAAAGCACTCATGGGTTATATTCTTCGAGGAATTCGTATATATTTGAAATACTCAAATAATTCTTTTTACAAAATATTAATTGCTGAACTAAAAAATGAAAAATATTCTATTTCTAAGAAATAAATCGGCTATCATCGGTCACAAAAAAGTTTGCAAAAATTCCTTTACGAAATAGGTACGAATATTAGTTAACATCAATAGTCTATCAACTGACTAATCAAATTTTTGACCATTTAAACACTTATAATCTTAACTGTAAAATCTTGTATACCTATACAAGATATATATCAAGCCATAGTTTCTGAGTCTTAACAAAGTTTTAATTCGTATTTCTCAGTTAATATATAATAACATATAGTTGATTTAAAATTCAGAGTGCAAAGGGTCCAAAACTGCATTTTACGAATTTCTAGATTTAGCGGTGTTTTTCTATGATGTCATAAACATCACTGTGTAAAAAGAAGAAAGTCGATGGCACGTGTATGACTTGAGATCCAGATATATCTCTTCAAAATATGTAAAATCTCTTATCTCGCTGCAATAATATACTAGTTTGACTAGCTTTCTAAAAGATAAGTATTGTATTTACTCAAAACTGGGGATGTCTCGTTAATAGTTTTTTTAATGCTTTAAATTATGTTACTATTCAAACGCTGTTAATATACTTATGAATTGAAATTCAAATTTATCTCTTCATGACTGATTTTCAAAGAAACAGTTTAAAATTAGTAACGATCAAAATATGTCACAAATGAGTGAAGTAAAATCAACAATATTCTGGAATAAAACAGTTTCAGGATGATTTGGCCTTTTTAAAATCGTATCAGTGTAATGGACTCGTCTGCAATCCCATCACGAATATCAGAAATTCAATTCTGCCTCTACCTGGAGAAAGAGAGGGATAGAGAGGGAGAGAGAGAGAGAGAGAGAGAGGGATAGTGAAAGAAGACGGACGAAGGAAGAGAACCGAACGGCTAACGAAAAAGTAGATATAGCGCGAGCTACTAGAAGTGTGTGCGCAATGGCGGGGCGTGGGGAGCTTAAAATAAGCAGAAAGTTGGATAGCCCAGACGAAAAGTATTGTAATTATGCTAATAGCTTCGGTTCTGTGATGTGGTTTGTCTAGTGCAGGTCCCCCCTCCTACCCCGACATTCTCCTCCTCGCCCCACCCTCTTTTACCCGGAGTTCACCTCTTCGCTTACTCTCGCTCCTCTCCACGGGCCGGAGAGCGATTTTACTGATCAAACCAACTTTTCCGTCTACTTATTAATATTAGCCCGGCCGCCCGCTAGTTTGCCCCGGTTTTTTCCTCGTCCACTCTTCCCGCGTCGTCTTTGCTCCACGCGGTTCGTCTTTGCGAGCGGAGCCATCCAACCCACCTCAACACCGTCTCGGATTTCGCGGGAGAGCAAAGTGCGCGGAGGACCCTTCGCAAAAAAAAAAAAAAAAAAAAAAGAATCTTTGGGCACACGGGCAAGGTGTTCTTCTTTCGCCCGAGTTTTCCGCGGCGCGGGAGCCAAGGGACAGGAGCGGTCGCCGCGCAACGGGAATGGGTGATGAAATGGACTTCTCGCTAACTTGGGTAGATTCTCGCGCGACTCTTGCCTCGGATGAAATCTTGTTGACTGGAGTGGATGGGAGGTATGAGAGGAAAACGTTTGGGCGGGTATAGCTGAGCGAGCAAAGGGGTGGGAGTCGGAAATTTCTCAGGTTAGATTACCTTAAATCTTGAAAGCGGTTAATTCATTTAGAGTGCATCGGCGAAATCTGCGGAAAATTTAATTTAAATTTTGCGAATGCGTCAGTTAATTTCTGGAATGAAATAGACCGCCTGTTAATTTTTATATTATTAATCATTTGTTCAAATACTATTCAAATCTACGAATTATTGGAACATTGTTAAGTTATGATGATAGTATTAATGAAAACGATTCTAAACTATTTTAATGATTTGAAATCATTTGATGGTACAGACATATATAAAAAATAGATATTTTTATTATAAATACTTTAGTTCCTGACGATGAACCGTAGCGGTTCGAAACGTCGGACAAGAGGGTAATTCTAAATTTAAGGTGGTGGGGGCAGTCATGTTGTCCTTTACTAACATAGAATAGTACTTTTATTTATTATTTTATTTTTATTTTATTATTAATTTTATTTTATTTTTAATCTTCTGATATAATTTATTGCAGTAATAAGTTTGATTTCAGATTCTACGGGGGTGATCATAAACAAGGACAGTCTGACTGTCATTTTTTTAGTTAATATATTATATTATAAAGAATGTAAGACCGATAAAAAATATATTAACCTAATTCAGAACAGTTGACCCAATTACAATTTTTAATTTTAAAATCTATGTTTTGTGTAAAGAGGATAATTTTTTATTTCATATTTAAAACCTTTTTTATTTAAAACTATTTGGGGAATCTATTCTGATCGATTCAAGCAGTTTAACATTTTTCTTTTTGCAAAATAGCTATGATTGATTAAAAAGTCGTTAATAATATTCACGAGAGACCTAAAATTCAAGTTTAGAAAAAAGATCCGCCTACAACATTCAGGTAATAAAGGCATCGAATCATAGGCAATATCTTTTCAATGAAATTTTCAAAACTATTATGTTTTTATTCTTTTTCTGCTCTTATGACATGTGCTAATGTTTATTTACAAAAATCTTTCTTGAACATGGCAATCCTGATAAATACATATTAACATAAGATGCTATTATCTTTACAGCTGTTAGTGTCGTTATTCATGTGGTTCTTCATTCTTCCACAATTGCAAGGTGTGAAAAGTTAAAATAACATTTCTTAATTTATATATTTTCATAAATAATTGCGAGTTTTCTGTAAATTTAGTGCATGTTTTTAGGGATTTCTGGGAGATTACATGCTACCATCGATGGTCTATATAGCATAAATTCCAGGCATTGACTTACAGTGTTAGTTTTGCATATTCTTTTAAATTTATAATTTTCTATACAAATTCGCTCGAGACGAATGAATTGCCGAAAAAAAAAACAATTCCAGTCGCATTCTGCCAACTGCTCTCGATAGTCCGATCAGCTCAATGCGAATCCGGAAAATTGCACGGAAGCGAACGCGCCCGCCTCGCTGGCTTTGCCCTTGCCAAGGCCCGGGTAGCAATAATGCGCGAAATAAATTTCGGCGCACTTATTCGCGATGAGATTTCGAAGCGCGGCGGCGGATCCGCGTCGTTCGGCCTATATATAATGCAGAGCGGCGGCGCAGCCGCGGGGCGGCAGATTGCGCGTCAGCCTCGTAAATAAAAGCGGCAACAGCCGCGGTTTTATCGGTTCTACGCGCTAACCCCGGGGCGCCTAAGCCGCAAAGCGGCAATATTTTCCGAGGGCGCATATAGTATAGTTACACTTACCGGGAATGGGCTAGACCGTATTTATATGTATATAACCAGTACGCTGCTACCCGCGTGAGAGGAGCGCTTTCTGCTGCCTGCAGCGTATATATATATATATATATATATATATATATATATATATATACAGCATGTATATATACAGCATGTATATCGCCGCTGCAGCCTCGTGGTGTGGCCATGTCGAGAGGGAAGGGGAGAAAAGAGGGTTGAGGGCGCTACCGCTCTATGAAATTAGAAGCGCATTTAACGGGTTTAGATATAATATATACATGCAATCCTTGCAGCTAGCTCAGCTTACTAGCAGTCTGCCAGTTTAAATTTCGAGAGAATATGAGCGAAGCAAGTGGTGGCTAATAATTAATTAATTATTTACCTTTACAGAGAAAAGACTTTGTTGCCTATTATAGATTGAATATTCGAAAGTAGAATGTAGAAAAGAAAACTATATACCAATAAATGTCACGCGATTTTATATTATTTTACAATGGCGCCATTCTGTATCATCCATGGCGATGCGCATGAGTTACCAATGCAAAATGTGGTTGCTTTTCGTTTAATATATTGAAATAAAGAATAATTGTGAATTCTGAATTAAAGAATGAAATTGTAAAAAAACTGTTACAATTATTTCTTCGTGGATAAAGGTTTTGGCTTTTAAAAGGTGGCAGTTTGGATAAACAACATGCATGCAATTCGTCAAAAAATAGCTGTAAAACATGAAAATGATTCCGAAGACTCCCAGATGGGTTCACGTTTATCAGAGATAGGAAAATTTTGAAATGTAAAAAAACAAATGTGACAATTTTTTGGCTTATATTTTGGTCACTAGATAAACAAAAAGTGGATTTTATACTACATATTCGCAGAAATTTCATATATAAAAAAATTGAGTATAAGCCTGTTATGATAATAAAGTTTTGAGAAATTTTTATGGTCAGTAACATATGCTTATATAAATAATATGTTAATTCTTTAAATAATCTTTATAATAGTAGCGCATCCAGAAATCATTTTTACACTTTCTGAATTGATGTAAAGAAAAGAACAACATTAATGATCTCAGTTGACCTCTTTAACTTTATTCCTGCACTATTTTTGTACGTATTTGCCTTTGATTTCAATATATTTTTTGCATCTGTTTGCAAGCTTCAACAAACCTTCCTTAAAAAATGAAGTGCCTTGTTTTTGGATCCATGAGTTAAAGATTTTTTTGATGCTATGCGACGTATCATGGACAAACCTTAATGTAAGCTTGGTGAAGGTTGGCACCGACTAAATGGTATGGTTTGAATTTCGATGAATTTGGCATTTAGGAGGCATAACTTCCAAAATCTAATCAATAGGCTAACGTCTGTTCTTTTGAATATTTTTTTCAACCGCTGCAATTGCATCGTCGAGAATCGTGCGTTCAATGATCAAAACTATGATCAGTTCAAGCTGAGAAACACAAGACTAGGGAAAATTCGTTTTTGAATACCACTCGTATTTATGAATCTATAAATAAATTATTATTGAGTATAATAGTTGCACTTAAAATTAAATTTGATAAAAAGTATTGTTGAGCTGATAATTATTATTAATATATATATATATATATATATATATATATATATATATATATATATGTATGTTCATTAAAATATTTGCAGTCCTATACAATGATAAAGATAGCCATCGAGATTTCACTTCATAGCTATCCGACCGTACATGGGCATATGAAATTTAACTTGGAGCAGAATCTCAGAAAATAAACGCAATCCCATACCAGTTAACTTAATTCACGAAAACAAAAAATCTAGTTATATCCTACGGGGATGGGGTGGACAGAGAACACACGCACACGGCGCAGGTGGCGGTCGTAAAATGATTCCGTACAAAACGCGATAAATACAAATGGTATAACACGCGACGGTAAAGCGTGTACCCATAAAACGAGCAGTTATTTTGCGCATCGGAAATCCATTCCTGCAGATTATGGATTCAATTAGGAGACAAACGCCTTAATTAGGACTGCGGTTTTAATTCCGATCATGAAGCCGAGGAACGAATCACATTCCTTTTTCCTCCCTATTTCATTCTTCCCACCTCTCTATTCTTCTCTCCTGTTCCCTCTCTTTTCCTCACCCCCCCCCCCCACATTATCAGTCTCCCACTCGCTTTGCGCTCGCGAGGTTTCTCCACATCCCTTTTACGAGGGATTCCAGTCTTTTGTCGCGCAGTTTATATATGACTCAGGCCAGTATGGGTCGACGGTGAATTACGCCTCGTTGACGTCCGTAATGTCAAGAAACGAAACGTGATCGGCACAGAAAGAAAAGACTACACCATACGCGGGGGCTATGAAAAAAAGAAGGAAAGCAATTCGTCGAGAGTTTCTGAGAATGGATCGTAATTTGCGCTTGCGAATCGACGATCCAGCAAAAAAGTGCGTGTATCGTACCTTGTTCCTTTTGTCATCCCATTCCTCTGACAGATCCGAACCCCTTTTTCTCGTGAATGTATAGCTTATACTCTTGTATATGTATATATATATATATATATATATATATATATATATATATATATATATATAATAAAATGTGTGCATGGAAAAGTGCGTGTTGCGCGAAATATTTGCCAGAAAATGGAAGGGAGTAACTCGTGACCCGACACTCCAAATACCAGAATTTATCAGTGTACATATATAGCTATTTTATTGTGAATGGGTTTGAACTGAACACGATGTTAACAATTAATGAAACTTTTGTAATGTCGAAAAAAGTGGACTGTACGTATACGGCTTCTAGCAGAGTATGTTTGCAATAAATTATCCGCATTTATTGAGCGCTTGTAAAGTTAATCTTTTTTAGTCAAATACACGAGGAAGAGAATTACAATATTTACGAGCTACACATTGTAAATATATTTTATACTCTTTCCCTATATCTAAATTTATTAAAGATTTTTGTAACTAATATATGCATTTGACTTGCTTAATTTCGATTGTTATTATAAATGTTCATAGACAATTATTTATAATCAAATTTTCTCGCTACTAGGGGAAACTTACATTAATTGTAAATAAAAAAGAAGTATTGTGCCTTTTGTTTAACCATTGGGCATTAGTTCTTTTTCTCTTATGTTAATCAGTCTCATTTTATTTTAATTCTTGACTTTGACTGCTAAATTCGATTAGAAGACCATTCTAATCTTTAAAATTTAATTTTTTATATGCATAAGTTTTTCTTTCTTTCCATGTAAACCGGAAACTATTTCTAAATAAAATTATTTTGTTATTATTATATTGTACTAGAGTATTTTTTAATTTAATTTATACAGAATAAAAAAAAAAATTACTTTCAAAACTTTATGCCAATCATTGAAGCAAATATAAAATAAATTAAAATTTATTTAAGATTTTCTACTGACATGCTGGATCTAATTTTTCATGAATAAATATATAAACTTACCTATCAAGACCATGTTATTTTCTTCTAAGCCTACAGCTATACAGAATCTTATTTAAAAAATTATTAAAAGCAACTATTGAATTGTAACGGTATAACTCCCGCTACAGAACTCTTTGGCGGTAAGCCAGAGTTTTGCTCGAGGTTCAGGAAATGAGAAGCAAGGTAAATCAGGAGAAATACTTTAATCTCGGATAGCACTCTTTATTCCGTTTAACTCAACTATGCACACTAAGTATCAATCCCGCCGTGCGTAAGTGTCAATACGTGTTTGGTCGCTGTTCATATATCTGTGCCATTTACTTACTCTGTATTACACTTACAGACTACTTCGGTACATTTGCTTATAAGCATTGTCCAGCCATACTGGCGGTGGCTTGCTTGTTACAGTGCCATAAGGTACTGCGTGCAGGCTGGAAAATCTACGTATCTTAGGTCCATGTAGGTGTGCTGTATGTATAATACAAGTGTAAATCAAATAAATATCTTCATACAATATGAAACAGTTTGATAGAACATCCTTATTTCATATATCATTATATCCCAAATCAACATCATGATAAGTTGAATATAACATCTGTATTTTATTTTTAGATGCTCTACACTCTACAAAATCAGCTTTCTCGATAAATTTTATTTTTTAATTAACTTTATATGCGAAATAAAATTTTTTATAAAATTGAAATCATGTTTTATTTGTTAAATTTCGATCAGAACTAAAAACTGAAGCTGACGCAAATAGTGCAGTAACCGAAAATATAGACTGAAACATAATATTCCGAAATATGAAAACGATATCAAGAAAACTTAGAGGACCTAAAAAAAAGTTACACTTATGCTCTTCCTTCGTGCCAGTGTATATTTATCACGTCGTATACATACATGACAGATGAATGTCTCGGTGTGAAAGGGGAAGAGAGATTTTACATTGAATTGTTGAAAATACGCTCGTTGCACGAGCAACAGCCTCAATTACGCATAGACATACGAATATAAATTTGAACCAATAGACAATTCATCCTATTGCGTTAATTTATCATATTCCTATTTAAATTACAGAACTACTATAGATAATGATATAAAAACTAGATAAAACATAAAAATTCAATAAGTCATGCGAAGGTTCTAAAAAAATTTTAATGCTCATCAAAATGCATATCTCAATAGTTTCACCATTTGCATAAGCACTGTGTGAAATAAAATAAAAGCGCTAAAGGTCAAAAGCTATGCTAGTTTTCGTTTCCAGTAACATCGAATAAATTTATTTCCATGAAACTTCTTAATGCTTTAATAATGATAAGAGAAACATGTCATTAAATCGGCATATAATCCAACGACCAATCGCTCTACCACTGCTTACAGATTAACGTATGCGTGGACTGAGCAGCGTCAATCCACGCGCTAGGATGTCGCTTCATCTCGTGACGCGAGTACGCCTATACCATGAAATTCGAAAGCGCTGCTTGCCGCAAAAATTTCCCGTCCCTTTTTACAAAGTATTCCGGCGCGCAAGAGCAACGCTCCTATAGCGGTCGCCGCCGTCTGCGCTCGCGCCGCCAACGCCGCGACCGGGCGTACACTCCGGCGAATGATGACCCCTGCTCCGCGGCGCGGGCGCCAGCGCCGCCGAAGGCCGGCTCGGCTCCCACGGAATTGGCCGTTTAATTTCACACTCCCATGATTATATAGATGAAATCGAGGGCATTTATATTCTCGAGCGAGCTGGGACAAAGGGAGTAGGGCGGGCTTGGAGTGGGGTGGGGGCGGAGAGAGCCGAGGACGCGAGCCCGATTGTCCTCGGATCTCCTCTGGAATATTCATCGGGAGGAAAAAGCTTCCGGCTCTTTCTAGCTACTTTAACATCTCTGTTCTCCCTGGGATCTCGGTCGGCTTCTCTGTATATTCAGGGATCTGGCTATATGCTTAGAAAGTACCTGCTTCGTTATACGACGTGCGACAATGGTATGCGATTTGCGTCTGGATTAAGCGACGTGTAGGTCGCGGTCGAGTGGAGCCGAATTAAGCGACTTGAAGATCGCCGCGAAAAGTTTATTGCATCAGCGTATTGCAGAAAATTACATACAGTTAAAATTAAAATTTACAATGAAAGTTTGACAATAAAAAATATTGTTGGACACAAATTATTAACAGTATAATATTACCTAATTTTATCTATAGTATTATTGTCATTAAAATAGTGTACTTACTAAAATAAAAATTATCCAATGTAAAAAGCTTATTAAAGAATATAATGAGTCTTTTCCCTATATCGTTTTCGATTTTTTGAAATTCTGCTTCCTATTGTAGATTTGGTGCTGAAGTAAATCCAGTAATTTATGTTGTTGTAATTAATTTATAAGAGCATTATGAATTGTTTTCATCCATTAATTTTACGAAAATTGGAGCCTGTACTGAAAGAATATGTGTTCTGCCTGGTTTATTACGAACCGTTTTTATTAATTTTCGAAACAGAATAGATTTTTCTTATTATCTCCAAGATTACTTCGGTTGAAATGACTGGACTAACATTAGAAGTTTTATTGCTTTCAACATATAACCTTATTTTTAAGTCATTTTTTTTATTGAACATTTCTGTATTCATGTTTTTTTGCGAGTGAATTATTATTGAAATACACTATGATTTTTGATTCAGAAATTTTTGAACTGTAAACTAAATTGTTCATATTTTATTTTTTTAGCCTGTCTAGCTATTTTCGTAGCATTCGATATCGATTTTATTATTATAGCGTCGTCAATTTTTGTCTCATTGCACTGTCGTGCGTTAATGTTACTATGATAATGACGGCATTAAGATGAACAAAATTTTTCTTGCAAAGTATGATTTTTCGTCTTAAAGATAATGTTTCCCAATGTAATTTCGAATTTCTTGATTTTCAATGTCTTATATTTACGAGTATTCTTATATTATCTTATATTATCTCGTATTTATACTTTATAGTATTGCATTTATACTTTTGTGCGCAGGTTACAGCTTATATATATATATATATATATATATATATATATATATATATATATATATATATATATGTATTAGCCGATATACTTCCGATATGTTAATTGTTTATTAGTGAAACTGTACACCAAATCGAAACCTCAGGAGTTATAAAAGAATCAAACAATACGTTAGGATTCACAAAAAGAAAATTTATTGAGTATTTGAATTGAATCGAAAATCAAGAGATACTCAACCTTACCTTATTTGCATTAAAGCTTTTCCCGAATTAAGGAACATTACCCAGAAAAATAAAAATACG
Source organism: Sycobia sp. Sy_11 (assembly GCA_018907035.1). Lineage (NCBI taxonomy): Eukaryota > Metazoa > Arthropoda > Insecta > Hymenoptera > Epichrysomallidae > Sycobia > Sycobia sp. Sy_11. The sequence goes on along the minus strand of JACCIC010000322.1, from coordinate 217,180 downwards.
GAAATTATCTGTCAGTAATTAATATCCTTTCCCCGGCCAATTTCAAAAAGTCGGATCATCGGCAATTCGCGAAGCGACGCAATAAATTGCACTTAATTTCTCCGCTGGCCCATTAATCCTTTTATCCCGTCGCATCGCCCGCGCCCGCGATTCAATCAGTGGCGCAGGCGCGGCTCGGCTTAAGCTCGCTGAATTTTCCGCAGGTAAGGGCCCGGTCCTATATAGTAATACGTCGTCGACTTCGATCAGCATATATACGCGGGGAGGGAGGGGGGGGAGGTGAAGGGCGAACGCCCCGCCTCGGCTATACATATATACGAGGAAAAATCCCGGTACGGCGCGTTGGCCGCTCAATTTATCTCCGTTTCTTCCGCGCTATATCCCCGCGCGCCCGCGCCGCCGTCGGCTTTTATCTAGCCATCTAGTCGTTCGACCTATGAAAATGGAGCTGTGCGGGCGGCGGGCCACCCCCCCCTCCTCGGGTCGTCCCGTCCCCCCATTCACCCGCGCGGCCGGGCGAGCGCGCTCAAGGCAGAAGGTAAAGAATGAGCCAATCTCGCGTATGATCGAACATTTCGATTCGGCTATATATACGGGAAGAGACGGCGTGTCTCTTACGCCGCCGAGCGCATAAGCACGCCCGGCAGAGGAGGGCGGAGGGGCGGCCGGGACGAGAGGAAAAGTTTTATGTACATAGGAGAATGGAAAGGCGACTTGGTGGCTCGGGATGGGATGAGGGTCGATCGGGGGTGGGAGGGGGCAGGGGCCGGGGACGATGAGACGGGAGGGGGGGGGGTTAAAAGGGCGTTATAGAAGTGATTTTCCCAGGGAAAAGTGCTGTCTGAAATTTTTATAACGGTATCTCTCGTGGGCACGCTTCCGTTCCGCGGGAAACAGCTGATGTAGCTGCCGAATCGCGTCTTATGGATGAAGCTCGCCGTAGGAGGAAATATGAGAAAATACCCGGTAATTGAACCCAGTGGCTCTTTCTTAGATTGAAACTTTTCCATTCCAGCTTTGTCTCGAAGTGATGAACTCATTGTAGAATGAATGCAGCTACGCATTCCTCAGCTCCAGGTTGCATACGTAACCGGATTAAATCAGATAAAGCCGCATAAATCGATATTGATTCGATTGATTTTATTATTCTCATTATTAGTCTATTGAGAATTCACATTTGACATTATTCTAATCCATTAGTTTATTTATATTGTAATTTAAAATATCGTAAAGCTACAATTAGTTGTTTTTATCAATTATCCTTCCAACCTTTACCAGAATCACTATCCATTTGTAGTATTATGCTAGTACTATTATGGCTAATTATAATAACATATCTATGCTTTTGATGTAGAATATAACGCACCAATTTAATGACAACCATTAAGCTAAAACATCTATTATTTTCATGCAAAGAATACGATCTATGTACATAGCATTCGAGAGCCAAAAACGAAAAAAAGATTGTTTCGATTCATAGGCGCGGTGATTCCAGAGTTTCAATGTTCCGCGCTCGTCGATCGAAAAGCGAGCACCATCGAAAATAACGTAAAAAAAGAACGTCCATCGGCTTCAATTGAGGGAAGAAAAAATAGTCCCACATTGATATTTCTATCATTTTTTGGAAGAGTTGCGAGTGAGGGAATACGAGGGCAAGCGAGAGAGGGCAGAGGATAGAAATAAAATCGTTTTCGGACCGGTCATTCACATACGCGTGATTGGACTCCAACGAGCACGAGTCGGTCGTTTGGCCAACCCCGCGTGCGTGTTTCCTCTCTGTTCGACTCTCTCTCTCTCTCCCTCTCTCTCGCTCGATCTGCCTTTCACTCATCCCTTCCTCTCCTATTCTTTCCCCACCCCTTCTCTCTCTCTCTCTCTCTCTCTAACCTACGCCCCTTCTTTTCAGTCGACCACCGAAAGATAGAGACACAAATGAAAAGGCAAAGAGGGGGAGGGAGAGAGGCAGATAGAAAGAGAGAAAGAGAGAGAGAGAGAGAGAGAGAGACGGGGAGCGGGAGAGAGTCTGGACTGGCTTTTAGTGTGAAATGAATGCTTGTAATTACGGCTGCACAGCAGAACGAGCACGCGGCTGCGAGCTACTGGCCGGTTCGAGGTGGGTTTTGGAAGAGGGGGGGGGTGGACTGCTCTCGACGAAGAGGGAAATACAAATCGTGATCATCAAAGCGAAAGAGAGAACGATAGGGTGAGAAAGAGTGGGAGAAAGATAGAGAGCGCGAGGGGCTGGTTTGGATAAAGATAAAAGAGAGCGCACAGAGAATGAAAAAGCGAGTTGGATGGGAAGAGAAGGAGAGAACTTTTAAGAATTGATCAGTTTGAACTATGGTTTTAATTTTTCGTTAAGAACTTAATAAAAGAATGGCTTACATTGTACTTAAAGTTATAGAGGGATAATTTGAACTTGTGGATTTACCAGTCTGAGATCTTTATGTGTAACTTTTATTCACATTCTGCCTAACGAATTACCCACTATTAAAAGCTTAAATTATCATCTTTATGCAATTAAATAATCTATGTCTCACAACAAAATTACAATATTTTTCTATTACTAGTATTGTTCAAATTTGTCCTTTTCCGCTGTGAAGAATTAAAGTAAACGCATTTGAATGAAACATAAGTTTTATTTACTGTGCAAACAATATTTCTGATCGAAAATACAGTTACTTCTAAACTTTTTAAAACAAATTATTACGATCTCTATAGTCTCAAGTTCTTGATTATGATAAATCATTATTATATTATTTATTCGCTACGGTAGAATTTCCGATCGTAAATAAGATTTTAATTGTCTAAGCGTCGAACACGCGCACTCTTTCGTTCCCCAAAAGCCTGGAATTGTGAATATTAATTTAATAAGTTTTGTAAACTTGTCACAATAGAAGTTATGATATTTAAAAAGCGAATTTATTATATATTAAAAGTTTAAATTACGTAATCTGCTCTTGATAATTCTTATGTTCCAACTAGAGAAGTACGCAGTCTTTTAATAAGAAACGAAATGTATTGATTGGAAATTAAGTTTATATTTTATTTATTAATAATAAATGATAAGCATTGAAATTGCAATGCTCGACATGCATTTATATCATGAATTCGATTTTGCAGCTTACGACTCCTTAAACCTTTATTAACGCTTTTGGTTATTTAATATTTTTCGCTCGAAATACAGTGATATAATAATATAATTATGTACGGCTCAACATTTTTAATAAATCTCGTGATGCTACAGGCCTATTATCTAAGGATATCCCTCGTATGAATAATATGACTTAATGTGTTAATGTCTTTATCATTAGAAAAGAAAGCGTTCAATGATTTATGTAAATCTATAATTTATTTTAACTGTCTAGATCTTACATAATTTTTTTTATATATTTTTATAAATCTTACATAATAATCAAATTTGTAAAGACTAGCATTTTCTAACTCGACTTACCGGTGAAAAATCTATTATAAGACTACTTTTTCTTAGGTACACAATATATCAATAATTGAATGTAATGCCTAAATGTACGTGCATCTGTCGTGAAGATGAAGTAATTACATCAGTATTCTTCTTCGTTCCAATTGCACGTATATTAATCAAATAATCATAAGCCAATTTGAAATTATTTCATGAACTTTATTTTTATTATCCATATCCATAGACAGTACGATTTTTAGCATTAATCTATAATTGTAAAAATGTAAGGTAGCTTAATTTTTTTACTGATTGCACGGAGTTTCGAAAAGACTGAGGATATATAAAATATAAAGAAAAAAGCTACTTATTTATAAATCTGATGTCCCCTGTCATAATATATCTCCTTTTACCTACAAATGGATATCTTCCTTCGTAAACCGGCAACCTTTTTATTATACCGAAGACATTTATTTATTTTCCCTAAAATAAATAAAAATTGTCATATATATATGAAAATAAAAATGACTTTTGAATTAAATTGAACTGTAAATATGTTTCTTGATTAACACAGCAAATTTTAATATTCAAAATTTATTATGATTCTAGGTCCCTTCAATATGAAGATAAATATTGGAATTAGAAGTGACTCGCAGAAAGCCATCATACGATAAAGGAATCGAAACATTTGCATCGCTCCCATCTCAATAACAGAGCAAACGCCGACATCTCCGTCCCCTATTCCCGTTTCTCGCGTTCCTGCATTGCGACATCCGCGCACAATGCAGAAACACGTACACACACACACACACACACACACACACACACACACACACACACACACACACACACCCGTATACAAGCGCGCGCAGCTGCACACAGGTGAACCCATACACATATACGTGCCACTATAATTCTGGCTAATTGTAATAGCTCCCGACTTCGGATGTAGCGACGCGGACGTTTTGTCGTACACGATCGATGCTGTGTTTTAGGGGTGAGCGGTGAATTGCCGCCGTTTCCCCGGTTGCTTTCAAAATTCTAGAATTGAAATGAATTAGCTTGAATTGGGGATTTCGAGAAATTAGTAAGGATCAAAAGTTTGTGGGATAAGGATAAGCTAATTTCATGATTAACGTAGATTGAAAACTATATTTATTATGCAGGAAATGATATAGAGCAGGAGATTTATGAAAAAAAATTTACTGCTGTTTATCCTGGTGAATTCCTGAATTCATTCAAATTCCTAATACCGATTTAATAATCGATAACACATGCAACTAAATTAATGAAAATTAATCAATTTTTTAACACCAATTCGGTCGAAATATATTTGTTATTTGATTTATAAATTTTGCATTGACTATTTTTTCAATTTCAATTATTATTAAGATTTCTAATTCCTCTCGTATAAAAACTAATACTAATCTAGTTAGAGCACAAAAGTTAAAAAAGTATAGTATCATTAAAATAGCCTCTTATCCCATCCCCCATACTTTAGATTACCATCCAACCTGATAAAACTACTAAAATAAACGAGAGAAAAGTTATATATTTTTGTGATTGTTTCAGACTCTAATTATCTTGCACTTATAGATCATTTGAAAAAAACCACGATTATTCTTATCATATAAAAATCACATTTAATTTTGAAAATGTTCTATTTAGTTTACTCAGGGCAATGGATATCAACGTTAGACTCGACAAAACTGCTACATAGACTGAAAATTCAATTCCGACCTAAAGCTCGATATCTCATCTGGCAAATGGAAAATTTCCAACGTTGCTCGCTCTTCTCTTTTCCTATGGAAGCATTACACTTGCTTTTTTCTCTCATTTTTATTTTCACGCATACATAAATACGCACACAGATACACACGCACGCACGAACAGAGGCCCAGACCGCAGACGTCCAATAATTTGAGACGCTACCCGCAAAGAGACGTTCGTCTGGTCCGTTAACGAGCTCCGGGCCGAGGCGACGAGGGGGGGGCAGACAATTTTTCGCGCATCTATTGACCCCGCGCCCGGTTGAACTTCAAAAATTACAGGTGAGCCGAGCAAAAGAGGTGATATCCCCTCGCCTCCCCGTACCTTTCTCCGAAGCCAAAGGTCGGATGGATTCGATTATAGGGGAAGACAGGATCCTCCAATTACGGGTGACCGTCGCCGTGTGCCTCTCCTCGCCCGAGGCTGTTGCCGCGTTTCGCGGATGATTAGAATAAGAGGGAAAGGACCTTTTGTGGCAATCGAACCTTTTGGCAATTATCCGCGGAGGATTTCCAACTTCGCCAATCGACGCGGCGATTGGTGTATAATTCATTAAAGCAGAACGCGTTCTTCTATCGTCTTGTGCTGAAACTGTTAAATAAACCCTGCTTCTTGACATTTTTGCAGCATAAATTATATAAAATTATATCTATCTAATTTTATTACGGTAAATCTATGTTAAATGTAAAAGATGTTAAAAAACTTTTTTATAAATTCAAGTTCTAAACTTTATAATACTATTATTACACAACTGAATGTAATTGATTCGTTACAAAGTATTACTAGTTCAAGTATCTCTAATTGAAGAATGATCAATTTTGGGACTTTATATGGGCTAGCATTGAATTGTGATTTGTATTCGGATACAATAAGTCAGATTGTTTTTCTATTTTTTTTCAGCTAATATAATTTTAATTTCAGATTAGTGTAGGGGGGGGGGGCTGGTTTTAAACAACGACTGTCTGTGTGTCATTATAATTTTCAATTAATTATATATTGATATGTATTAATATTGATATAAATATATATATTAATATTATTATGTATTAATTTTAATTTATTCAATTGAACTGTAAAACCAATATAAATATTTATTAATTTATCTAAATACAGTTGGCACATGCACAATAAAAGTACATACTAATTATATTTAATTTATCTAGTTATTAAACTAACTTGTGGATCATTCAATATCATATTCAATGACTTAGCATTTTCAAATTGAAGACAATCTGAATAAAGATACAACAATTCAAATACAACGTATATTAAAGTTGACACGATAATCATTCGGAACTATTGATCTTAAAACATAATATTGTTGCGATCAGAATCTAAAGTTATTATTTTGTCGCCTAGTACTTTTTTGCGCGTATTCTCTTGAATGCTTCGAATTTCTCTTCTGAAAATGAAAGCATAATATTTTCTTAACTTCTTATAATGTCTGGAACTACATATACGCCACAACGCACTACCGCTGGAGTAGTACAAATTACGTAAAAGCATACCAACTGTCTGAGAAAAGTGAATTGATGTGAAAGTTACAGTTTTACAATATCCTTTATCAGAAAATATTTTTCTCTGGCGAGCTGCAGTTGATAGAGTGGCCAGCTTATATGTACGATCTGGCAACGTACACGTCAAGGGGTTAAACACGCGCTCAACTGCACAGACACATATGCACGCGCAAACCCCACGAATCATTCATCGGCGTTCAGAAGATTTTGAATAAACATCGGACAGTGACTGCGGGTACGAGTCAATACAGAGCATGCGCATTCAGTATCTCCGACATATCTCTCGGTGTTAGATAGATATCCTGCAAATTGATACTCGAGAGCCTCGAATACCCCCAACACCATCGTCACTTTTCTTTCACATCGTGAACCGCGTATGTATATATTTATGTGTATATATACATATATATATATATATATATATATATATATATCCATGGCTTATTATACTATGAGATGAGCTCGCAGAAAAAGGGGCAGAGAGAGAGAGAGAGAGAGAGAGAGAGAGAACTGCTCGAACAGCTCTTCGCTATTCATCCTTTTGCACTATTTCACTACCCTCGTCCATTGGGCACAATTGCGATGAAAAAAAAAATTGCAAGCTTCTTTCCATTCCTGTTCCTCCTTTTCTCCCAGGATCTCTCTTCGGCAGGCGTGTATACGTGAACGATCATTAGGAGCGAAAAAGGTAAAATTGATCTTGAAATATCACTGCGAGTGTGTCCATGCACGTGACTGATGGTATTGAAATGTGTAGGGTCGAGCTTTTCAACAGCACAACTCGATGACATTTAGTCATTAAAATTCGTGTTCGAAATTGTACAATTTTCTAATGAAGGAAAAAAGGTGCTTCTTGAAAAAATATAAGCATGAAATAAATATATATATATATATCCAAGGTATTGAAAAAATTGTTTCTTGATTCATTTTAAAAACTAGTAGTTTTATTTGTTTTCGTTTCGTGTTACGTTTTAATGGTTTGTGATAAATTGTATTGTATACTATAAAATTAATAATATACTTACGTCCACTGACATTGAGTAATATAAACAATATTTTATCAAGCAATTTATCATATTTATTAAGCAATACGATTCTTTTCAGCAAACTCAGACAGATCTTGTTTATAATCATCCCCGTGAAATTGTAACACCTAAAATATTTAAATCTTATTAAATTAATTCCAGTTTCGGAGGAGGAGCAGAAGTAATTCGAAACATTATAGTGTGCATATGGTAAAAATTGTTGGTGTAAACATGAAGTGTTAGTCCATACTAATAAAGTTTGATTTTCTTATTTTTAATTTTATATTTCAAATTTTACGAGGATGCTTATAAACAAAAAAGTAGTTCGAAATTCGTACGATAATAATCATATTGAAAGTCCATTGCAATATCACAGAAATATTAAAAAAATAAAGAATATGAATACGATTTAAGTTAATATGCGGAAGAGATATCTAGGGGCCGTCAAAAAATTAATTGAAAATTGTTTTTTTGAATTCCAATCATTTACTATATATGGGATACTGAATTTTTCAGCAATTACTTCGTGCTCAAGATTATCTTTACGATTTTTCCAAGGAAGCGGGACGTATGGAAAGGAAAAAAATAAAAAGCCCAAAAGTTTCATATAACGAAATCCCAGTAACGCTAATAAGCACGATGCTTACGGCATACAAAGCTCCATATTTCTCGTCGCTAAAGTCCATTAGCGAGAATAACGACCGTTGTTTATTTGCCTCCTCCCCTCCCCCCCTCAACCTTCGTAGCTTTTTAAGCACAATGGCGGGCGCGCCCAATCTCTTTCTCTCTCTCTCTCTCTCTCTCCTCACGTTCTATTGCCTGTCGCGTACGACCCGCGTCCGCGTTGTTCACGAACGATGATTACAATTAGCAAAAGAGATGACGTCGGTATAATAATAACGAGAGCGGAGCGAGCGAGCCAGCGCGTGCGTCGTCGGCAAGAACATTAATTTGCCGATTCGTGGGGCTATAAATCCACCCCCTCTCCCCCCCTCAAAACAGGGGCGTGTATAGCAGCTTTATGCGCGACCGCCGCCAGATTTAATTAATAATCGGGATTAGATATACGAGCCACGGACACGCAGAGGCAGCAGTGCCGGCGGCGGCGGGCTACTGCGGATTTCTTGGCCGAGTACAGAGCGCGCTTGGGATCGCGGCAGAGGTGGCGAGGGGAGGGCCGAAGGAGTGCGCGCAGCGACCTCTCGCAGCGGGGCGAGTAGGGTGGGAGAGGTAATTGAACCGATACGGAAAACTTGAGATAGCTTCGGTCGTCTAATCGGTTGCAACTATGCGCGCTGAAAAGTTATTACGGGGTGTGGAAGAAGGGAGGTGGGGTTGAATGGCACGTTATAGGCACACCAATTGGCTGGGGTATATATAAGTTCTCTCCCTCTCACTCACTCTATCTCCCTCTCTCTCTCTTTCTCTCCCTCTCTCTCTCTCTCTCTCTCTCTATCCCTCTTCCCCTCCCCCCCAGTGTCTATCGCCTCCAAAGCCGAACGCAATTAAAACTTTTGAATAAGGTATAAAGGGCCGGCTCTGGCGGGGGCCACAGCCCGAACTACTTATTTTTCATTTGGAGATGCCGGTTTAGATTACTTTTCCCAACAGCGGTTTTCTTTTGTGCGCTATGGCCGCGGGCCCGGTGTGTAGGTGTGAATTGAGCGTCTTCTGCCCCATATATTGTTGTTGTTTCGAAAGTAATCGGAAGTTAAACGGAGAAGAGATACGCTCGAGGGCTCGCGAATTGTTAGATAGTGATGCTTACACGGGGGCTAAGCAAGATAGGGCACAGGCGAAAGCTTTGATCAATTCAACGATGTATGCAGCAAGTTCTAGAACTACTTATATGCATGTTTCCTGTTTTCGAAATAAAGCAGTATCATAATCAAACAAGACAGCAGTAATTACAGCCATAGTTAAAATTCAAATTTATTCGTGAGTATTTGATTATTATTCGCTAGTAGTGGATATAAAGTTTCGTTATATTCGTATTACTCTCTTATGTGATTTCTGTTGACTTGTATTTTTATTACTAATTATTCGATTCTATTCGTTAATGAAATCGATTATTATTTATATTTTCTACAATTCAAAATATTTTGTGTCCGATTATTTTGTCTACAGTGGAAAACTATTTAATAGAGATTTTCCAGCATTAAGATAAAAGTTAAATTGTAGTACTGCTCATTTTATAATATAACATAATAATACAAATATTCTTTCATTATAAGTTATAACATAACATTTAGAGATCTATTATGCTTAAGTATTATTAAATACACATAGTTTCGATTTCATAAAGTTACTAGTTAATAAATTACCCGCATAGAGGTATAAATAGAAATGTCGAATCAAAAACAGTGATGTATTAAAGCAACCGGATATCAAATTTAATAAGTTGAAACAACAAGCCATATTGTTCTTTTTAGAAGAATCTAACTGTTGATAGTCATTGGTAATAATCATATAGCTATGGATAAATAATTTATATACTAATTAATTAAAGTTCATAAATATAATAAGAACTATTTGTTATTTTTGCATAAGTATATAACTATATGTTTCATCTTGAAAGCCGAACAATTACGTTAAGGTCCCGACCTTTTGGGCAGAGTACTGAATTTTATTATAAATGAACTGATTTAAGCAATTATTTTTTCCATAACCAATATAATCCTGACATTTACCATGGAAACCAAACTCGTAATAGACACTGTTTACATTTCCGCTAACTTGTTTCCCGAATGGTAAGCTACATTTATTGATGATTCCGCGCAAAACTGAATTTTGAGCATGATCCTAGGAAACAGTATACCTATTACCAGTTCTGGTAAATAAACCACAATTAATAAAAATATATAAAAACTTTTTATTCGAATAAGGTTGATATGCTTCATATGAAGAAACATTATATCCATTCATATTTTGAAATCATACTTTTACTGTGGGATTTCAATCTATTGAGCACAGATTCTAGCATCAGAATTTATCTATTAAGTGAAATTTACAAAATCTCAACATTACAAAAAATGTTCAGCTTGTAAAAATAAATTTCTTAATTATATTTCAAGATTACTTATATGTATTTTCGTCTGGATAATTTTTTTCCAAACTGAATTTAGAAGATCAATTTAAAGACCAGATTGCCGCTCAACTTATCCAGAGACATTTTAAAATTATAAGCTATTCCTTGATTTATAATTTGATAACGTAATCGATTAATAAAAGTTGAATCGTTGAACTATCTCTACCTTCCATGTTTCTAACTTGGCTTCGACATGGCTTATTTAGCATAACTTGGAACACCGGTATAACCGACAGAACAGTACAATTTCGCAGTGTACGTTTTGAATTCTAGGGTTCCGATCCAATTAACCAGGGTCCCATCCAATCACATCGACCAAGCTTGAAAACTGTCCCACAATGAAATGCCCACGCGCACGACGTCTTTCCAACTAAAAACAGCTGTCTCCTCCCCCGTCCCTAATCATTACATTTAAGCTTTATCGAAGATCGACACGCCGGGCGGTAAGAGGGGTGCGGTGGTGTGTATCAAACCGATTCAGCGGAATTTCCGGTTTGAATATAAGCGCGGCTCGCCACGCTCGGGATGCCCGGAGGCATCCGACTAATTGCCATCAGCCGCAAACTGTTGCCTCCATCCCTCCCCCCTTTCCATCCCTGGCACACGAGCGATGCTTATCAAATTCTACGGAGCAATAATGCCCTCGCCCCTCCGTCCCCGCATCCGTTTATCCACTTCGCGCGTTTTGATCCGCCCCGATGCGCGCGCGACGCACGTTCGGTTGACTCTGAATTTCGATATTGCTGAACTCTGCCGCGAGCGCGCGAGACTTGTCATTGCCCAGCCGCACGGAGTCTCGGATACATGAGGGGCGGTCGAGGGGAGGACTCGATCGCGCGATATTCGATGGACAAACGGATAAAGCGGGCGGCCTCGGCGAAGAATTCGAATCGGTGGCCTGCGTTAACGCTATGCTCGCTGGATTATTGTTTGGCCGCTTGTGAGATAGTTTAGTCCGGTCCTGTTGGGGGGGGGGGGGTGATTCGTTATGTCGGTTACGTGTTTCGACGGGGCGTGGGTGAAGCTTTCCCGCTTGGCAGAAATATAAATTCTTGTCGAACAGCGGCATTCTTCCTAGTTGCAATAAGGGAATGTAATAAGGGAATGATATTAAAAATATAAAGAAATCATGATTAGAAAGTGTGAAAAATTGTTCAGACTGAAATTTAGAAGAATACAATAATTGTATAATTCTATTTGATGAGATAGTTTTCCACGTATTTGACAGCACATTTCTAAAACTAACTGCCTTATTCCGAAACCTATGCTATAGCCAGAGTATGTAATAGAATTTTCATAGACTTTTCAAAAAATAACCATCGACAATTGCAGGAAAAAGATAGATTTTTCGAAAAAAAAATGTAACGCTAGCTATAAAAATAATGTGAAACAAAGTATTTCTCAAAAAAAAGAAAAAGAATGTCAAATAATTGCAGTAAATATATATATATATATATATATATATATATATATATATATATATTCGCCCATGCAGTAGTGGTGTTCCGTGCTGGTCAGCCATGCGGGAGGGAGCAATTTAAATTTTCAAGCGACCGTAGCGCGACTCGCGCATTCATTCGCGCCCGTGCTCTATTGCACAGCGTGTAGGGGCCAAAAAAAGATGAAAAATCGAGAACCGCGTCCCGCACATGCACGGGTCATTATATATATATATATATATATATATATATATATATATATATATATATATACACATTTACGTGAGCGCACACACGTACCAGTTCCGCTCGGACAACACGTGGTTGGGCAATACGTTAGCGTGTCAAAAATCACGCCTATAGGCTCTCAACCGCCCCTTCATCTCCCGCGACCCCTTTCGGATAATTGATGGAACCTTGATAATTAATAGGGTATAGGGGAGGTAGCGCGGGTGAGCTCGGAACGGGGTTAACGCCGGCGATTTTAAAAAGTCGCGCTGCGAGAATTCGCTCGCACATGCGGCGGAGCACCGGTGCGCCGCTTTGCCGTTATGCTGATGCGTAGCGCGCCGACTAATTGATACCTGGCCATTAATTATTACGTCATTTCCGCCGAGCCGTGTTGCGGGCGAAGCCAGCGATGGGGATGGGGGAGAGCGGTGGGTGGCAGTGCGCGAGCGCACGTGCCCGTGACAAGTTACAGCCGCCCAAACCCCGCAGGCAGCGGCAGTGCGGTCTCGTGCATCGAAGAGAGAGAGAGAGAGAGAGAGAAAGAAACAACTAGAATAAACGACGAAATAAAAAAGATCAAACGATGGGAGGGTGTATAAAGATGAGGCGTCGAAGCGCACCGTGGGCTGGAGGTGCTGTATAGAGAAAGGGGGGTGACATTGAGCGAGTTCGAATAGAGAAATAGAAATTCTGGCCGGCCAGTCGCGATAATTGAGCTCGGCTAAGATTTATTCTTTTAATATCATCTCTCGACTCTCGGGCTTTTAATTAAAAGTAGCGCCATTTTGTTTCTGTCTGCCTCGTTTTTGCCCCTGCTGTTTCCTGCCTCGCCGCTCTTCACGCGCATCTAGCTCCGATTTTATTATGTATTCGTAGTTTTTCTTGGTAAATTATTTTTGCTGACTTACCTCATTTTCTTCTTCACATCAGACCTTAAATACTTACAAAGTTGAAAATCATTTAGAGCTGTCTAGATTAGATCTATTTTTTCGAAAAAAATATTTTCGAATCAGCTTTAATTTGAAATCAAATGACTTCATTTGAATTGATGTACAAGAAATTTTTTCATTTTTAAGAGGTCCTACCTTTTGTATGAAGAATAATGAGATTCGTAGTGACTCTCTTTTGTCATATCAGAAGAATAAAAAAATGCAATCAAAATAATTTAACAAAATATTTAACTAAACATTATAAAATTCAATATCTGACAGATATACCAAATTGTACTTAAAGTAATTGAAATATATAGATGATAATAGCACATATAGTCTCAAATAATAGACAATAATATTTTACATTTGGAATATTTTATGTTAATTGTGTGTATTCCTGCGTTATTTTTCATTCATTCTATACAAATGTTGAAAAATCATGAATTTTAAACATTTTTATCTCGAGAAAATATTTAACCATACGCAAATGGAACGCACCTGGAAATAAAATATTTCCACGCGTATCTTATTGGTGAGAACGCACTTAAAGGATGATAAAGATGATAAAAAACGCGTTGTCGCCCGAGCAAATGAAAATATGTTACGAAAAGTCTAAATACAACATTACTAGCGTATCACCTATCCTTTTCTTTGCGTAGCTGACCCTCTTCCTCAACTGGCTGGCGCGATAGTAAGAGGCTTACCAAAGATTTCCCTCTTACTCGTTTGATTTTGCCGTGGTATACGACTCTCTTCTGTCATCGTCAAATCGCATATATATATATATATATATATATATATATATATATATATATATATATAGATCGCTTATACGCATGCACGATGACAGACGACTTCGTCGTAGATTACTCCAACATCGCGCTACTGCTGCTGCTGAGTCGACGCGTCATGAGTCCTATAGCCGCCCAACCTCCTATTAGAGACGGCGGAGATTGAATTACTGCAAGCGCGCGTGCATAGGAAGGGGGGGGGGGTTATTAAAACACCAGAAATCTAGGCAAAGCAATCGTAGATGGACCGGTACGTGATCCAGGCACGGATTTCGCGAATAAGTTTATCAATCGTGCAGACTTCGGTCCGAGCAGACTTCCGGTAATTAAATTGAAATTGCTTATAATTTTTGATTTCTGATTTCTGATTAAAAAAATTACCTAAATAAAATTAAATAATATTAGACATTTCATGCTAAAAAAGTTTAAAGAAATTTGAAGAAGAGCCGACTGGCATGGTGCCATCTTCTGGGATTTCTTTATCGGCTGTGCAACGACTCTTCGTAACAATTCTCTACACTGCTTCTGTATAACGAAACCGAAGTTTATAAAAATAATTAGATTCATAGTAGATAGTAAAAAGAATATATATGCATCTAACAATTATATTATAATCAAGTCAAGCTAACAAATTGGGAAGCAATCAGGGAATCATTAATGCTATAAATGAGCATTTTGAAGGACTTGACAAGTCGGACTATACAGTGGTATAATTGGTTTAGAGCGCCGTTGTGAAAAATGTAGTAATCTTGGAGAAAATTGTTTTGAGCAAGAAAGCGAAACAAAGCAGAAAATGTTTATTGTTCTTCATCAGGTCGGAATTTTTTCACCCCACTCACGTATCATATAAATTTACAGATAGACTTTCTTTTGGAAGTTTCTTTGATGAACATTCTCAAGAAATCTTTTATGTAATTTTTTTGATATTTCCAGTAATCATTTTTTTACAAATGAAAATTTTATTGTCGGCTTATAAGATTTTACACTGTTCCGTAGGCGAAAAATCTCTGTTTGGAATATTTTCTCATCTATTCATATAAACACAATATAAGGCGCTTAAACGGCAGACAAGGGGGAGCCCTTTTTCGATGATTACGATCCGTGCCAAGCTACTCAGTTCGGCGCTGTTCTATGATTTCGAAAGTCTCCGCGTGCATAATCTTTTTTCTCTTTCTCCTTCACTATTTTATATTTTCATATCGAAATTATTATAATATAACATTCATTTAATTAATTTCATTCTTATATCGTATAACATGTGTATGCCTGTTCAATATATAATTATCAAACAGAAAAACAAGAACCAAGTTCTTGATGAGGCTGCATTCCAGGGTGCGGTGTCAAGTACAGCAGCACGTCGTATTTTGGTACGCATAACGCAATAAAATACTTACTTCATTGTACATGTTTCGTGGGGTTCTGATTCCTATTAGGCTTTTTCTATGAGCTA
Source organism: Sycobia sp. Sy_11 (assembly GCA_018907035.1). Lineage (NCBI taxonomy): Eukaryota > Metazoa > Arthropoda > Insecta > Hymenoptera > Epichrysomallidae > Sycobia > Sycobia sp. Sy_11. The sequence continues at coordinate 201,519 of JACCIC010000322.1, read as the reverse complement.
ATATAATTAAAAATCATTTAGCTCACTTAAAGTGTTTCATTGTTCATCCTTCACCTATATGAAACAAGAAAATCTCTCCATATTGGCGAAATTTTGCAAATTTAAAAATTATCACACCAAACAATTTTATTTAACATCAATGCATTATTTATTATTTGATTTAAATTTTTGCTAATAAGAATCAATAATTAACACTGTTATATCACCGTAACCTTTTTTAAATAACAAAAAAAGCTGAAAATGTCAGCTGAAATAGACCATAAAATGGGCTTTATATAAACGTTGCACAGCATGAACAATGAACAAGTTGAACATTGAACAAGAATATAGACCAACCGACATTAATGTGAGTATGCATCTATTGCCGTTCTTTGATTTTTTTTTCGAACGAAGCTTTCAAGAACAACACTGCACCCAAGCGAATCCGAATACCATAGTGAATAATATGCATTATATATATATATAGCTATATAATATATACACACACACACACATATATATATATATATATATATATATATATATATATTATAATTTCAACTCACATGCCCTACCCAACGGTCCGGCCTATAAAACTTTATTATTGTCGGCAATTTATCATTGCTCCCGGTGGAACCTGAACTGATGCACCGCTGCTTAAAACAGAGATTATATGGTACTTTTGCGGCGCTCGTAAAATTCCTTCTCTTTTCTCCCCTCTCTCATGCACCCTTTATACTTACTATATTTTTCTACTGCTATAACCTTTGTTGAGTTTGTTCTCCCGCCACGATAGTGTTTTTGTTACCAATTGTCAAGCACGAGTGCAAGTACTCGATACAAAACAAAAATGTACCGAAAAACGTTATTTTTCTGAATCAAAGAATGTAAATAAAATGTTTTTTAACTACATATTAGAATGTTATTTAATATCATATTAGGTAAATTAAGCGGAAGCCAAAAAACGATAAATTTTTAAGCTTGCTACGTGCATTTTGGTTGAGAATTGAAATGAGTCATCCGTCATACACTTAATGTCTACTCTTAATTATTTTCGATGTATTATTATTATTATTTAATGTATATTACTTAACTGTATTTAATAAATTGAAAATACTTGAAGGTTTGATTCGAAATTAGAAAATGTTTTCAATATTTATTTACGGAAGTTCAGCTTTGTAAAGCAAATTATTTGATATATTTTTGAATTTAAAATGGAGAATTGATAACTTGATTTAGCTAAAAAATATAAGACGGTGAACATGTGCACTGCTATAGCAACCCAGTCGCAAATCAACCCAAAGTATAACGCTATTCTGTATGCGATGACTGTCAAACGTGCGGTCGTGAAATTGTTAAATACACTGATAAGAATTGGATCGGCAAAGATGTTCGTAGCTAAGTGCATGGAATGAAAAATAAGTCTGAGAAACCGAAAAGCGTAGTCATCAATTTACTTTAAAATTACTTGTGTTATTATATTTCATGAAATGAAATATGAAGCTTACATATACGAAAGTACTAAACACATTACTTATTATCGCTTTAAAAGCGACGATAAATTTAGCTGTTTCTTACAATCTGCATAGTCAAAATACGCATTATAATGTTTAACTGTTGACTTTCATACGCTATATTCACAGCAGATTTACTAATCCATACACTTTGTCTCTGTTTCTTAAGAGCATACGAAATAGCAGCTATCAAAACGTTGTTCATCGAAGAATCTTATTATTTGTATACTTTTTTTTATCTATTTTTATCTATTTTTTATCAGTTTTTTTATCTATTTGTTTTTCTTATTTATAAGAATCATTTTGTATAATAGAGAAACACTAGTAATACTTCAATTGAAAATCTGTCTCTTAATTTTTAAGGAATGGAATTTTTTGAATTTTCCAATCAGTAATTTTATATCAACATCTATTTTGTATATCAACATTGATCAACTTCCTATCGTCAATTGCGAAACTCATGTGCCATTAAAGCACCTTATTTGACATCCAATGTGTACTTTGACAGGGATTGCTATAATAGTGGACTGAATGCCAAATTAGAATAGAGGGCAACAAAGGACTCGAAAGATACAAAAGATAGTGGAAGAGTAGTATTATTACATGAAAATACGTTCAAAATCATTCCTTATGTAATTAAAAAAGAAATAAATATAATTCAGTATCATGAACGATTCTTTCTCGTCCAACGATTCGCTTTTATCATGTCCTTCCACATAGATTTTCATTGCGATAACCAAGCTTTTCTTGCATCCATATACCATTACAGAGGTACCGGTAGCTGCAGCTTCGCCTGCTAACAAACAGAGCCGCTCACGTTTGACCTCGTTAAAGAAGTGCAAATCCAGGATAGTCCACGTATCCACGCGCATGAGAGGCAGAGCCAAATGTGAATTTGCCCTCCTCTGCTTTCGCCGCCCGATTACTGACGACGCAACTCGGTTAAAAAGGACACACGTACGAGCCCCGAGAATCGAGGCTCAACATTACGAGTCTCCATAACTTAGCGAAGCCAAGGGATGAAGGGAGGGGGGGGGAGGACAGTCACGGAAGCGATAGCGCCCCTGCGGGAGGAGTGTGCGGAGAATCGAAGCTTCGGACAATATGGACAATCAGGCTCGTTCACACTAGAGCGAATCGCTGGTAGCTCAGCGGCTCGTGCGCGCCGGTCTACGCGGTCTTCGCAGTACGGATTTGAGAGGGTGTGCTCACCGATCGGGGAAGGCCGGGCGAAATCAAAGCGAACCGCTTGTATACGTGAATATACGCGATAAGAGAGAGAGAGAGAGAATGGTAGGGATTGAGAGAACGAGAGAAGCGCAGAAAATGGACGGCCGGGCAAAGGCGCGGTCAAGACGTGACCCGTAAGCGAAAGTAGCTGCGACAGTTTTCACGCGACCAGAGGCGACGCAGACCCCGCTACTGTGCACTGGGAACAAAATCGTTATTCCGGACCAAAGAGGGAGAGAAGCCAGGGTGCTTGGATTAAGTGAGTAAGGCGATCGGTGCGAGTCTAAGGCTACCTACACCCTCCCCCGCTCCGCCGCCCCTCGCGGCCACAGTCAGCAGCCAGATTGCACGCGAGCCCCACGATATTCGACCCGTGTTCGCAAGGCTGCGTGCAAGTTTGCAAATCAGGCGTGCGTCTCGTTTATTGAATTAGGCGCATTTCGAGCCCATAGTCGATATGTTTTGGCGCAGTTTGCCAATACAACTAGAAATGACGGGAGGATTTTATTGGCGCGATTGAATTTGTACGATACACTATTGGTGAATAATACTGTCACACGCATGAGGGCATTTCATAAGCCAGCTGAGACTTCTTACCTCAAATAATTTCTTAGATTTATTAGATTCAAATAATTCAAATTATTTTTTAGATTTATTACTCAATGAGAAGTTTCCAATGATTCTTCATTCTTAAATAGATTTTACAACTCGAACAGATATACTGTTTTAGCCTTTAATAAGGACTTTGAGCCTTTTAAGCCTGTAATAGATAGTTATTATGAAGTGAACTAAAATTTTACAGAATGTGTCAATGTTAATTTGCAAGTTTTGGGCAAAAATATAGTCCAAGCTTCCATAAAGCGATGTGTCGATGAAGTTCCATCAGAGTCAGATCCTTAAGTTCCTCGTTATTTATTGTATAATGCGGGTTTCATAACAGGAGCATCTAAGAGAATGCATCTCCAATAAAATTAGTAAAAATCGTATTCCCATAAAACACAAAGATCGTTTTGATAATCTTTAATCATGGTTTACTTCAACATTAAATTCATTTCTATATATTCAATTTACTGTCCATAATCTTTGTTTTCAATTCCGTTCAAGAAGTATTTATGCTGTTTGTTAATTTAATTTACTTTATCATTGGTGTGAAGATTCTTCTTACTATTCCTTTGCAAATCTTCTATATAGTTAACTTAAGCATGATACTTATTTTTAATATTGTATATGCTAAATAAGTATAATAATAGTATATTATTTTATAAATATTAATGTTTCTCATTTGAGTAATGAAATTGATAGTGAAAAAAAGATTCCAGATTTAGTATTCTTTCATTTAAATAAATCTCTTTACATTTTTAATGCTAAGATTTGCCTTAAATTTTGTAGTCATGATTACTTAATTTTATTTTTACTGTCTGGTAACTACTGTTCAGGCTATTAAATAGTATCTTTTGTCCACATGTTAATTTTTTCCCTTTGCATATTTATAATAATAATTTAATGAATCACCATTTAAAAATTCTTCCAACAATAAGCACACTTGAAATGTCCTCTCGAGATAACTAATTTCTCAGCAAAACAAAAATTTTCGTATACCAATTTCCGAGCGTATGAAAGCAGCTTTCATAAAGGACGCACTTAAAGGCGCTATTAAAAAGAAAGAGGCACACGAAGAAAACATATTCTCAAACGTATCTCTGCAAATTTCTCCCTCCCTCCATCGGCCCTGACTCTATGCACTCGCCACCCTTTCCTACGACACCTTCATCGCACGCACCGGATGCGTAAATTCCCCTCCCCCTTCACTCGATCCACCGGTGCCCGTTCAAAATTCCAGGGACGCAAACGTGAATCTTGGAGAGGGTCGGGAAACTCGACTTAATTCGCTCCGCGGGAATTTCATAAAAGCCCGGGGCGGGCTACAAGTATCCACGTACCGGGCGCCGGTGGGCGGGGGGGGGGAGGGGAGAGGAGCGGCACGCTTAAGGGCAGAGGTGGAGGGGGCAGAAACGAATGTGCGCGCGGGCGCTTATATACAGCCTTCCGCCCCTCGCGCTCACGCCACTTTACGTCCTTCCGCGCGCGAGCTCGACACGCGTAAACGTTAATTATATTGCCACAGAGAGGCCCGCGCTCTGCCGACGCATGTAAGGGGTCCGGGTGGGGGCAGGGGTAGCGCCAAGTGGGGGGGGGGTGGTTGGTGGGGCGAGCGGTTCGGGCAGAGAAGGCTGCCGGAAGATAATTTTAAAGCTGCGAAATTATGCAGTTCGCCCCTTACCCTCCTCCCCCCCCCACCTGCCGCCGTTTAGCGCGGCGAATATTTATTATTATCTAATTAGCGCGGACGGGGCGCAGGTGAATCAAAATTAAATTGCTTTGAAAGACGCTAACCGCTTTATGAGTATTAATTGTTGCTAAATGCTTTAATCTTTCCCGCTTCTAATTAGACGTGCGGAATTTGCCTAGTAATTTCAATTTTATGCAATTTTCAAGCACGCAACCCAGAAATTAAATCTGTTTACGCGTTTTGGGATTTGCTGAATTTTGATATGTCCCGCGTGTCTAAGCACGGCTGACTCATCTTTTAACGTAATGGCGATGCGGAAATGTAACGAAATAAATCTCCAGAAGTTTTAATAATCTGATAAAATAATAATTTTTTTGATAATTTATAATACTTCGCGCATATTTTCAAGGAATGAGTTTTATGTATCAATGAAATTATGCTTATCTAATAGTATACAAAACATGACATATAAATAAATTGCACATATGCGAGAAGTTTTAATCAGCACTGCGATGCAATTGTATGAAAATATTGAAATTTTATATGTATGCAAAGTAAATAAGTATGATATATAAATTTATAGTTTAGTTGTTCGACAGATCCTGCCGTTAATAATGATCCTAAACTATAGTATAGTTTTCATTATCGAAAGGACGAAGCGTGCTAATAACTTCCGTTATTTAAATGAAATAAGTGTACATTTTACTTGAAATTGACAGTATTATATTTAAAATTATATGAAGTATCTCATTTGGTCCTGTTTATTATACGCTTCCTCACTACTATATTATATAACAAAGTTTCAGTAACTGCTTATATATAATTCTATTTATTCAGATGAAAGATAAATGCAACGAGGACCGATGAAAATATTTATTGTTTTGATTTGTGTCAGACGACCAATGCAGCATTATTTAAAATCTTTTTCAAAGTTAAAACCTTGAAAGTTTTTCATATGCACATCTATTCTGTTAAGCATCGAAACTGAGACAATTTGTTATTAATCATTTTGTTACTGATAATTTTATATTTATCCCCCATTAATCCTCCGATAAGTGTAATTTTCTGTCCTACATACTATCATACATTTCGATTGCTTTATCATGAAAGCCATGCAATGCTGCATTTTTCATATTTTTCTTTATTATAGAAGCGTTAAAATGGAGTTATTCATTTCTTCATAGTCATCAAATTTATTAAAATACTAACTTAAGTTTTTCGTCAGAGTATGCGAAAAGATTTTACAATCTATTCGGGACGCTTAAAATACTTCTTTACGGACACGTGTATAAATGACGTACTTTTCATACGCGCCATCGACAAATCATTTTTCCAGCTTGTAATTCCCGGCAAATGTGCAGTTTCGGTAACGGCTGCAATGGAGACACACTTGTGTCCTGTCGCCGAAAAGCGGCCCAGAAAAACCATTTACAGAATTGCTTTAATTGACGAGCCCCGGAGGCGTCCCATAAAAGCGAAATTGCCGTTAAACAAGACGAGAGCGCATCCGCGGCTACGCGCGGACAGACGGGAATGAGCGTCAGAAGCCGGAAGTTAACGCAGCTAAGCACCGCGCTCGTGAGGGTCGTATAATAATTATTTTCTCCGGGCGCGGCCACGGCGTGGCGCGCGGCGGCAACGATTAATTTAAGCGAGACGTCTAGCCGCGCGACCCTCACCTTCGCCACGCACTTTCTCTCTCTCTCTCTCTCTCTCTCTCTCTCTCTCTCTCTCTCTCATTCTCTCTTCCTCTCTCACACTCCCTCGCGCTATGTCTCGGTTCGTTGCGGTCGCAAAAAGGTCGAGTCGACCGCCGGGACTCTCTTTTCTACTCTCTCTCTCTCTCTCTCTCTCTCTCTTTCATCTTTATGTTCTACAGCGCCGCATTCTGTCTGCACGAGGGGCGGGGTTGTTTATGTAAAGTCAACGTGAGTGCATTTAGTTCTCTTGTAGAATAAAAAAAAAATTCAATTTAGAAAAGGCAAAGCGGCAGAAATTTTTTTAAATGTCAACTCTCTCTCTCTCTCTCTCTCTCTCTCTCTCTCTCTCTCTCTTGCTATCCTTTTCTCTCTACCAGTCTGAGAATGCTTGACGCAAAAACGTCCAACAGGAAGACTTCTCCAATGCCAAATTAGAGCGCTAAATTAGTGTAAAAAAGCGGGAGAATGCAGTTTTAACGACCGCCCCGAGGTGTAAAATAATTATAAATTTCTCTCAGAGGTATTTTGCTCCTAATAAAAATTTCGAAACTTACGGTTTGGTTTAAAAATTTGTTCTCATTAGCAGATTTTACCTATAACAAAGAAATGGACGCAATTAAAAAATTTAGAATCACCTGTGTAATTGCGCGAATTTTTCCTCAAAAATTTTATCTTACTACAACTAGACTTATGAATTTTCCCGATAATCTATGAAGTTATAAAGCAATTCTAAAAAATTTTTTGTATGTTACATGCGCGTATAATGTAAAATAATTTCATTAAACATTTACTGAAATTCCAATGTACGATCATAGAAAACATTAAATTCGTATTTATTAAAAAATATGTCTCAGTTGTACAGTAAAAAATTTAATTAGCAAGTTATTGGAAATCGACAAATATTAATATTTATGCTGCCCACTACTCTTCATCGAAACTTTACAAATTAAAGTTACAATTAAATGAAATGATTGTCGTAAAATTACACGAAAATTTCTGAATTCGTCGTATTTTGAATTTTAATTAAAACCGAATGAATTACTTTTGATCACTGTAACTATTCTATCATTAAAAAGCTTTCGAGTGCAACCAATTTCTCTATTGTGAATCAGAATCACACGAATGCCCCCGCGCACGACATTATCATGCTGGCATACAAGATTACTGGGCTTCCAGCCATATTGTTCGGAAATTTCTTCATAATCCGTGAACATAATTTAACGTCCGATGATTCCCCGATCTCTCTCTCTCTCTCTCTCTCTCTCTCTCTCTTATTCTGTCTTTCTCTCTGTCCCTCTCACCCACAAAATCCAATGACAGGTCAACGCTTCGAATAACAGCGCCCTTGATAAGCATTATCTCCACCGTTATAATCCCTTCCGATAATTAGATCGGCCAATCAGTGAAGCCAGAGAGGGGAAGGGGAGCGTCACGGACTTTTAGCCTTGGCGCGATAGAGCCGCACGCGCGCGGTCGCCTTAATCCTAATTGCGAAAAACGCGCCTCCGCGCCCGGCAGCTATACGTTATAATACTTTGGCCGCGCGTGCGTGATCGGCTTTATTAGGCTCGGCGGCGCGGGCGCAGGCGGCGCGCGCGAACTTTTTGACGAGTAAATTACCTTCGACCGGCTATCCGGATCATCTTCGCCCTCGGGAAAGGTGCTCTTGCGGGAGGGGGGGGGGGCGAGCCGAAAGAACGAGAATTCAATCAATGTCAGTGTCTGGCATACGAATGCATTTTTTCCGCCCCGTGAAGTTTCTCCCTTGTTTCTCTCTGATGGTTGTCAGTCGAATGAGCCGGGCGCTGTTGAATTTTGGATTTTACTTTTAAGCTCAACTATGAGCCAAAGGATTGAATTTGAGATATGAGTTTGTGGCTGAAATTGAGGTAATTTTTTCGATTTTTCGGATGAAAAAATAAATTGTTTTTTTTTTTTTAATTTTCTCATTTAAGATAAGTGAGTGTATTGAAACAATTATTGAAGTTCGATCCGGTTTGCAAGTTATAAGCATTGAACCAAGTAGGTATTAGAAATTCGAAGATGGGAATATCTAACTACAATCTAGTTAGATATTGAAATAAGATATGCTGTACGGTAGAGGCAATCATGAGAAGTAACATTATTTTCATCTGACACTCCTTAAGACATTTCTCCAAGTAGTTTTTCGAACGGTATCTGTGAGTTGTCTAGAGGGACATCTAGAGAGGCGATTGAGCTCATATTTATTATTCATATTTTATATATTACCCTTGACCTCACATAAACTAGAGTACCAAAGTTAATTTAAAAAAAAAAATTTTTTTTGCTACATAACAAACATAGGATAAAAATAACTGTTATATCCACAGTGTATTGTAACTTTTTTTAAACTCATGTAAAAAAGCATTCAATTAAAATCTTATTTTTATTCTATACAGTTTTTAACTCTCTTTCGGTTGTTATATAATATCTATATAAGCGGACATTATATAATATCTATATAAACGTTGTACATGTATTTTTCATGGTGTCATGAAAAAATTGTAAAGAAACGTTTAAAAACTACTTAGTTCGCTTAAGGCAGGAGCTTATTGTGTGTTTCATAAAAGAACATGAATAGTCCACACATTTTTTTATTATTTATACTCTCGGATCAATTTATTCCAAGTAAAAGTAAACTCTGAAAATTAATAGATTAAAATAATAATTAGTTTCCTCTTTGTCGATCAAATATTTAGTTATAGAAAATATTACAATTCATTTCCAAGAAACCTATTTTTTCCTATTTTAAATAATGCGCTTCCTTGAAGCAATAGATATTTATTTATTAACAAATATTTATTTGATGTATTCAATATTCTTCTCAGTGTAATGGAACAGTTAAGCTTCTCCCTTCTTAATGATCGAGCTCGCCGATGTATTCACGCTTTCACGAGCCCCGAATGCAATCCGAAAATTTTTGTTAGACCCAGGGTTTAATGACTGTTAAAATTATCCAGGCCGCCGAAGAGATAGAGAAAGAAAGGGAGAAATGGATTGGCAGTGCGGAGGGAAGAGCCGAGGGAACAATGGTCCGAGCGTCACGAGCGCCTGCATACACGCACACGCACACCATTGCTTTACTAATATAAATGCAAATTAGCCGTTACGCGCGCTTTCGAGTGTCGCGCAAACCAAATGGCAGGCGTTTCGATCCTCGACCCCCTCCCCCCCAATTCACGCCCTTTCCGCCCGCCCCTGCAGCTCCGCGTTCCGCGCGATGACCCAGTCGAGCGAGCCATTCTAAATCCATCAGGCTGTTCATAAATCATGAATGGGCTAATTAACGACTGTTATGCCGATAGATACAAGTGGCAATCGTCGATAGAGCCGGGGCGGACGCATTATCAAGCAAGCGATGCTGCGCGGGCGATCGCGCTATTGATAATAGTAGCCCGTGCTTGGCACTCTGATTTTTCGATATCTGCCCAGTGTATTGAAGTAAGTGTACCAAAGATCAGAACAATACAGCATCGATATAAATAAATGTTCGCTCTGTATAGATAATGAAAAACACATTCGATGATATATTAGCGAACTTTTCTGAGTCTTTTATAAAACGATGAAAAAAAAAAGAAATAGATTGAAATAATAATAAAAATGGATTTATAAAGAAACAGATATATACCATATTAAATGGAACGTGACTGGTAAATTACAAGCAGTAAGGTATTCTTAGTAAAACTTTGCAAATTATGGAAAGACTACATAAATCTATATAGTACTCTCACTTATTATTCTTTATATGAGAAACAATCTATTTGTAGCTTCTGTTAAGCATTAGAATTTCTTTGTTATCGTTAATATTATATTTATATCGCTCTTGACGCAGTATCTCGAATAAATATTTTCTTAAAATTGCTTTTAAAATCTATCAACGCTTCCGCAATTGAATTAACCTGAGAAATTCATTATATTCCGATTGTTAACAATTTAATTACTTTTACTTTTGTTATATTCATCAGTTTTATCTAATACCTTCCATTGTATCTTTTGTCTTTAAGAAACTCCATTACAATTTTCATGAAGAACTTCATAAATCATTTTAATACAGTATAGTTTTTGGATATTCCGCTTTGCAATTTCTACATATTATTTATTTTATAATTAATCACTAAAAATGAGAAAAAATTCTTTTTTCAGCAATATTAATAAAATATGATAAACGAGAAGAAAATAATAGCTAAACGAAATGTTGCTATCAAAAATATATAGCATAATGATAATATACTTATATAATCTAAAAAAGCTTGTTGCTTCAATAAACAATACTTTACAACGATCACGCGCTAAACTAGTTTTACGTTTCAATTTTGTAAATGAATTACCACTATCCCTGAGAATCTACGAATGTCTTTTTTATTATGATGTTCATCTGAAAATATATACTAAAATCAATCTATCGTACATTACTTCGCAACTTCAGCAGGATTTAAATAATATTATATATTCTTATCTGTTGATAATGTTTTATATCTAAAAATCTCAAAATCCAAGGTACATGAAGAACTAGATTCATACACATCTAGTAATGTTATTGGATCCTACGCTGGTTTTAACACTTTCTTATATTTTGACGAAGGACATAAAATTCTAATTCTTTCAACACTATCTTACTGCTTCACCTATTTATGGGCTCCTCCTATAGGTATGCTTTTATTAATGTTGATGAAAAATATGAATGAATATGGTGAAAAAAAAATGATTAATCATAATGAAAAATACTCAACATAAATGCGTTTGAATTGTTTCATAATCATCGAGTAATAATATTCACTTTTTAAATTCTAATGTTCTCCTGTATTATATAGTCTTATATCATTCGTCTTCATTACTTATATTTAATTTATTAAAGAAATTGATTGATATAGAAAAACTTTTTCAATTATTTTCCAATTGTCTTACATTGTATGATATTCCAATATTTTCAAGGAAACTTCAATAAGATACTTATAAATTAACTGTCACGGCGAATAAACTTGCTGCACTTCTTTGACGCTATGAATTTTTTTCCATTAAACTTTGGAATGATCTGTGATATAAACAATTTCGAATTTTTTACTTTTTACTAACTCAATCGAGACATTACTTTTGCTTCAGATAAACCATTAAGTATATTAATCTTAGTAAAAATGGTGTTTGAAATTTAATATATATATATATATATATATATATATATATATATATATATATATATATATATATTGATTCATTTTACAATGGTATAAAAGATTTCGCTTTTGGAAGTTCATCTCCCAATTAATGTAGGACACATTGAAATGAACTCGTAATTTTAAGTCCAGACTTCATCTTTAAGCATCCGGTGGCGAAAAGCCCGCAGGCATAAAAACCAGACTAGATTCTACGATATTCTACAATCAATGTACGTAATCGACAAAATCACGCTTGAACATACGATGATCGATGAAATCACCAGGCGTTCAATATTACAATAGTCACATAATGAAATTGATTTACATGCCCGTCAAACAAATTAAAGGTTCATTGTTATACGAGGAGAACGCGTCAGATTGTATCGTATAATTATGTATATATATATATACGTATATAAAAATAGATTATATATCTATTGTTACCAATTGACTTTGATCGCGCTTTTTCGTAAGATGGACATCCAATACTACAGGCATTCTTCTTACATATTACTTTGCGATAACTAATGTTATTTAATTGAATGAGTATCAACACATACATATACAGTTTGCTTATATCGACCAACCGTCAATGAACTTAAGTTAAGAAAGGGGGGTCCTATAAAATGTTATACTAATAAATTTAGAGTTTGGATGGGGTACATAAAGAAGCATGCTGGGTTTTTCAATTTAGTTTAGTTCCTGAGGATTAACCGTAGCGGTTCGAAGCGTCGGACACTAAAGATGTCTCTAAATTTAAGATGGTGGGGCAGTCAGGTTGTCCTTTATTAACATAGAATATTGTTTTCATTATTTCTCTTTTATTTTATTTATTATTTTATTTTTATTTTATTATTAATTTTAATATAATTTATTGGATTAATAAGTTCTATTTCAGATTTTTAGAGGGTAAATATAAACAAGGACAGTTTAAAAGTCATTATTTTAGCTGATACATTATATTACAAAGACTGTAAGACCGATAAAAATATTTAATAAATTCCTTTCAGAACAGTCCACAGAAGTACAATTTTTAATTCTAAGTCAATGAACTCTCTTGAAAACAGTTTTTTTTTTAATTTACATTATATTTGCAACGCTACAACATTTCGGAATTATATATTTATATATTCTTTTACGCAGATAAACCATTAAGAAGTATTTACTGAGTTCTAATAAAAAAAGGTAAGCAGAAAACGAGAAGCGCTTTCTTATCCGAAGTAAAGTAGATCAATCCGAGTTTTCAAAAATGAGGAATCGAACCGTTGTAATTATCATTGTTATTCAGAGATCGAAGCAGCTGGGGCACTGCTTTACTACCTTGCTGCACGGATCGGCGCGCCAGATAAGAAGTGAGCCAACGAGAAAAAGAGAGAGAAGGCGAGGCTTTAGACACCGTTATACCTTCGTCCCAATTGAAGGCTGAGGAAAAAGCCAGGGAGTTTAATTAACGACGCCGAGCCGGCGTCATTGTTCTTTCGTCGTAGAAACAATGGTCGAAGGAACTCTGTTTGATCGAAATTCCCTTTTTCCCGCCTTCGGCTCGCCCTCCCCCCTCAGTAGCCCCTTCGCCTTACTGCCAGGGCCTCTTGTTATTGTGTACGTGTGTATAAATACAGAGGTACATACATTGGCAAAGAAATGGTATACGAGCCACTGGCGTTAATCAAGCTTTAAATCGCTGCCTTATACGCCTTTCATTATTTAGTTCGTTACACGCTGTTCTTCTATTACATTTTGCTTTAATAAAACGCATAGAGCTAATTTGTTTATAAAGCATATTTTTAAGAAATAGAAATAATCTACTAGTTTTAATTTAATTGAATTTCTAAATAAAAATCGCACAATAATTAGCTCAGATATTGTTCTTAAAATAATTAGACAGATAATAATACATCAGCTTGAACGGTTTCAAATAATTGTCATTCTAGAGAGTAAAATTTTTGCCTCATGTTTGCTTGCCGCTTTTATAGGCCTTAAAGGGAGAACGTATTCCACGTCGCATCTCGGCTAGAACAAATATTCCAAGCCGTATCTTACGAATAAAAACACGCACCCCCTGCGAGAGTTCTCGTTCGTAATTGCTCCGTCACTGTCGGAGACAATTTCGTCCGCGGCAGTTCAATTTTTGTCGCGATTCCTTGCCGGCGATAAGCAGAGAGGAAGGTGAACGAAAAAAAAAATGAAACAAGAAGAAGAAGAAGAAGAAGAAGAAGGAAAAGAAGGCCGCAACCTCTCTAGCCATCTGAGAGTGAAAATTCACGCTCCTCCCCCGCCTCGTCCTTTCGCGATTTGCTGCAGTAGGCGCGAGAGATGAGAAAAGAGTCTTCCGCGCTCACTTCGCCCGCCAGTGGAACTGGATGGAGTAGAGGAGAAAAAAAAGGCCAGGAGGAGCCAGTGAGAAACAGCGGCTGGGGCGAAGGGACCGTCTCGCTGCTCCCCAGGAATTGTCTTTCGCAATAAGAGGCTTGTCGGGATAAAAAGGAAAAGTTTTTCGGTTACGCGGGCCGCGCGCAGCTCGAAATTGTGCGCGTCTATATCTATAGCCCGTGGCCTTCTGTCTCGGTCTTTCTCCGCTACGTCGCCGCCCCCTCCCTCCCATACCTACTACTCACTACTCATCTGTCTTCGTCCGTCTCTATCCGCGGCGCAAAGAGTTGGTCTGCATTTGTGCCTTCCGTCCCACCCTCCGTTCTTCTCCGCCACTACCGGCGCCCTACCTCACCCCTCTTCCTCCCTCTCTCTCTCTCTCTCTCTTGTCGCGTGCACCTCTAGTTTGTATAAACAAGCGGATTTCGAGCTTAGCCGAGATACGCAGCGAGGGTAGGATCGGGAAAACAAATCCGACGTTTGCTCGCCCCAGCGGAATCGCTCGGCGGCTGGCGGCGTTCTTACTTTACTGATATTTGCCGAATCTTTTCATTTTAAACATTCTCCCTATTGGAACGTCCGCGACTCGCTCGTTCACTGTTCGATATTTGTTTATGTCTATATTGAGAAATTATTGATTAGAAGAGTGTAAACTCGATAGTGCTTGTTTTTAAAAGTAGATGAAATTAATGCGCTTTTAAAAGAAGTCTGCAATATATGTTGTTCGAATTCTACATTTCACTTGACCTGAGCTTATATATATATATATATATATATATACTTTTCAAGAATTGCACATGATTGTATTTTTCATTCGCTAAAAAGTGATTTATGTGTTAAACAATAGAGTATAGCCGATTACTTATAAACAAACGTGTATAAATTATGTTTATCAGCTCATTCATTACTCTACTCTTTATTATTATACTTTTCCAGGATTCAGATTAATACAATCTAATAGAGCAATCAATGTAAAGTCACATATTCACTCTTCCAGTAAAATCATTTTTCATTTATGATTTATAACTTCAAAGTTCACGCATAAAATTATTGTACAATTATATATAGGACCAACTGCAAACTATATATCTGCTGTGATAATTGAAATAGAATGATATTCTTAAGAATTTTTTCGTTCTCCTTCTCTTTATAACACCAATTGCAATAATTATTCTTATTCAATGAAAGTTTAATATTATTTCTTGCGATAATAATTTGTTTGATTACATGAATCTAAAGAGCCTACATTATTAAATTTATTATATTTCTTGAAAAATTCTTGATTTGTGTAAATTGAATAAATGCACCGACCATCAATTGCTTATTATTATGCCTAGAATCAATAGAATTTCTTCTCGTCTTTTTATTGTAAAAACGTATGCTTTCACAAACAGAGATAACTGTTTTATAATTCCGATATCTTAGACAAGAACCTTCAATAAATTGTTGACTAAAAATTTTATCAGTTCTCTAACCAGGACTCTCGGCTATCAAAGCCCTCCTTCCACCCCCTCATAAATTTTCTTATAAAAAAGAGCGGGAAAGCGGAGGGGATAGAGCGAGACAGCTTTATTGCCGTTTCCGCATACGGAACTTTGTCAAATACCGAAAACTTTGCGCCTCTCTCTCTCTCTCTCTCTCTCTCTCTCTCTCTCTCTCTCTCGACTGCGCCGACGAGGAACGTGGCTGGCGGGGGAAATAGGGGGGCTCATCCGAGGCCATATTCGGCCGCACGGCGTCGTACCGATACGATTCCAAATCTCGTTTCGAAATGTTTAATTTATGACTCTCGCGGTCTTTCTCCCACTGTGTCTCTCACTTCGAATCTCTGGAAAATCTTTTCAAGTTATATATATATGTATATATGTGTATATATATATATATATATATATATATATATATATATATATATATATATACAACGAAGTCTGGAAAATGTCCTTACTCTTCGTACTCGTCTCTCCGATCAAAACTTCCGGAAAGTCCTCTTCGCTCTTTACTTTAAGAAAGTTTCCAATGTTTTGGCTCCAGGCGTTATTTGCATTCATAATTATTGGCATGTGGGTCGATACTTTTAGTAAAATTTTTAGATTAAGTGTAAATGATTATGTGATCAAAAAAATGTTTTACGGAAAATACTTAATATTAAAAATGTATGAAGTGGGAGAAAAAAATTCAAAGTAACATATATCCAGAAAACATGCTCTACTTTTATAAAAGCTTTCAGTCCTAGCAATAGCCGAGCACAACAAATTACTGAGATATTCTCAACTAACGACAGATTAAAAAAAATATTCTTGTGGTGTACTTGGGGTTCTATAGTATGGGGAATAATTATTTTCTTCTTCAAAGCTACAGACATAGAATTAATGGATCATTTGTTCCTTGTAAATACCGTTGCCTTAAAAGAGAGTTTGATGAAATATTTTTATAGTACTTCGTAGCATAAATTCGTACGTTACGGCCACTGCTGCGGCCAAAAGTAATCTATTCTAAGCTATCAATGCACGACTTATTTCAAATCATGCATTAAATAAATAATACAGCTACACAACTGAGAAAATCCTAATAGAGAAAGAATTTCTGAATAAATTAACGAACCTATTGTAAATCATAAAACTATTAAGATTTTAAATAAACTATTTTTAAAATAAATAAAATATTTTTAATCTTATTAATTTTATTTTCAATAAATATTGTTTTGTTACAATTACATCTATAAACAAAATTTTTAGATCCATTATAAGAACTTTATTAAAATTATTTAATATTTCAGCTTTATTAAATATTAGAGTATTTTATTCTATATGATTTCTGATTCGTTATAACACGAAACGCCAAGGATGATATTTTAAACTTTCTAATTTTTGCTGATGATATTTTATTACGATACTATATAACCTAACGCACATTGAATAAACGAAGTTTTTGCAATTCTAAATAAGAAAATCTGCAAATCCTGACGTTTTGTCAATCGATTTTTGTCACCATCGTATAAAGAGCTTACTGAGAATTATGGTCAAGTTTCCGCATGTTATGTTATTACGAATTGAGTTATTGCAAGTACTAATTATTAATTTAATACTAAGATATCGATAAATTGCTTTCTACTTAAAATTCATTTTGCTCTACAGTTTTATCTGTAACCTATTATTTTTAATGGATAAAGTGTAATTACTCATTTATCATAATTCTTATAACAAATATGAGTAAACGATCATTTCACTATTTACTCTGTTGCTATCGAAATATTTACTCCACTTCCACTGTCATTCATTACAAGAATAATCATCTCCGTTGTTATCCAACGCGCAAAATTCATATAGCTGGAGCGCAGCGACCCTCCCGCCTCTTCAACATGCGTCTCATCTGCCGCTGACTAGTTCTACTGAAAAGCGGCTGGCACCGGCTTCATTAGCCAGGAATCTCGCGCGATAAGCTACTCTTTGCTCGAATATATTAGAATCGAACCGAGGTGTTGAAATAGAAAGAGAGAAAGTGAGAGGTAGAGAGAGAGAGAGAGAGAGAGAGAGAGAGAGAGAGGAAGCGCGCGGGGGGGGGAGTGAAAGCTTAGAAAAAAAGTGCCCATTAAAAGTAGCCCGAGGGCCGGATAGAACAGACGCACAGCGGGGAACGCGCAGCCTAATAAGAATCGCGACTCGAGCCCCCGCGCGTCAAACGCGCCACACATGCTCCCGACTCCACCCGGCGTGGATCGTTAAAAGCCGCCCACACTGAGAGCAGGCGTTTTGTGCGTGACGCAGCTATCCGGGTGAAATGCGCCGCGGAGGCGCGCGGGCGCGATGCGAAAGGGCGCCTTCGCGACGGCTGCGTAATGGCGGAAACTTATTACGCTATGGAGCCCGTATGGGGAGACGCACCGGATTTTAATGTAGCCGCCGAGTAATGAGGCTGGCTGTGTGATAACCTACCGCTTCTCTCTCTCTCTCTCTCTCTCTCTCTCTCTCTCTCTCTCTCTCTCTCTCTATCTCTCTCTCTCTCTCACTCTTTCTATTTCCTTCCTTCCTTATATATATATAGTAAGGTTGTAATCCCGGTGTGTAATGAACAGGCTGATGATAATTATTTTAGTTTGTTATATTTGTTTAAGAAACTATTTGAATGGACAGTTTTTGAATACACGCACTTAATTCTATTATTTATTTTATAAATTATGCAGATCCATATTTTAATTAAATTTGCCATGGAAATATTACATAAATAATGAAAAAAGCGTTATTACCATGTACATAGTCATAATAAGATTAAATTATAAATTCATTCTTTTTGTGATGACTCTAACTGGCATTTGGGTAAATAAGAGTTATATCGAAAAATTAAAGAAGTAAAAGTTTGTTTCTTTACTTCATAGATATTAAGGTTATAGCTTAAGAAATAGTGTATAACAAATCAAAAGTAATCAATTTAACTTTGAATTTAAAATTGATCACAACTTTCATTATTGATTAAATATTAATTTTCATAGGAAACTCTATTTTAATACTTGTAATGGAAAGGGAGACAAGTTCTACGTTCAAGTATGTATTTAATATTTAATTATTAAAAAAATTAATCTTGGAAATATCCTTAAGGTTATTTAAAATTGGATTTTTATTCAAACTGAAATTAATACTTAAAAACACAAATCATCAAACCCAAAATTCTTTCACCAAGATCCAGTACGCCGTATGCAATCATCATGTCTAATATATACTTTGCTTCTCAGCAAGTTTCAATCAATGGGAGGTGTCACACACATCTTTAGCTAATTAACTATAATATTTTTTAACTTATTATATTATAGTTTACGATTTTCTTCAACAGATTTAATGATAATCTATATATATGATAATCTATATATATATATATATATATATATGATACGATATTACCGATGAAATTTCATTCGAGAAGAAGAGCGGGCAGATTTTGCCTTTGGGAGAAACCTCGGTTCCCAAGTAACTAATATAAGCAGCCGAATATCGCGCGGCACTCATACGTTGAAGCGAACAATAATGGCGTAACGGAGAGTAAGAGAACCCGGCCAAATGTCGAAATTTATGCAGCTCCGATACATCTACACACAGACACACGCGCGCGCACACACACACAAGTATATATATGCTTATCGCTTTATTTGATCCTGGCATTTTGCGCACTGGTACGCGACGTCTGCGTTTGGCAGAAATTCCCGTGGACCCGATCGCGAATTAGGAGCACACCACCGCTGGCGCTCGTCGCTCCCGCTCCCGGAAATCGTTAGACGCAAATTGCGCCTGGTTCTTGCAGTCGCGGGTAGGAGGGGGGAGGTCGAGGGAAGCTATCAAAACTGACAAATTGTGAGGGCGAATGGGGATCGCGCAATTTATATAGATCCAGCGTGCTGATTTTTAACCTTTTTAACGAGTTTTCTGCCATTGCTCACAGGTGACACTCCCACTATCCGTAGGCTATTAAAATTATTCGTCTCAGTTATCTGTACTATCGGGCGTTGCATTTCAATTAACTTTCTCTAGCTTTCAGGGACGACTAATATTGATTTATGTCGGGCTTACAATAAGTATACGTTACGTGCACGATAATTTCGAACGCTTTCTACGCCTGTAATTTGGTAATAATAAAATTTGGCCTCAAAACGCGATGAAATATTTATCGGGAAATTTATAAAATTTATAGAGCACGACGTATTTCTGCAATGCCTGTCTGATTCAATGCAAAAATAAATCATTAGAAAAGATTTTTAAAAAATGGTCGGATAATTTTTTTAGAGTTACCATTCTGTCGATCAATCGTCGTCGACCAAAACAGTAAAGCGGCCATTGATAAAAGTAGAATTTAATGGCGGCCGTTAAAAAGCAGAACTGTACCAAGTCAAGTTCTCTCTCTCTCTCTCTCTCTCTCTCTCTCTCTCTCTCTCTTTGTGGCTGACGCTGAGTTGGCGGCTGCTAGTGTTTCTAGGTCCTCGTTAGCGGTCGTGGTGTACTCTCTTCTTCGCCCCCCCCCATTCGCTCACCCCCTCGCGTGAGAAAGAGGGTCGTTTCCGACGACACATCAGTACTGGATCTCTGTAACTTCCTGCTTCTCCCCTCTTCTCTCTCTCTCTCCCTCTCTCTCTCTCTCTCTGTCTGTATCTTTCACTCGGTTTCTCTTTTCTAAAGGACCATCACAATGTCCCTACACCAATAAATGTATTCTCTTTCTCCATTCCTGTTTTTTTTCTCTTCACCATCCCTCTACTCTATCCAGTGCCTTAAGCACTCCAGTCGACGCATCGAACAATCGAAACGTAATTCTTCCCAATCAAGCGATCGTCGGGAGTAAAAGTATTGTACGTATGTACGTGTGTAAGTCTACATGTGCCTCGAGAAATCACCGGAAGTGGTTTACGCTTATCCTCGTCCCCTTCTCTTTTATCTGAAACCTGCGCAGTTTTTCTGTATCATTTTACTATCGAATAATGTATGTTTTTTACATTTGAATTAAAAAAAAATGTTGCTATATAACTATATGAGATTTTCACATTTCGAATTTAACATGTTGATGAGATATCTTCATTATTAATATTTGATAATTAAACAATAAATTATTGAAAATGTTGCTTACTTCTATATAATGTTTTCTACCTTTACATCTATCCACGATTTGATTAAATCCAATGGAAATTCCCACATCGTTTAACAAACTTTCTTAAAATTTTTCGCCATTTTATAAAAGTTATATAAGGAAATACTGTACTTATCTATAATTTGGATTAAAGCCATGCATTTTTTATATAATAGATATTGAAGATAGTTCATAGTTAATTTCGAATAGTATTTCTTCTTTCGATCTTTTGAATAGTATTTCTCGAATAGTAATTTAGAATAGTAATACTAAAAATATAAATATTTTACCAAACAGCAAAAAAATAATTTACCCATACTAAATCATTTACTTTTTATGAAAGTAGATAGAAAATTATTCAATATAGATAATGAAAAAGCTTATATAAATAAGTAAATAATAATTTTTTTGAAATAAAAAAAATGTATTATTGTGCCTACACACATTGAAATTAATCAACGAAACTTTCAATTTCGCTTTTTCTTCAGACCGGCTACCGCCGAACACTCACGCATCGATCGCCCGTTACTTTTCACGTGTAGGTCCAGAGCGTTGCACTTCCGTGATTTTTGCTGGAAACCTGGGCGCGCAAATCGAAGAAGGCGAAAGGCCGCAGCTGCTCGCTTGAGCGCCCATTGGCCCCCCCTGCACCTTCAGGTCGGAAATAAAAGAAAGAAAAATTCACGGTCAATCGAGCGGTAAAAAGCAGGGGTCATTGTATACGCGGACGCGTTAAAAGATGTACTCGAGAAAGAACGTCGCTCTTATCCGGCGTCCATTCAGCGTGTGGCAAGACAATCGACTTATGGGGGGCGATGGAAGGGAGCGAGCGAGCAGCGAACTCGACGATCGTCGATTTAGTCGAGTGGGCCGTGATTAGGTTCCTCGGCAAGTTGGAAACGGTTGTGGAGGACTGGGGGAGCTTTTTTCTTTCAATCGCTGTCACAGTTTTATAATGGTTGTGAATTTGAAAATAAATAGTATACGCTTCTCAAAATCGTGATAAAGTTTAAAATAATAAAATAAATGATAGATATAAATGTCATTGATAGATATAATTTGCTGTATGTTATTTAATTTATTTTTAATTAAAAAAAAAAAACTGTTTCACATGTAGCAGACACAAATTTGCTGAATATGGTTGAAAATTAATTGAATTCTGATCATCCGATTCATAACGGGAGTATCACTCTCAACGGAGAACCAGTTGCCACGGTTAGGATATAGAGATGAAAAATATATTTAAAATGACTAAATTAAACTAATTAATATATTTATCGGTTCTAAACTTTTCGCAACTAGCAAATATAATATAATTACGATACTAAATACATTCTATTAGTTTGTATTTGTCCCTGTAGAATTTTAAATTTTTTAGTAAATGACGGAAAAAAAATCTATTTTTTGTTCATTGGCCGCTTTTAATTTAATTTTGAACTAAATAATGTATTTTAAATCACCATTTAAACTTCATCAACTATACGCATTTTTTTACTAGTTTTTCCATTTAAAATTTGTTGAAGCACGTCAAAAGTACATTTTTATATTCTAAAATACAGAACTACAATTTAAATTTGTATTTACTTTAATTGAATAAATTAATTGTTCATTTTTAAAACTTGAAATATATGGCTTTTTTTTCATCCGTTATATGTCTATAAAACAAGATCGAATCGATTAAACATCTAGAACATGTAAGAGCTTAAAAACTATTTATCTTTTAATCATTGCAGTTGCAATTACGTTCTATAATTTTGACAGTATATGAAATATAACTTCTTTTATCACTCTTTTCCTTCCAAAATAATATGCACTCATAATGTACTATGTAATTATAATGCACTCATAATGTATCGTTTTTACAATTAATCTGAATTTATGGTTATTCAAGTACGTAATCTTATAAATGATTCCATAGTTAGGTCACGTCGTTTTACAAAAGTGATGATATCAAAGAAATGTAAAGACTATGTTTGTAATAGGACGTCTATTATTCATATAGCTGTTACTATTTCTATATGAAGCATTACAGCTCATAATGGTAAAACTGAAAAATTATTAATCATTATTGCATAACTCGACTTCATTGTAAAATAATAATTTCGTCTCACACTCCTATCTTCGTGGCTAAATCAGCTAAAACTATCCACTCGGCTTCACAGCTAAATATCTCTACATCGTATCAAAAAAGCAGCTACAGAAGGATGAGGCTCCGAAAAAAGTCCAGCGCCGGCAGCGCGTGTTTTCGGAGGGGCGAGACGTCGCGTCGCGGTTCACGGTCCCTCAGACATATCGGTATAACGCTCGCGTAATTCGATTGATCCATTATCGAACGTCTAGGGGCAGCGGCTCGTCCGCCATCCGCCATGCAAACTACACGAGGCAGCGCAGCCCCCCGGATGATATATCTATCGGCACCTGTTAGGCGACGGGACGCGTCTTTCTCTTTATCCGGGTGAAATCCAGACGGTGGCACGCGCAGGCGCGCCGTCGACCGAGCGGAAGAGACACACGCCCCGGCCGCTGGGCGATATGGGGGGGGGGGAGGGCGACGCGGGATCTGCACGAGGCGAAACGCGGGGATCAGAATTGGGGGGAACGCGGGAAGGGGATGGGTTAAATCATATAGTTGTTTGGTCAGCGGGATGTCAAAATCGATTATGCATCCGGGGCTTGCTTCGGCTCGAAGGCGGAGATTATCTTCTTTTCTTTTTTCATTACAGATTCAATTTGTTCCGTTAGCATAAAATTAGTCATTGGCAGATTAATAAAAAACTGGTCGATAGACAAATTTAAAAAATAATAGAACGTTAATTAGGTGATTTTTAACTTATATAAATAGCTAAAATTGAAATGTAATCTTGGAGAAAATAGATTACTGGGAATATACGAAAACGTTATTCATTAAATGTAAGTTGATATTGCACTTTTTAATTTTGAAATCTGTACCGACAAATATCAATACAACTTTCTCACTTACATGGCAGCATATACTGCTTTTAATCAGTCATGCAATTTCTCTCACACATGTAAGTTGTGTTGACTAGTGTTCCTGTATTAAGTATAAACACAAAATACGAGCATGAAATTATCTATCTTACAGTTAATTTTTGTTAGTGCACTTTCACCTTTCAGCCTTTCGCCAACCATATTTTCGCGATAAAAATTATACTTTACATTCGATTTCGAAATGGAATCGAATTTCTCATTCACGAGATTACCTATCGCGAATACGAGTACTTCAAACGGCTCTAAAGCACTGACTTACTCAGCAGTCATAGAAATATTTTCCCGACCAAGACGCCTTAAGGATACAAACGCCATTCTAACAACCAGTGAGCCATCCTTCTCAGCCGAAGAATAGTCGTTTTAATTTAAGAAGCCTAATCATAACAAAAATAAGATATACAAAGAATAATGGTAGATATCAATATTCTTGCCTGCGTGAAATTCTATCCGACACCTGCAACAATAATCTTAAAATTTTCCAGTTTTATTAATGAAAGAACTTTATTAACAAAAACAAGTGAAAGTATGCATATTTTATTCATAATGATATAGCCTATAAAAAAATTAATAATAAGAAAATAGCATATACATTAATAGACTTTTGTGTACAAATTTCTGACCATTGTTCAATTTATATGCATGTTATAGAGTTGGACTAACACTCTTGACAAATATTTATTCAAACCATTTCATGAAATTTCAAAACAATTCCTGAAAATTTTATATTTATCACAATATGTTGTAGTAATTATTATTTTCATAATTCAAAGCAATCTTAATTTTAAGTATCTCTCTCTTCTCTTAATTTGAATACATAATAAAGTATCTTCTCTCAACTTTAAGTATAGATTTTTTAAAGAAAATAACTCACATTTATAGAATAAAATTTGCTGTTTCACAGAATTGTGATTCGTGTTACGTTAATACTAGTTCTTTACATACACATACTTTAGTCGGTAATACGAGGCTTTTGAACTGCTGAACTCTCTTACAATATAAGATTTGGATAACGCGGCCATTACCTTACAGCGATAATTAATAGTCATAGATTGCCATTGGTAGTTTGAAAGATGAAAACTCTATTCTGAGCATCACTCTGCCCAAATTTATCATAAGAACTTGCATCACTTCTATTATGAAACCAGAGTAAATTGGAAGGGGCGATGATTAAATAACTTGCAGTCCCATAGCGACGAAAAAAATAAATTTTCGCAATCGACTTTTCGCTCGAAAACGATCTCGTATAAATAAAGCTTAAGTCTTGCCGATAATATTTCGGCTCCGCGTTTCGCGGGCGCAAAATAATCCGACGAGGGCGCGCTATAGTCCTAAAAAGCGCCCGTGTATACGTATACTTTTGCTCGATAGAGAAAGAAAGGAGCCGAATGATCCGGTCGTAAATCCATCGGTGTTATAGCACTCCTCATCGCACCCGGCCCCCCCTCCCTCGCCCCCGGCTATGCATATATGCCTTGTCAGGCGAATTCCAAAATATACACGCCCCGTGAGTTATTTATATACGACCGCGACTGCCAAATTGAGGCGCGCATGCAGTACCGCGCGACCGTCTATGTTATCTGGGCCACAATTGGTTTAAGCTAGAAAACACTGTCGATTTTTAAAAAAAAATAAAAAAATAAATAAATAAGAAATATATAGAAACGAGAAAATTGCTAAATTTCTCAACTTTCAGATTATTAAAATCTGTTTCAAATTTTTTCATTCTTCTCGGACTTTACGTAGTACTTTTTTCAATAAATCGATACTCTAATATTCCTTGTTGTATATTTATTGCGATACTGTGATCTTTACTATATAGTAAAAACTCCTAAATAAGAGATTATCTTACTATTAAAAACAAAAAATTTCTTACATGATTCAACGAATTTTTTTCTATAACAAACAAAACAGAAAATGAACTATTTACTTTCCAAAGCGGTGTTCTAAAAATTTAAAAAAATGTATTGAAAGTATACATTGAGAAAATGACAAGAACTGACTCACTTTTATTTCATAGATAATAGAATGCTATATCATTCTACTATTCTTCCAAACAGATAATCTTTTGAAAATAGAAAATTTATCCATTGTAAGTTCAACCTTTACATTAACCTTGATCCAAGATCATATGTTATTGAATGACAGTGTGGAATAAACACGTATTATTTTATTAATATATACATTTATTTATTGATAGAACAAAAAGGATATGAGTTACAATAAATAGCTATTCATAAATTACTAAATAGAAAATAAGGTGCGACTTCATTGAATACTCGCAAAGAACTAACTGGAGGCAAATCTGTCATTCGTTAGTGGGTTTCGCAGACGCAGATCAAAAGTGTCCCTTTGGTCTTGTAGCCTTTATTGCTCCGTAAGTTTCTTTCAGTATACAATAGTGCAGTTACTACAGTCCATGTAGTAGCGTTATATGTAACATATATCAACATAAAAATTTCCATTCTTTTCTTCTTCGAGGTGGAAAGTTAAGGTTCTCGCTAGAAAAAGTAGATATAACCTTCAACGAAAACTTCTAGGTTGATGTTTAATTTAGCACCCGTAAGTCATTTTCAAATCCTAAAACTTATAAGTATTTAAAGTACTTTTATGTCTCATGCTTATTGAGATAAATCCCAGGAACACCTAAAGCGTATGTTACATTCTTAATATATAAAACATAAATTTATAAGTATATTAATATAATTAAAATATCATAGAATAACATATTTTCAGTCTAACTATTTAGTCAAAGATATTTAGTCTACCTTGGAAGGTTCTTTCATGAAAAAGTAAATTATTTAAAAAAATACAAAGCATACAAAATCAGTTTATGTACAAATTTAATAAGTTCAGTAATTTTTATGTTAAATTTATAACTGTTATTCTGATATCTCTACTTGGTATTCAGATACTGATTCTAGTTACAATGACTTTTCTTGTAAGTAAATCTATTCTTAAAAAAATATAATTCGATATGAGACTTATGTTGATTATGAGAGATATGTTTATATACAGATGCAATTGGTATCATTTACATTACTAATTAAATAATAGAATTTTACATTGCAAGAACGATGTTACAATTTAGAACAACAGTTTTATAAGAATAAGCTTTCAGCATCTAATCATTATGTATCGTCTTATCTATCAACAACTTCAATGAATGCTTATTATCAGAAAACCTGTATTTCCCAAAAGACCCCAAAACATGTTCACCCCCTCCCAGGTAGATTCTCCTTGGCCTCCTGACTAATGGTGTGCCAAAAAGCTCGTGGACAAGCCGCCCTGGTCACCCGTCTGAATCCCTCGTCTTCGACGCTGACACGCGGACGGCGCTCCCATTGCTATTTAGCATTTAAAGCTGAACGAGCAAAAAAGGGGGCGGGGGTGATATCTGCCTCGGGCAGCTTGGATATTTTTTTCATTCTTATTCGTTCTGCGCTGGCTATACGTGCACGCGTGTATTACATTTCGTGGGGTTCAGATTGAATAGTACCGTTTATACTCGATACGAGGTTCTGCAGAGTTGAACGTCCAACAATAGATTCAGTTATATATGCAGCTTTCCCGCCCTCGCGATTGTCGAGCGTTTTTGTGGTTCTTTGACGAGTGCAGGTAAAAAAAAATTGTCGATGATTGAATACATGACCTATGAATTATATAGATTTGGATCAATTATTTTATTCATTAATCACTAATTACCCTAAATTCATTCATTTAAGTAAATTATAATTACTAGTCACTGAAATTTCAATTAAATGCAATAGGTTTGAAAACTGTTATTTAGCAATCGCGACATTGATGATGACGCATATATTCTTAGTTAAGAAGTATAATTGTATGGAATCATTCAAAATATCCTGTATTAATCCAATAATCAATCAACAACAAACACTTCAAAAATCAATCATTAATTTCACGTCCATTGAAAATTTCCATTTAAATACCCTCAACATTCTATACCATGAGACGAAATCTATCAAGCGCGTATAAGATTATACAGAAAGGGCGATCGAACGAATGTGAATTGCGCAGGTCCCGGTCTTGTTACCGCCTACCGAACCTCTATTATACAGTGCGCCTGGACGTTTTCCATTTGCGAGCGTATTGCGAAGTCGTTCTTGAATAATTAATGACAGAGCGGAGAAGCAGGAATGGCGATGGAAAGGGAGATGAGAGAAAAACGAAATATAAATATAGCGAGAAAGGGTCGACGCTATATAGAATACGATAAGAGGGACAGCGCATCGAGTGAAAGATTATATATGGGCGAACGCGCGCACATAATAGTGAATTCAGATCGGAGCGGGGGTTACTGTACTTGACGAGTCGATCGGCGGACTGGCCCGGCGTTCCGATCGTTTAGGGAATTCAGTTGGTTCTTCATAAGGGAACCAACATTTTTCATGCGCGGAACGTCAGCTCATACGGTGGCCAGGAAAAATCTTTTATAGCTCGTAGGTTTACGTTGCCATTTGAGATTCGATACGATGACGATTTTTTATAATAATTTATACTGCTCTTATTCAAAACTAACTGTGGTTTTGTTCTGTGGGCACGCGAGAGCTGTATAAAATTTGCATAAGCTAAGAATTATAAAATAATATATTTACAGGCAAAATAAGAACTGTAAACTAGGTACGTTATATTAATAAATTTAAACTGTCACAGTGATGTCAATTATCAAAAACGTCAATAGCTAAGGTAATTCTTATGTGGCATAGAATTCAAGATCTCGAATATATTGAGGGAGGATGAAGTAGCAATGATAATAGCATGTTAAAGGATCAGGTAGCAGACAAGGAATTCTCAGGAATTTCATGACTGTTAAATTTTATTTACTATTTTGAAAATTCTTTTTGACATACTCAAGACAGCTTATAGAAATAAAGCGTTCAGTAAAACCTAATCCAGGACTAGGCTTTTACATTTCACTTACAAAGCGTTGTCGATTGAGGATCGACCATATGCTGGAGACGTTTAAGCTTCACAGATGCTTTGAAAAAATCATTGTTTTTCATCATCGAAGCAATGTGGCAATGAATAATTGTCCAACCTTCCCCTCATAACAACAATATTTAAGAAATTATTTATAGAAAAAATTTAAGACTAAACATAATGAATCCTATTCCAGAATTTGTACTAGTCCCAAATTCTTCCACGTCCACCTTGTCTTACCTTACCTCTAATATAAATGCGTGTAAATTTTGTATGTTATCTTTTAAATGATCTTAAAGTCAGAACATCTGTCGAAAGCATATCGAATATATGTCAAAATCACAGAAGTGTTGTTTTTGAGATCGTACTCAATATACTATTTTCATTAATTCTATTACTCCGTCATAGTTAAATATAATTTTAGTAGAAAAAAAGTTATTTTTTTGAAGCTATCGGCTAAAATTAAACATAAAACTTAAAAATGTACGACTCGGTTAAATTGAACGAGGTCGTTTGCATGCAAGTCAAAGTGATTAAGTATCAGTCTCTGAGGAATCTTTTTGATATCGTTCGATCCTTTAGAATCCGTAAGCTATATGAAACTAATAAAGATTTCGCTCGGGCATAAATAACGTAAAACGAAAAAAAAAACTAACACCCCGGAACGACGTTCTCAAAGTAATTTTGGTCTGAAAAAGGATGGTCATTGGGATAACTTCGTAAGATCGACTGCTTCTGGGTAAAATCTGCTACGAGGGAAAAGGGGTGATTCTATGGTAAGTCGGCAGAGGCTAATGATATCCATCGATATTAAAGCCGAGTCAGCCGATCGTTCTCTTACGCGTCGTCGCTGCCGTACGCCTCGCCGTAACGGGTCATCTGCATTTAAATGAAAATCCCTCGAACGCCGAGGCAGCCGCGGCGCGCAACGGAAGTTTATAGTCTGGCGGCTTTTCGCTCGCTGATTTAAGCCACTTGAAAATCGCTCGGTTAAACAAATTCCTGCTGGATCATGGAGCGACTCACCGCTATTACTTTCTGCTCTTATTTATTTATCGATCGAGGCGCTTCGTAAATTTAAAGATGGTAGTTGCTGTTATGGTCTATCATTCGAAAGCTTAAGTTATACCTTGGGAAATGAGAGCAAAAAATGTCAATGATAACTTCTCCGCATTAGTTTAATCTCTCCGTTAAGAAAGAATAATCGCTGTTGAAGAAACTGAATCTTTTTCAAATAATAAATTTGATATCAAATCATATATATTATAATCAATAACTCATACAGTAGTTCACGGAACACTAAAATTGTTTATTAGCTAATCATGAAAAAGTTAGAGCGATGTAAGAATTATAAAAAGCCTAAAAGCAAATCAATCTGTGATCATAGCCTAATCTGAATTGTCACAGTTTTAAAAGCAACAGAAGTATTGACCTTGAATATCGTTGCAAATACTTAATTCGATTATGAAAATATTGATTCCGACATTAAATGTAATACATATTTTTCAATTATACACTTCCAGTAGCATTTAAAAATATGATAATCGTAATTATAATCTGTAGATTTACAAGTAATAGACTCATATAATAAACGGTAATCATCATTGATATCAGGAGAACAATTAACATTTGAAAATAAAATTATTAATTATATTAAATTTAAAAGTATTCTTATTATTCATATTATCATGTCGTATTCGAATTTTATGGCTTATCGTCTTACTTAAAAGTTCAGCAAGTGAATTAAGAGAAAGGCACACATTTCTCACATTTCCTTCAAGTTAATTTTATTAACTATTATATCCTTTAAATTAATTAAAGTCGTAAGTATTTTGTAATTTAATATTTATTTAAACACTTGTCAGCTGGGATTCCTGTTGATAAACAAGCAGAGACTAGGAGAATGTAAGTACGTGGTGACGAAAATGGAATTTTTTACCTATATGAAAAGAAAAAAAATTTTCTAGAATTTTGAAAATGTTCATAGTAAGGTTGTGTATATTTTTATTACTGATTGTGCAAACTTTAATATTTTTAAAAGCTGCGATGCAAGAATTCGCAAACGACGCGCATGACCATACAATATTTTAAGTGCAATCAGCAGTACAGCTAAAATCAAACTTTCACTTGCTGCACAAGAAGCGTGAAAATTTGTGCGTAGAACATTCCAAGTCCCGTGGAAGCAGCAACAGATCTGGCAGCAGCATTGTAATATACGCTCCTTCTTTGGAAATATGAAGAGTGCGCGCCAGTATATATAAATATATATATATATATATATATATATATATATATATATATATATACTGGCAGTACATAATAAGAAAACACACACGCGTACACATATACACAACATGTATGTATACGTGTATATATATATAGGTGTGTGTTGGTGCGTGTGCGCGCGCGCGGAAATATGCGAATCTCTCCGAGGTGCATAAAGAGAATAAGACAGCGGGGAAAACACATCCGTGGCCCGAGTGCGCGAGTCTCGCGCAATTTCGAAACGTGGAGAACGACCGTGAGGGGGTTAGGGGATGTGGCGTGAAAGAGATGGCTTCCAATAATTTATGCGCACGTGCACAAAGTACCGACGTCGGCCGAGGAGGTATATATATATATATATATATATATATATATATATATACATACACATAGGCGCAGATGGAAAAAGGTTTGGTAACGGTGAGTGCGGCGAGGAAGGGAGGTGGCACGAGAGAAAGAGGTGCGCTCACAGATGGAGCGAATCAATGCAAACAACTGGATATTGCCAGCGATATCAGTTTTCCTTGGGTGCTCTACTCCGCCGGGCTCAGCTCGAGTGCGAAAATGCAGCGACTGTGCCAACCCTCTCCCTGCTATTTTCCATCCCTCTCCCCCTCCGTCCGCGCGGGGGGTTCGTATGAAGACGCCGTACGCGCGCCCCTCGGTGTCTGTGCTGCGCTTAGTTAAGTGGAAATCTCATTGTCAGAGTCGCGGAGAGCGATTTTCCAAAATTCCTTGCGCGAAATTTCACAGGCGCCTTTGAGTCGAACGAACTTCTTCCCCCCACCCCCGCTCCCCTTCATTCCTCCACCCGTAAGCAAGTACTGTTCGTAGATAGGCGCAATATCGACGTGTAGGAGGTGAGGGTTGTGCCGCGCGCTGTATAGCGAAATTGTCAACGATAAAGTATTCGAATTCGAATGCGCTTGATGCGTAAAAATTCAAGTTCGAGTAAACTCCAAGTGCTCGAGCTTTTTATCCTTGAATTTTCTTTGGCGTCTATCCGCTGCTTCTGCTGCTGCTGCTGCTGCTGCTGCTGCTGTAATAAAGTCTATATATAGAGGGAGTTTTCCGAATCTTTGAAGCCAGTCATTATTTCGCTTTAGTTTCGAGACAATTTTTACTTGGAGCAGGGATAAGCGGCGCGCCTCCATTTCAGTATATATATATACGGCGTATAAAGAAGAAGCAAAAGTCATAAACGAGATAAAACAGGCTCCGCGACATTATACGCGCGCAATCGTAAATGTCTGCCTATTGCCGCGAAAGGATCGCCGATTTAACGATCGAGGAAGAAGGGCTTGGGAGTGGGTAGGTCTGGATTATGATAATTTAAAGACACTATTACAAAGTTTCGGTCAGGGGGAGGGAAATATTTTTTCTACAGCCAGTCGTATAAGCTTGGCGTGCGTAGCTGGTGGGGAAGTCGCGGCGATAGAGGCGAGAAAAGAATCAACGCAAAATGCACATTTTGGCCGAAACTTTGTTCTTCGTCTCGGTGGCTCGCTTCCGCCCCCTCCCTCCCCCAACTCCCGCGAGAAACTCTCTGCTCTTATCCACCGGTGCTTTCCGCTCGTTCACCCGCCGTCCCCTTCCCCCACCACCGCGAGATTTATATTCCACTCATTTTATGCGAGCTCGGCCATATATGAGATTTAACTCCCGTAGAGACCGCCGGGGCGGTGGATGAGGAGTAGGTGAGGGGCGGGGGTGCACCTTATTTTCGCCTGAATCGAAGCGGAAGACTGATTGAGCGATCTTGCGCGCCGACTCGCAAGAGGAAAGAAACTTCCCGTTTACTCGGCGGCACAGGGAGACAGAAAGAGATGAGGAGCTCTCGTCTAAAGGCGAATAAATTATCATCGCCCAAATCGAAGTGTCAAAATATATCGCTTTATTAAAATGCCCGCCGAAATGTATATTTATTTGGCTGTTTGCGCTCGTTTTCTTTGGAGTCGTTTTTCATATGGCTCGTTTGAAATATCCATCAATCGAATTGATTTATCAGCTTTACATTTCTTTTGCACTTTCCAGTGAAGCGTGCATCTGATTATCTTTACTTGCACTATTCAGTAAACGTAATCAGCATATAAAATTCCTTCGCGTCTTGTTTCTAATTCTTCTATTCGATCGAATCTAATTCTTCTATTCGTTCTAATTTTCTTTTTACGCAATCTAAGCTGAATTTAGATTAATATCATTGTGATCATCGTTAAATGTTACAATTGTAATTTAGAAATATTTTTCTTAAATATACCATACATATACATGAAAGAAATATGATCAGCTGATTTTATAACAAATGTGCATTTTTCTGCCCTCCTATTAACTTCAGATATCCATTAAACTCAAAAAATCTTTAAAGATGTAAATTTCCTGTCGATTGATCCTCATAAAATGGCGTAATAATAAATTATGATAAATGCTATTGCATATCTTATTATACCCTTTATCCATAACGTGACTGTTATGGATAAAAAAGCCACTAAATAATTTTACTTGCATATAGAGGATCTTCAGTTATTTATGATGGATGAATATATTGATGAATGTCTATATAAGCAAGTACTATAGTTACTCTTTAATGGTATACACTTTTTTCATTAGATGTACTTGTATTCAACGCTAATTGCATTTATTAAATAATATATAGAATATTCTGAAAAGATATCTACTATCGAAAATTATATATAGGTTAATTACTTTTAACATTATACTACACTTTCAAGCAGATAATCTTTCAACAGGTCCAAAACTAAATAGGTTTTTAATAGTAAGATATGTTTTTTATGTATAATAATAAACATTACATGCTTGTAACTACTGATAGTTTTATTTTATTTATAAATGCATGGCTCGTGTATTATAATCCATTTACACATGAAAATAGCTTTACAAAATATTTGGACGTATATGACGGATCCATTCACCAACAGTTCTGTGAAATAAAGGATAGAATTTTTTTCAATCCAATATAGAATCCTCTGATTCGATTAGTAACTTCGCGATTATTGTGTAAAGATTGTCATTTCCATTTTACGATAAAATCAACTATTTATAATTAATCTTCTTTATTAACCGAAATTTTTACCTATATGTTCTGGTATCTTACCGATATTTAAAAATTTTTTATTATGTATTTACTATCCTCTTAAAATTTTTTGAAAAATTCTCACCGAATCATCAGACTGAACAGTAAGCTCATTGGAATTGAAATGTAATTTGAACATAAAATAAAATTTATGATTGTACTATCATCATATATGTACTAATTATATAATTTTGAGGAATATTATATAGTTAAAAGATACAATTATACTTACTTCGACTATTGTAAACTACACTAACTAGTATTTATATATGTCTTATACCCTTTATAAAATACATGTTTATATTGTTACGCGACGTACTTTGATCTTTGATTTTTATAGTTTAATGAAGATAATTTTTTCAACAATTCTGAAAAATCTAAATTTACCCAAAACTCAGATAGTTTGTACAAGATCGAAATGGTTAATTGCCAATATATTTAAACTTAACGTAAACTTTTACTAATTACATTACATAACTACGAATGATTATATAAAAATGACGTAATAAACTTGAAGAAAGATCCTTTATTTACATCTAAAAATATTAAATCTCCGTGGATTTTTTGTCCGCACAATTAATATTACTCATTTTAGTCAAAATACACCATAGTAGAAATTTGAATTTACCAAAAAGTATTTCACTGGTATTAGATCTGTAAGTAAGTTGAGCACTACTTGCATTCTAAGCGAGTTATTCGATCGCATTTAGCATTAAGGAATTGTCATATTTCAGTTGTTGATAGGCTTAGGTAGATACGTTACTCCGAAATGGACTGAGAGAGGTGGTCCCATTTTGCTTGGTCTAAGCCAAGAAAGGGTGCTTTGTTTATTCATGAAGTGCACATTCTACCCTTTCAATTGCTTTAACGGGTACGGATCCACTCAACCTCTCCCGGCTTAATATAATGGCAATTAATAGTGCATTTTATTATTCTAGGACACAATTAACATATCATGAATATTTAACGAATTGAGTGTTATTTTCGTTGATTCCTTATTCCTTAATTTTCACTATTCCTCATACTTGAGTAAATAAATTAGAACAATTTATTCAATAGACATTCGAATTCACGGTGACAAAAAATCAATTAACTATTTTCATGAAATATTTTCTTCCTTCGAATTAAAATATTTAGGAAAAATCTAATTCATAGTTTTAAGTCAAATACATTTCGAATAATTATCAAGTGAAAAAAAATGTGCAGACTGTTTAGTTACCCTAATGTATTATTTTTTTATTTTATTTTTGTTTTCTACACTTCCTCTTTTTAAAAACATATATTTTTTCAAAAGTAACAATGCTGGTATTACTCTCATGCGTCTAAGGGAAATTGGCTGACTATTGAATCGTTCAAGTCATATTTACATATTAGACACATGTTCAATGAAAGTCAACTTGCCTTATTAGCATGTAATAATATTTTGAGAGTATATTGAAGAAAAACAAATAACCCAATACCACAAAAATAGATTATTGCCATTTTTTGATTTGGTTATTGCATCTGCTGAAATGATTGTTGAGGAAAACATTATTTATTACCCAGTAGTATTTTCGTACCCTCTACTGAATTCTCGAAAGCAAGCGAAAGCAATATCAAAATACAACCACCCGACGATTCCATAGGGTCCGCAGAGTTCGACGCAAGACCTAAAGATAATTGGTGTCAGTTCATTCCGTCCCTCTTGCCCTCGCTCTCGCTCTGATGTTGCGCAGGTATATATAACTCGTACGGTTGGACCTGCACCCCCCTCCCCTCCGCCATCATCCCCGCGGCCTCGATGAATGTATTCGCCGAGATTACGTGGAATGGTTGTAAATGCCGCCTCGCTTTATTCCCTTGGCCCGTGTGCATCGATCCCTTTCACTGGACGCGACAGTCCAGTATACAGAGTGGGAAAAACGAGATGGCTGAGTGCAGCGCGCGTGCCCGCCGGAAGGGAAAGCCGCGGGTACTGGCGTGAGAGAGAGCGAGAGAGAGCGAGAGAGAGAGAGAGAGAGAGAGAGAGAGAGAGAGAGAGAGAGCGAGAGAGAGAGAGGAGAGAGAGTCACTATCTCGCAACTGCAGTTACAACTGCACAAAGGATAATGCACTGCCATTGTTGCTGGCAGTCCGGCAGAACTAGCCGCGCGCGATTTCACGAGAGCGGTGGGTAGGGAGCGGGACTGCGGCGATGGTCGGCGCGGGTGCGACGTGGCTGTATATAGCAGTAGGTTGCTCTCTCGTGCATTCGCACGAGTGACGGCATAGCACACACTTCCTCTCGCTTATATATATATATATAGATTGCGGGCCGCGAGTGCGATTCGACCCCATCCCCCTGGCCCCCATTCCCTCCCACAGCGGCCGTGGTGCCGCTCGACGCGTGGCTCGTACGTCTCCAGTCGGTTGGCCATCTATAGCGGGTGGAGCCTAATGGCCTCGTTTAGCCATTTTTAAAGCTTCCGATTCTCTTTTCTCACCCTGGCTTCCGCTCTACGGCTTACGTTTTTAACTGTACGTCGGCTGCGCAAAATTTTTTTTTCATTCGCCCCGCTGTATCCTTTTGTAAAGCGACCGCTCCAGGACTAAATTTTCATCGCTATTGTTATAAATTTTTTTTCTACAATTGTATCGAAAGAAAATTTTCCAAAGTGATTAAATAGTTCGTAAGATAAATGAACTTTGCATTCTTTATACTCATTGTCTGTCAAGTATTTAATTAATTGAACGAAAAAATCCTATGTAAGTTTAAAAACTAGGTGTTTTGAAATTAATTTTCTTATACAAAATCCTTTTTATGTATCCAACAGTCCAAGTAGTTTAATAAAAAATATATTGTTTTATTAAGTTTTTTTATCTTTTTTTAATAGAACATTATAGATAAGGATGAAATCTTACCAAGAACATAAATCAAGTTTTTATAATATTGTATTATATTATTAGATTATTATTTTTAACATTAATACTGGCTTAAATTGTTCTTCACTTAAAAAAATGAAGTAATATAATTTTATTGAATCGCCCGTCGTATTGAACATTATTATGTAATTTATAAATAAACGTTAAATATATAAATGTGATGATAAATTTAAAATTGGTGAGCCACAATAGTATAGTTAGATGCAAGTGTAAACAGCAGTTGATTCTTGTGTATTTATTTATTCAGTGGTATGATATTAAAAATCTTCATAAATTAAAAAAACGATATTTACCCAAGCCGTTTCAAACCGTTTATTGTAATGGCGTTTATTGTAATTCCAGCCATGGAGGTTCATAAAAAATTTTTAGTTCGGTAAAATAGGAATAAAATCACATTTTCAGGTTTTGAGATGTGCTGCATCCAAATCTAGAGTCTGATCGGTCATAACTGCTCATAATCACGGTCATTCGAACATAAATTATATCTATTATTATTGAGTATCCCGAGATGCTACATTTGAATATGACACTTGTGAATACACATAATTATACCCATTCTTCTGGGTATACGGCCATCTCAGGGTTTATGTGTTTTGATTCGTGCTTTTTTTTAGAAATGTGGAGTTTTTAGGCCGTAGACGTAGAGAGTAAGGTAGCTCCTTTTTTCATTTTTTGAAATTTTTTATATTTTCCTATTTTTTATACATTGTTTCGTATTAAATTTTATACCAATTTTTTATACATTTTTTCATATTAACTATTATACCAATTTTAAATAGTTCCTTGGGTTTATTCTCAACCTGATCTTGGAGAAATCTTCATCTCTTTTTATTAGAGGTCAAAATGATGTAAAATCCGAACTCAGTAACCCAAAAAACATAAAGATATATCTTTTGCAATGATTCAAACCATATTGCTACGTTTGACATTTAAAAGACCTTCATTGACCTTGACTCTGAAGTGATAAGGGCAAACGAACTTCAGATACGAACTTAGCGCATTAATTTATTAAGAATAAAGAGGTATCCTGGCATTATGTTTTTGGGCCGATATATCGGCTTTCCGGCCCTTTAAAGATTCAAATAGAGTTCCCTCTTTAAAATATTTTAGTTTGTTTTTAATTGAGCTTTCGTTCTCGAGATCGGAGTACAATACTTTGGATTTTAATTTGTAAGAAATAAGGATTACAAGCTCAAAAGAGAATAAGAGACAAAAATAAGTATTAATCTAACATTAGATGTAAAAAATTACTTGGTTTATTGAACTTTTCAATTATTTCATTATTTGAATTTTCTAGCAAAAACTTAGTCTACTTTCCGTTTTCAAAATATATATTTGGTTAACTTTGTAATAATCGAAGAAATTCATTTAAAAACTATGAAAAGTATTATGAGATCACAGTAAAAAGAAATAGTTTGATTTTTATCGGAATCGAAATGATGTTCTAATAAAACCACTATTGTTACGAACAGAATCGAAATTAGATGTAAAAATTAGTGTTAAGTCTTTAGCGTTTATAATTTCTAGAATAAAGTTTTATTAATCGATTCCATTCTAGCTATTATTATAATTAGTTCTACGTGAAATGTTTTAATATTGTTTGAATTCAAATTTAAAATAAGATATTTTCTTTATAGCCGATAGTCATGTTATAGTTTATGTTATATGTTTATAGTTTAACAAAGTAGAAGTACAAAGATAAAATTAATTTATGATTTTGATTTTTGGAATTATTTAATCTGATACCTATTAAAATAATGCGTAATAGTTTTTAAAAAATTTTTATAATATCGTGTTGCCATTATATATATACATAGGTTTAGTATTTCTTTTGTAACCAAATATAGTTATAAATTATATTGCGAGAAATGTTTACTTTTAAGATGGGAAGTAATGTAAATAAAAGATTGATTAGTATTGTATTTGCGGGAGAATATATGAGTAAGGAATGTTATGCGATCTCCTCGGACAAAACGGCGCCGCACGAATTATAAAAACTGTTTATAAATGATATGTAAGTACACACGAGATATTGAATAATGCTTAACGAAATCATCGGTTGGCGATTTGAAATCTTATTTTATAAGATATAATTTGAAATTCTTGAATTGGACTCCATGAATTAATTTAATTGTGTTTGAATTGAAATTAATTAATTATTGAAGTCAGGATCGCGAGCAAACGTTCGTTAAAGGCCACAAACTGTATACAACTAAGGTATACAATTGATCCGTACCATGACGGGTAAAACCGAAGATT
The DNA here is from genome assembly GCA_018907035.1 of Sycobia sp. Sy_11. NCBI lineage: Eukaryota > Metazoa > Arthropoda > Insecta > Hymenoptera > Epichrysomallidae > Sycobia > Sycobia sp. Sy_11. Next base: position 162,196 of record JACCIC010000322.1, on the reverse strand, counting down.
TTCCTAAAAACTGACTTCTATATGATTTACAAATAAGGTGATCAAATATTAGTCGGAGGAAAATCTTGAGATTTTACGAAAGAGGTTTGACTGGTTATGCTTCCATAAAAGCAATTGATCCGTACCATGACGGGTAAAATCGAAGATTTTCCTGAAAACTGATTTTTATATGATTTACAACTAAGGTAATCAAATAATAGTCGGAGGAAAATCTTGAGATTTTACGAAAGAAGTTTGGACGGTGTCAGATTACCACCTCAGGTTCTCCGACCGTCCGGCTGCGCGAAGTGTTTAAGCTGCGATCGACGAATGGGGCTTATCGCCCGAAATTTGACCCGCGATAAGAAGAAAGTCTATAAAGGGCGCTGTTTGAGCGCAGAAGGCATTATTCGTATCCCGTCTGTACGCTAAGGTGATTGCTATTTATATTTTCTTTTCATTATATATATATTAAAAATCAATTTAATTAAAACCTGTTTTTTAAACCTTTATTGTTTTTAAACCTCCCAGCAGTAGTGTATTACAACTATATTTGATAAAAATTCTATAAAGTCTTTGCATGGAAGGAGTATGAGAATACATATGAGTTCAACCATGAGAACAGCATTTACGAATTCGGGATCGTTTAATTTAAGAAGGTGCCCTGTTCAAAACTGGCCTTTTGCGTCTTTTGGGCGATAGCGACGGTTTTCTGGATTCATATTATCAGGATTAAAGCTTCTTTGAGAAGGAGAAGAATACGAAATGTCTCTTTTAGTCCATTAGCCAGATTCTGCGGGTGTTCGATTCGATCACAAAAGAAGTGCGAGAGGAGGATTGTCTAAGTTCAATCACATCTCCAATGGGATTTTTCGTCTCTCGCATCCAACGAAGCGAAAGTTCTTCGAAGGAAACAGGGAAGAGGGAAGATGAAGATTGCAAGGCTTTGAAATCGACAAATAAGGGCGTGCTCTTTTCGACAAAATTACAGGCCGTGTTATATTTCGATCTATTCGTATTAAAGTTGCGCTATTTTCGCTCCTTTAAATTTATGAAAATAACTGTATCTAAGTTATCTAGAAGAACTTTACATTATTTTTAAGTAGTACTTTTTCAAAAAAAAAATAGCGGAAGAAATCCTCTATTAAATAAGGTAAAAATAAATTGAAGATACAGTGTAAATTCAATTAAAATCATAAAATATATATTAAATAATAAATATCTAAGATGTGTTTAATTTTCATTTATATTTTTTGTCATAATTTCGTAATTCGACAGTCATTTTCTAAAAGAGAATGATAGTCGCAGAAGAAAAACATTTGCATTTTTTATTATCCAATAACCTTGCTGTCATCTACGTAGCCAATATGCTATATCCAATATTCATTATTATCATAAAATATCAGTTGTATACTTTTTTATTTTAACAGACATTAGAAAGTAATATGTAATATAATTCGATCAAAATGCAAATAATTCTTGTGTTTATTAGAACATTATCATTCAAATATTTTATTCTTCCTGTAAAAAAAAAACTGAAACCAAATTTCATCCGAATCTGACCACGTAACTTGTTTCAATATTCGTCATTAAAATTGACAGATGCTTTGTTCATGTCTTTCTTTTTTTACATATCTTTCTATTTTAGTGCGAACGATTTCACGATTTTTCGCGACAGCGAAAACTTTTATAGTCTTTTCATAAGCTCATGCACACATATAGTACCACAGACGATTGCGTTGTAGCGTATTCTCAATTCTAACTGACAGAAAACAAACACCAAGATCGCCTATCGGCTGGTATTATACATTATTGGTCACTATCCTGCGGTATTATTATTGTGTCCACAACTAGATGATCGACTACATTAGCTCGTTTGGTGGATTTGAGAGTAAAAGAGTAGCGCAAACGTAAAGTTTTGTTCCAATGCTGAATGGAGGGGAAGTGAAAATAGCAGAAAGTCTACTTCTTTTACTGATTACTCCTGCACCGACAGGGGCTCCCGGTATTTTGAAATCGTTCAACGGATGCCTGATTCGAGCGATACAGTTTCTTATCCAATTTAGATGTATTTATAGCCTGATCAGATGAGAGAGCATAATTTTCTTGTACTTTAATGAAGCTTGATTCAGGAATTGAAATGGGGCCTGACATTTTCAAGTAACAGACTAGACTAGAAATTCAAGTTCTTAAATGGAATTAGCTCAAAAATATTTTATAATAGTTATATAATAGTTATATCATAGTTATTATGAATAATTATATAATAGTTCACATATTAAGCAATAAATACTTAGCAATAAAGAATCATACTTAGCAATAAAAAAATGTTACTTTTGTTAGACTTTTAAGTATACTTTTATTCGAATGGATATAATTTTAAGTATGTTAGTCGTATTGTGAAAACAAAATTTTTTCATGTGTATTGTTTTTATATTGATAATTGTATAATTGGACTGAAAATAAATTCTGCGTTATCGATTTTTCAAATTTATCAAAGTAGTATACCCTTTCGTTAAATAATTATTATTAAGTCTCGCTAAAAGTATTTAAATAAAGAAGACATGCTAATTGAAATAGCTAGTCATAATGATAATTAAAATGGAAAAAAAGAGCTGGAGGAACCACAATCTCAGCACCACAGTTTTTATACACGCTAAATTGAGTATTTCGCATCATCTCACCAGTATGATTCATTGTTCTCTAAATTCTTTCTGTTTAAAAGTCATTATAAAATTCATAATGAATTTGTACGAGAATTGCTTAATGCTTTCAGATTATTTGCGATAATGGACTTGTCGTCCTCGGTAAGAACATTCTCCTTGCCCAAGCACGTGATTTCAACAGTTTTCTGTTCCTGGTATTTCCCACACCTTCCCTCGGCCACATTTTCTAATTCAAACTCAGAAGGTTTGAATCTTCTAATTTTATCCGAAATCGACAATTCTTCAATGAGATCTTTTTCATTTACAATTTAAGAGTGAATAATATCTTGTTATGCGAATCTTTTATTAAAAGTACTTTTTTCCAGATCTAGTGTTAAATAAACACAGTATAACCATACAGTTACAATTATAAACATATTTTGAAAATAATTCTTTCAAAACACTATATGTATAAACAAATTAATTTTGTGATGATTTCGCTGATGTAACTTTACGGGTAAGGTGTAAGTGATTTTCATAAATCATTGTACCATTCAAAATCCTTCCTTCTTTTATTGCATTTATAAAATCCTTATAATTTGATACTTTGGTATATATAGTTCCAAATACGGTATCGTTGCAGTCCGTGTTGTGTCTGCTTACGATTCCTACAACTTTATTATCAATGACAAGCGGGGCACCGTTATCACCCTGTAAAATACAGTCTATTAGCAGAAAGTAGATGGTAAAAATAAAAATATATTATTCGTATATTTAATAAGCCACTATAATTTTTAACTCCATTAAATTTATTAGTCAAATAAATAAAAAAAAATGCCTGTAAAAGGTATTCAATACAAAGAGGACTGATTAATAGTGACCTTCGTATACTATTGTATAGCTTGTATGATATAAATTCGCGAAACTAATTATACTTTATCTTGAAACAATAGATCATTATTTTAAAGAACTGAGATGTTGAAGTAATTTGAATAGTCGAGTTTTTCGCCTATGATCTGGCGAAAGGATTCCGCGCGGAAGTAAACGAAATAAAAGATGGTAATTTTCCTATTCATTAATATTCTTGTATTTCATTTACCAAATAAAATAACGTCTCGGATAAAGCACTAATTTTTAATAGTATGTTATAATAAATGGATGGTATAATTCGTGTTGATTTTACAGAGAATACTGCCATTCTAGGCTATTCAAAAACATCAGTGTACTTCGAAGTTTTCTCGTGCTATATTATTTATTTTTGTTGTATAATTAATTATTTAGCATCTATACAACTTGTTAGTAGATTTTTAAAATATATATGAAGGTTACTAATTTATCTCCTCTAACTTATAAATAAAAATTTTTTTAATATGTAAAAATGTATTATATAGTAACTTTGTTAATTAAGCAATCGATATTCACAAGCTTATAATTTAAACAAAGTTGTTATTGTAACGTGAAATGCACAAGCGGTTGTTATAGTATACATACATAAACACTTTTAAACAATTTCCATTTGATCTACAAAAATTATGTGTATGACAATTTTGGATAGCGTTTGGATTATCTTATTATTGATCAAAGCACGAAATTCATTTTAACTTGAGTGAAATTTGCTTGATATAAATATACATGACATTAATAAAGTATAGAATTATCTACAATTTAGACAGTAAAATAATATACTATTTTTCAATAATAGTTAAAGAGGGATGCTGCCCTCGTATAAAATATATTTACCATGCAAATGCCTCGATATTGGTACATAATATCCGACTTTATTATGCCACATAGATCAACGAACGAATTAGTTATCCCTCGGCATACAAAGACGCCATTGTCCGTATAATCATAAGATCTTTGGTAATTTTTAACTTTAATAACTGTAACATTTGCGTATTTTAGTAGTAGTCCATATGTTGCAGTAAATCGTAGTTGCTCTTTACCCGCATTTTTGCTTAATTGATTAACCATATCAAGCCCAAATCCAGCGACAACTCCGACTTTCCCCTCAATGATTTCTTCTTCATCTGGTATTTGAAGAAAAGCGATATTCATTTGTCCAAGAACATTGAAACTGTACTTTAACTAAAACGAAAAGCTTTTAAATAAAATATTTATAACATTTTCATGTTCTGTTTTTTTCGAAATATTTAATTGGTGTAAAATATTAGGTATATTGTACAAATTTGTTGATATTATTTTTTTAGAAATCTACAAATGATCTACATTCACTTCTGACAATCGCCCTGAAAACGAGCCTGCATATCGGAAAAGAATATTATGATATTACAGCTCCAAAAAATCAGAAACACATTACTCTCGTATTATTCTACCGACTTTGGAAAAATAAAATTATGTCAATTCGATTGCTGTTTTCTTTTGGTAATTATACATCATTTATTTCAATGATTTGTATTTTTACAAGACATTAGATATAGGCAACCAGATTCATCTACGGTAACCGGTTAACCAATCACTTTCTCTGGAGTCTATGATTAAATATACGAAAATAAATCAATGCTGTTACCCTCCTTTTGTTCAAAAGGACCTTCAATCCCTTTGTTGTGAATTAACATATGTATTATGTGGTATGAATGATTGAGTAAGTTATTTATTCAGTTATTAAATATTTCAACCATTACCATAATTTGAATACATGATGGACTTACTCTTGGATACTTATATTTGTTCAAATATTTTTAAAATTATCGTAACATATACTATATGTTTAAGTATATTTAAGCATCATAATTGTTCATTTAATTTTTCCGGGTCGGAAGAAAATCTCATAGTACTTACCTTACAATATTGAAATACGATAATTAATTTATAAAATTAAAAATATTTTTTATTAAAAATAATTAATTTTTAAATACTTGACTACATTTAGTTGCAGATTTTTTAATTTATTTATATAATGTAATAATTCTAAAGTTTAAAAGAATTTTGCAGATATAGGTAACTTATTTATCGATAAAGAGACACATAGAGAGGAGGGGGGTTTCTACTAAGTAATGAAAAGTAAATAAAAAATCAATTTATTATAGTAGAGTCAAACTTTCTGAAGTGAGCCACCAAAAATTGAGTAGCTGAATTTTATATATTTTTTGCAGATTATTGAAGGGTTATATATTAAAATTTTTATTTTTGAAAACGTTATAAACGTAATGAATTTTGAAGCACCTTTTTTCAAATTGCGATTATTCCGACATATTGTATAAAAACTTACAAAATGCGGATGGTGAGTACAAAAATAGTAAAAGAGAAAAATGGGTTACCTATAATACTAAAAAACGTAATTTGTTAAAGAAAACAAACAATTTTACAATAAAAAAATTAAAAATTAATTAACTTCTCGTATAGATAGGACATTTTTATGGTATGGTTTTAGTCTTAAAAGGTTAAACTAATCATATCTGTAAAGAAATTTTTGTGCACTTCACAAGAAAAGAAGATATTAATACTATGATATTATTTTAAATGTTGGCGCGGCGCTACCGCATGGGCGCACGTTACCCGGAACGATCGCACGTCCACTCTACCCTGCATTCTTCCTCATTCACGTTTGCGCAATATTTATATTTATAAGTTATACTTAATAACATTTATAATTAATCATCAAAAAAAACTTTTTATTTTTTTGGCAGTAGAAAAGCGGGATTTTAATTTTTATTATGTTTCTCGCATTTATTCGATAAACTCATATCGAAACTAATTGTTTTGAAAAAATTCCAAGCCCGTTCAAAAAGCTTTGACATTAATTTTTTTTTTTCATATTGCGCAAACATGAATGAAGACGAGTGTAGGGTAGACGAGCGATCGCTCCGGATAAGGTCACACCATGCGTACAGCTGGGGCAACGTTTAAAAATTAATATCTTCTTTTCTTGTGAAATGCACAAAATTTTTTTACAGATATCATTAATTTAGCCTTTTAAGAATAAAACCAACCCAAAAAATATTCTACCTATATAAGAAATTAAATAATTTTTAATTTGTTTATTGCAAAATTGTTTTTTTAATAAATTACGTTTTTCCATATTATAAATACTCCATTTTATTTTTTGACTATTTTTGTACTCAGCATCCAAATTTTGTAATTTTTTATTATAATCTGTTGGAATAGACGCCATTTGAAGAAAAAAAAGTGCTTCAAAATTCATTTGTTTATAACTTTTTCAAAACTGAAAATTTTGAAAAAATGTTTTAGGACATTAATTGTAATAAATAAACTTTAGACAATCCGCAAAAAAAATATATAAAATTCAGCTATTCTATTTTTGGTAGCCCACTTAAGAAAGTTTGACTCAGCAATGAAAATATATTGTATGCTATGTAACAGTAAAGGGAATTAGATGTATTAAAAGCGAGTAAAAATTCAAATGTCATAACTATATATCAATAGCGAGGAAAATAAATAATATCGTTTAATGACGGCCCATTTGAACGAAAAAAGGCAAGGGATTAATACATATACTGCAGATGGATATTAATTAACCAGTCACTGGAGACTCCCCTTAAGCTAATTTTCTTCCGGTAAAAACTGTAGTAAATATTGTTTGTAAATGTTTTTTTGTTACAAACAGATAAACTGTCTACTGATCATGCAAAAAAAAGAAAATATTATTTTATAACTTTTTATATTATTTACCCTTGTAATCGCTAAATCATTGTCGAACTCCATATGCTCGTATTTATATGTATAGATTTTATCAATTTCAAATAGTATAAGATCTTGAGCTATCAATATATCTACACCTGCGACTGCATAAAATGTGATCTTCTTCAATGCATTCCGTAGATATATAAAACATCGAGCAGCACTTATTAGTAAATCGTCGGTAAGGATACCCGCGCTACAGAGTAAATAATTGTGGTAGGACTGGTTGTATTTACCAACTATTGCAGCTTGATATTGAAACTCAGATTGTAATCCACTATAGCCACCAATAATTTCTTCCATTTTGAAACCTGACGCTGAAATAAGTAAAACAAAAGTCATTACATTGCGATGTTGGTTCTTTTAATTACTTAATCATTCCTTAACATGGTCTCCATCATATAATGTCTTATTAATACGTGCTATTATATTAATTATTGTATCTTCTTGTTTGTCTTATGATTTCGAAATTTATTTAGGAATGTCTTCGTCAGAAACTATGTATTTAAATCGTAAATTTTATATTTTATCGTAAATTTTCAGTTGAAAAAATTTACTTCAATCAAAATTAAAAAAAAAACTATTATTATTAATTATTATAGTATAAACTTAGGACAGTGTTTGTTTACAGTACTCAATTCGTCACATACGATCACATTTACTGCGAGATCTATTTCGAACATACTAACGGGAAATTGTTTCACACACTATAATTCCTCTTCTATTTTTAGATCGATTAATAAATAAGATCAAGAATAGACAAACCATTGTAAGATTGACTGACTGTATCGATACAAAAGAACTATTCAAAATTTTAAATCCGTAATGAGTACATATTGAGCATGGGGCAGCGTTAGGTGCTTCAATTGCGCCGGATCATCGATGAGATAATTAGAAATACCACAAGCATTTTTAGTTAAATTCTCAATCCAAATGTCATCGACTCTCCTTCTAAGTGCATTTGAAATATAGTCTGGATCGAATTTGTAGAAAATGTCGAACCCATGTTTCTTTTGACACGCGAGGACGTGTAAATGATTCTATAAATTATTCATACAAATGTATTCAGTATATAATAAATGATATATAATATATATTATTTTATATATATATATATATATATATATATATATATATATATATAATATAATTTGTAACCAGTGTATAATAAATTCAATTAAGTAGAACAGAATCACTTGAAGGTTATTGATAATTGAATATCTTTCATAAAATTCTAAATTTATAAATTGGTTGTATCTGTAGAATCAAAATGAGTGTCAGCTTATTGAAAATACACAATCTTTATCATTTACAAGTAAAATTCGAGAAATGATAAATTAAATTATTCAAAATTGTTAGGAATATATATAAATATATATATATATATATATATATATATATATATATATATATACATATACATATAGAGTATTTTATTAAAATGAAAAGTAAAACCAATAATTATAAATTTGTTAAGAAATATTTTACTTTAGGTTTGGTTTCCCCACATTGTCTAAGCAGAGAAAAATTTTTTTGCAGAAACATAAATTTATTGATTGTTTAGGAATTTTTCAATATTTTTCTATATTTTCTAGTGGCTTCATTGTGAGGAATTAAATAAAACAGAACAACTACCCTACACTATCCGTAATTACTTTGTGGGCTAAAAATTATGAGCACACTTTTCGTGACGCAATATAAATTTAGTTATTGGCAGTAAAAGCAAGCTTAAATATCAAGCCTGCGTCTCAGATGCTAACGTAAATCTAGTGGTGATTATAAATTTATTAGACTTGACAATAAATTAGCTATTAATAAGATACAAATGCCTGGACGGCTTTTTTTTAATTTCACTGAAATGGCCACTCCAGCTTAACGAAGCCTGGGATTTTATGTTATGAGTATATTATTTACAATAACATATCTTTTCTGGTAAATTACTATAAAAAGAAAAGAAAAATTTTGTAATTGTCCACTTAATACTTTGCCAATGCACTAAGATTGCTATCGCTTACTAACATGTGTGTTAGGGATTTTAGATAAACCCTGTATGAACCCATACAAAATACTGTACATAGTCTAAGATTCATATAGCTTTATATTTATTTACAGTTTATTTATAATCAGTCAATTTTTAAATCCACAGATAGAAATGTATATTACATATTACAGTAGCATATATATGCCATTGCGTTTTCATCTTATATATCATCCCTATTAATTTCTATTGACATTATCTACAATTTTGTCACACATTACCTTATACACACACACACACACAAACACACACAAACCCACACATACGCGCGCGCATATATATATAATTACTTACTATAATCCATTGAAGAAGTACACGAATAGAAAAGAAAAATAAATATTAACTTGCGGCGAATCATTTTTAAAAGTATGTATTGCCAATAAAGTTTCTACACATAATAGTTTTAACGATCAATATATATCTCTATATATAAATCTAAAGTTTATTTTATCATTTACTTCTAGGAAAATAATCATAGAATATAATCTAGAGGTTGTTTGAGTAGAGTAAATTAACTAGATTAACTTTGAAATTTCTAAATTTTTATTTTGGCTTTACCCGATCTGATTCTTCAGGTCATATCAATGTTAGTTTTTATTATTGAAAGCTTCATTTCTACTTAGGAAAAAAAAATTATAAAATAATTTGACATACAATAATTTTGTACAAAATAAGTAGTTCACGAATATTTCTAATGCTTAAATGCTGTATTATAGAAACTAGTAATGCTAATTTTATGGAAAATCCTTTCATCAAATTTTGAAGGTTCTTAGTAACGGCATTCGATATCTCTATCCAAAACTCTTTAAGGCGTTCTGTACAAATGATACTGTATTTTAAAAGTGTTTTGATTATAAAATATACGCAGCTGCGATATGTATTAGCGTGGTGTATTTTTATTGCTAACAAAGGATTAATATCATCCAAGATAGTCGACAGCTCACGCGAAGACAATGCTGTTTTTTACATTGAAATGTTTTGTTCAGTAACTTTACAAGCCTTCATAACAAAAAACATAATTCATAATTATTCAATTATTTTCTGATTCTGTTTTGCACAATCGAACAAATGATCAATTTTCAATTTTAATGAAAAGATGTAACTTAAAAACCATTATTTATGTTGCACTTTTTGTGAATTTTCAGATAAATATATTATTGATAAATAATCAATTACGTATTTTTATATATAATTTTTCTATTTACCAACATCTGTTTAGCGGATACGGTAAATTTAAAAAATTTTGTATTTTCGATCATTTTTGATTGATTAAAAATAAGAATAAAAAAGTATTGGCATCCATGTCTAACATTTTTTTACTATTGTTTTTGCTATTTATGAACATAAAAATAACTATTTCGATAAATTGTACGAAAGCTTGTATTGTCCTATGCAATATAACTCTGACAGGTGTATATATATACATATATATAACTATTACCTAGAATATTCAATATCGGAAATTTAAATAGAGATGTTGTTTTATAATAGTATGGCAATCTGTGTTCGTAAGCGAATAGTTTGTATATTGCTTGTATGGAGCATTACTCATTTCTATCAAAAAAATAATTACATTTAAAAATATACGTTCCTGACAATATAAACCAATGTAAACTTATAGAATGGAGAAATCAAAAAGAAAATAAGAAAACAATTTGATATTATTAAATGCGAGAAAAATGTGATATCAGAAGGTGCAAGTATGATTAGTTCTACAGCTACTTGTTGAAGCCAAATGTTCGAATTTATTAGACCAGTTATAAAACGTCATGAATCTCCGGAATCATTGAAAATTAATATGAGAATTCGTCAATGTTACTTTTATAATATATTGCTTATATAGTTCTGAACGAGGCTTTTCTAATACACCTAAGTAAATAAAAAGGCTCGAGGGATTGCTCGTATATAGCAATAATGTGCACACAAATAATAAAGTAATATACATACCAATCATCCATAGTTAATTATGGGGAAGCCTACAAATATATATATATATATATATATATATATATATATATATATATATATATATAATATGTATATATAATATGGTTCTGTACAATTAGAGACATTGCTGTGAAAATAAATTTAACATTTCCATTGCTCTATCCACTTCAATATCCTGAACCGATAAAGAACACTGATTGATCAGCATAAGTACTGACCAAAATATTTTGCACTCCATCTTCATCTTATAAAAAGTACTAGCTAATTTTCTGATAATCTCAACAGTTTGTTGTTATTACTATTATGTGGAATAGTGTATATAATTACTTTTATTAATCTGAATCTTAATAAGAGCATCAATAGCTCTCCCCTAATATGACGTGACTGAACAAAACATTAGACCAATAAGCATCACTCGAGAGATTTTTACCTACAACAAACTCCGATAAAATAATTCTAGAAGACTATATGTTAATAGAACAATGACTAGCAGGCCTTTTTTCGTAATAACATAGGCATTCACAATATTTAACATCCGTCTTTTCTCGACTTATCCGTCTGTCTACCAGGTTTTGAACAAATGAACAATCCTATCGATCGTGTGTATCTTTTCCTTACAATAATTTCTTATGTCCATGTCGAAAGAAGAAAAAAATGATTAATATTGCACTCATATTTTTGTCTTAGTTTCGAAAAGAGAATTCATAAGATACAATATCGACATCAGATCATAAAATTCCATATTCTCAGATAACTTAGTTTCGTAGTTTACCGTTTAGTATTTAGGTTTGTTATCGACAAATTTTTGGATGCATTCTTACTTCTGACTATCGATATACTTATTCAAGTCGTATTTGATTTTACCACACTACCATATACCTTTCGATGTCGTTACTCATTTCCTTAAACGTAAAATCTGCATTACTCCTTTCTTCATTATATGAAGTCCAAATGTCAGACGTTGCAAAAACAGTGCCACGTCATGATCTTCGGGGTTATTGGTATTATTTGATGATATTCGGAGACAATCCATACCATTTTCTTTCTAATTAGACATTTTTTTAGTAGTAAATCTTTAATTTTTCAGTGTGCGAATTTTTAGATTTAAGGAGCCATACTATTAAATATAGTAATCTTATCCTATTCAAAATGAAAGACCTAATCCTATTTGCTAATCACTTTTGTGCAAGTCATCGATTTATGTAAATTCGTTGAAATTCGCAAAGAAATCAAAGGATAAATAAATAATTCTATTTAATTCTGTTTAATTTTCATCGTGATAATGTTTTCAACAGTGTATCGGATACTTAGATCGCATCTAAAAAGTAAATTTGTACACTCCCAAAGACAATATAGGTCTTTTATACGTTAGTATCGTTCTCGAATACTTAAGACAGATTTACAGAAGACCGACATTGTTTGCTGTTGGCGTCCTTAAAAATCGTCTGGATGGTAAGGTATCCGGACTAAACTGCCATGAACTTACATTATATTAGGTTGTCAAATATGTCCCTTCCGCCTTTTTCTCTTATGAATTTCGCGGCTAGAGCAATCGAACGTAGAAGTAAATAGGGTAGCGGTCGCGCCATGGGTCAGCGGTTCTGAAGCTCGCTTATAATAAACTCTTTTGCAAATAAAATATTATTTGGTGCGCTAATTATATTAATTGGTTATTAAATATTAATTGGTTACCTGTCGTCCTACTGACGAGGCCAGCAGGTAACTGAGGACGAAACGTACAAATAGTATTTATTTTCGGCGAATGATTTATATTTATTCTTCAAAAATTACAAGTTATATTTTGCACATGTCGAGGAAAGAAAATAACTCTCGAATGACTTAATCGTCGATGAGAGAAATTTATCGATGTTGTATATCGTTTAATCTGTGGAATCACCCAAGAGTGAAAATACATTCTTAGAAATATATCTCAATTATAAACTCTTTTATTAAATTATATATATATATATATATATATATATATATATATATATATATATTATTATATATATTAAAATTTTTTATACACTATAATATATATATTATATTAAAAATGAGCCGTTACTTAGATATTTATGGCTTTCGACTGTGTATTCGTACAAAAATGCGTGTGCCTTTCGATGATTTACATCTACGAAGAATGATGGAATGAGAGAAAACGAATAGATCCTCGTAATATAAACTTACCTGCTTATTGTTTGTTTTTTTGATTAACGTAACCCTAAAATTTCCGTACTGGATCGGTGTTTGACAATTAGATTGGTTACATTTATGCTCATATTCAGCAATATCTCAGAGTATTGAAAAAAAAGATTAATGTGATTCATAAGTATTTCATTCAATTTTTTATACAATGATGTGATTAAAGAGTGCCAATCGCGTATCCACGCTTAGAAAGGAAATTTATTTGAAATTATTGAATAATCAATATTTATAGGCGAATGATAAATCGGCTTTTCTGATTGAATAAACATATTCCTACTAAATTTAAATTCTTTATCCATCGATTTTTATTCATTGATGGAAAATTTCTAGAAGCTTACATTATAAGTTTCGTAAGCTGCAATTCAAAAAATAAATCAGAAAGAGATTGCAGTTTTGTTAAAAATGAATGATATGGCACTATTTTATATAAATAATGATATATAGTATTATAATTAAATATAATTATATTATTATAATTAATTATCTTATATTATTAATTATATAATATATTATATTATGTAATTATATTGTATAATTAATGATATAGCACTATTTTATTATATACTAACATTAATATAAGACTAGAGCTTTTGTGAGCCACTTACTATCTGCCGTGGTTCAATACAAAGCATTTCCTCGCAATTCATAATTCATTAAAAATTATTAAGGTAATCAATTTTTGTACATTAGAAGCAGTATAAAATAATATTTGAAATGAACGAATCTCTGTTAGTATGATGAATGTGCCAGGAACATAGGATTGCACTAAAGGATATCATCAATGTAGGATTTTCAAAAGAATTTTTTTTTGGACTTAATTGTTAAAATCATATTTTTGAAACATACATATAATAAGTATTCAATTCGATTATATACATTTTTAAATGATATATAAATCTTACTGCTCGTATCAGAAGTAAAAATTCGTCTATTAGTTATTAAAGATTATCATACAATTTTATTGAATGTTACCTTTATGAGGCGACCTAAGATTAAGTTTTAAAAGTAAAACTTCTTATAGAATAAATTAACATGAATAAATTATGCAATTATTTATTTTGTTAATAGTTTGGTATTCAACTATCTATAATATTTATAATATGAAAACATTAATGTAATATATCTAATAAATAGTATTTTAATTTATAACTAACGCGTCCAAATTCATCAGTGAGCATTTGTTATATTAATTTTTTATTAAAAATATTTTTAAAGCATAAACATATATATCACTTTTAAATATATCTTTTAAATAATTTTTTCAATAGGGCATACATACATATATATATATATATATATATATATAAACAATTTAATTTCCTGATGATTCGGCTATTGCGCTCCTACGGGAAAAGAGTGCAGGATTTGAATGAATAATTGTACCATTCAAAATTCTTCCTGCTTTAATCTCATTTATAAAGTCCTTATAATTTGATACTTTGGTATATGTAGTTCCAATAGAGGTATCGTCACAGTCCATATTGTGTAAACTCACAACTCCTACAATTTCGTTATCGATAACAAGGGGGGCACCATTATCACCCTGAAAAATACAATAGATGAGCAGGAAATAAGTGATAAAACTGAGAATATATGTCTAGTGTATACTATAAGTAATTATTTTAACTAATCAATATATTCGAAAGTTTTCCTACTGCTTGATGGTAGTAGTGAGTAGGGGGGGAGGAATTGCGCGAAATTTAAAAAATAATAAAAAAATTTCATTGTTATAAATTTAATAATTAATAACATAATGAAAATAAATGTTCTTATAAATATATTAAAAATACTTGAATTATTTATTTGTGATATTTTTATATAGCTAAGAGATAAATTGAAATATTCTTTGGAAAATTGAAATATTAAATCTATATATTTTTTTGCGATAATATTAAACTTAACGTGGTATACTGTCTTTATAATAGAAACTTACCATGCAAATGCCTCGATGTGTGAACATTATATCAGGCTTTATGAGGCCACATATGTCAATAAACGGAGAATTCATATGTGGGCATATGAAGTCTCCATCACGGGTATTCTCATAAAATTTTTTGTCGGTTGTAGCTTCAATAATTGTAACATTAGCGTATTTTAGTAGTGGACCAAATGTCGAGGTAAATCTTATTTGTTCTTTAGCTGATTGTTTACCTAAGTTCTTAAACATATCAAGGCCAAATCCAGAAACAACTCCAATTTTTCCATCGAAAGTTGCTTCTTCATGTGGTATTTGAAGAAAACCCAAATTCAGAGGTGCATTAAAACTCCAATCATTTTTTAACTAAAATGATAACATTTATAATAAAATATTTATATCATTCCGTTTTATACATAATTTTATTAAACTAAAATATTAGGAATATCGTGTAAATATTGCCTGATATTATTTTATTGTGGAAATCTGTATTGATTTAATTCTCATTCAGTAGCCACCCTTGATATCTTGCAGGTTTGCTATGCGATTATAATTAATTTGACCTAAACTTTTTAATGCATAGTTCGTACAAACAGCAGATTCACAATGTAATATACTCAATACGAGATAATTAAATATGATTAAAGAAAATAAATCACCAACTTTTTTCTTACAAATTACAAAACCTTAAGCTAAATTTGATATGTAATTTACAACTGGCCTAGGAACAAATGTTCGATATTTTATTACAGATTAAAAAAATAATAATTCCACCGTCTTTAGGACAACATAATGATGTCAATTCATTTGTAATTTTTTTAGATACACTACACGTAGGCAACTGAACTGAGCTCATTTTTTCCATACGAAAAATCTTGTGAATATTGTTTGTAAATTGTTCATTATTTTGAAGTCAGAAAGCGTTTACGATGCTATTAATTATTGTGTAAGAATCTAGCCGATAGAGGTGTTTGAGTGACAGAACAACTTAACATAATCATGTCTAGTGATAGCATAAAATTAAACAGATATTGATGGCAGTCAAACTACGAGAGACATCAACACTATTTTATTCAAATCTTGTCCAAGCCTGTTTAGATCTGATCCTATCTTTATAAAATGGGGAAAATGTTGGACTTGTCTCATTTTTCCAATGTGAGACGTTTCGTCTGATGACTGTTTAAGCCAGATACTATTATTGAACTGATAATGGAAACCTGACGAACGTGACCATAAAAACTGTGGCTAAACCCGCATGAATATTTAACACAGGATATTCTAGAATTTTTTATTTATTATAGATAATATTTTAACTACATTCAAGCTATCGAATGGTCCAGGGATTCAGTTGGTCAGAATTGCGCATACCCGTAAGCTAGAAACGAACGATAGTAGCTAGCAGACGTCAGCTGTGAAGGCTGGTAACCCATGTAATGCGAGCGATAGACTTTCTACTAAATATGCAAAACAACACATTATTATTATTTTATAAGTTTTTATATTATTTACCCTTCCGATAGCTATATCATTACGTGACCGCACATAATCGTATTTATATGTATAGATTTCATCAATTTCATGGAGAAAAATATTTTTTGCTACTATTGTATCTACACCAGCGACTGCAAAAAATCTTATCTTCTTCAATATATTGCGTGAATGTAGAAAACACCGTGCAGCAGCTATGAATAAATCTGCGGTCAGGATACCAGCACTGCAGAGTAAATAAGTATGATAGGAGAAGTTGTATCTACCCACAACTGCAGCATGATATGGAAACTCTGATTGTAATGCAGCATAACCACCGATAATTGCTTCGATTTTTCTACCTGAAGCTGAAACAAATAAAGCAGAAAGTATTATATTTTATATTAGTTCTTTTAATTACTTAATCATTCGTTATGATGTTCTCCCTCTCTCATCGAAAAATATAGCAAAATTTGATCTTATCTTTAATATAGAATAGAGATCATAAAAATTACATAAATATATTTGAATTTATATATTAAAAATACTACAATAATAATTAACTAAATTATTAGATACTTTTTCGTATGCTTATGATCTTTTACGTGATTATATCGTACAAAAAATCTTATTATTGTTTTTTAATAGAATTTCTTTACCTTAAAGCCCTATGGTTTTTTAAACATTAAATGAATGAAAATGCATATTTAAACTAATTCAAATTATTTGTAAATTAGAAACTGTATTAACAGCTAAAAATGCGCTAAAATTATGTGGTGGCAAATCAAATCTCACACCCATGGTAAAATAAAAGAATCTAATGCTATTCAAATAAAATAGTTGAGCGAGTTACTGTGTTCTTAACATATTCAGAATTTTAAGGCCTAGAAATCTAATCATGTATTTTATAGAAAATTTGTATAAAATATTTTTCTAAATTCAGAAATATATTAACAAAAAAATATTCTAGAAGGGAATGAAAAATTAACTCATTGAAATAGTTAGATGTCCAAGCTGATAAAGAAAAAATGTTCATATACCAGAACTTTATTTATATCACATATATTGCGAAATAGATTAACAAAAACTAAACTATATAAGACAATTAACTACAGCAATTAATTACAGCTTAAAATAATGGAACATTAAAATATATGCCAAAGCTAAATTGATACATAAGAGCATGTAGATTTTATAAAAAATGTATCGAAAACTCCGAAAAATATTAGCTAATAGTTAATAGTTAATAGTTAATAGTACTGACATCATTTACAAATTACCGAGTTCATTTCACATCATTTTGTTCATCCAGCGCAAAAAGCATACCTAGTCGATATTTTTAAAAGTGCCAATATAGGTATAATAAGCAGGCGAATAATAGATATTAAAATGAGTATGCACTGGATATAAAAATTCAATAAGTAGACAACAAGCAAAATATGAATATGTAAATATTACATAAGTAGGTTAAATTTTGTTACTGAAAATTCATAAAAATTTATTTCAAAAATAAATATTATTTACGCATGGATTCGTAAAATAGAATTGTCTTGAATCATCGTTTTTTTAGGTGAACGTTCTTCTGCTATTTATTCTCATATATGTTCTCAGAATTCATCATTATAATACATCATTATTCCTCATCAGCAGGTATAAACTTGCCAGGCCCATACCCACAAAGTTTATGATGTTTTTTTTTTTAAATAATTAATTTTTGGATGAAAGAATTTGACATTATATATCGAAATTTGAATAAATAAGGCTTTATTCGTAAATAACTATGAATGTTGCAACTAAATATAAACTAACTAAAAATATAAAGCAATATGGTTTGTAGTCGTGAATAGGTGAACAAATCGAATATAGAACTTAAACATATATACTCTATGTTTAATAATTGATAATGATGTGGAAAATTTTTTACTTATCTTTAATTGTCTATTTTCCATTAGAATTCGTTTGGAATAGATTAATCCAATTTGCAGAAAAAATATGCAAAAGAAATAAATATATTGAAAAAATACCGAAAGTATCACACCATTTCTTGCATTGATAGATCGAATGACAAAGCTGCTATAATAATCTTCAAATTCTGTTTTCAAAGCTTTGTCTAGAGGAATAAATATAATAGAAATTTTTGCTATATACTACTTAATTAAGAAAAAGGTTTCATCATATTGTTTGTTCGAGTTCCTTTCGATGACAGATTACCATTTTCAATTTATGTAAAATTCACATTTTCGCTTATATATAATTTAAAAATTATTTCTAAAATTTCAAAAATTTTTAATTTACGCTATTAAAACAATTTTATAAATATATAAAGTAGCTTGGGCTGAGGCAATAAGAGCATCTGACTGTTTAATATTGTTTAGCACCGGGCATTACATATCAAATTGAAGTTTCTCAGTGGTTCGAGTTCGATTTTCTGTTCAACCGAATTTTTCGTAGGCTTTTTACAATACCGTGTTTCCTATTTCTTTGAGCGCGAAAATTGAACTCATTTACTAATAAAGTCTTATTTATGTAGATTTCGGTGTATAATATCAAATTCTTTCATGTAAAAATTAATTATAAAAAAAACATCATAAACTCTGTGGAAAGAGGCCTAGTAAGTGACAATAAATAACAGAAGAACGTTTACCTAAATCATCGATAATTCATAATAATTCTTTTTTATGCTTCCACGTGTGAATAATATTTATAAGTAAAATATATTTTTATGAACCCTGAGTACAAAAAAATTTAATCTTCTGTATTAAACTGCATTCCCTTTAAACTATTTATTTACTAATAAATAAATTAATAACTATTTATTTATATTTATCAGAATTTGAGATATATTTTGTATAAACTATACATGCTCTTATACATCGGGATTCATATATAAAATGAACTTCGCCATTTATTTTAATGATCCATTTTTTAAGCCATAATTGCATTATATAATTTAGTTTTTGTTAATCTATTTGGAAAAATTTTAGAAAAATATTTGATATAACTTATATTCTAGTATATGAACATTTTTTTTGGATTTCTGTAATGAAAAGATTTATAATATAATTACAAATATTATTATGTTTCTCTTCATCACAGCTAGGAAATCTGACTATTTCAATGAGCTGATTTTTCATTTCCTTTTAGAATATTTTTTTGTTAATATATTTTTGAATTTAGAAAAATATTTTATACCAATTTTTTATAAAATCCATGATTAGATTTATAGGCCTTAAATTTCTTAATATGATAAGAACACATCAAAACTATTATATATCGTCATCTTGTTTTGTTTTGTTAAAATTGTATCTGCTTATTTGTCTTATGATTTGAGAATTTATATAGAAATATCTTCATCGGCGATAAATAAATAAATTAATAAAAATCAAAATCTACAATCTGACTATCACAAGTTATAATCAATATCTTTGTTTTTTCGTCAAAAGGATCAAAATAGTTTTAAATTTATTTATATATGATTTGACTTTATATAAGATATAAGATTTATATAAAAGATAAGAACAAGTTTCCAGTGATTATTCGCCCCAAATTTCAATTACCTCGAATTTTTTTAAATAGGGTTGCAATAATTTCAATAATCTTACATGTAATAGAATACTTTGAATTTACAAGAAATGTTCTGTTTTATGGCAATTCATCTACTGGTGGATTTTCTCATCAATTAAATAATTACCTATTGTTCCGTCTAAATTAATACATTATTACGAAAAAAATATTGACATGAAATACATTACAAAAAAAATTAAAATATTAGAATTAATAAAATTATTATAAAAGGTAGTGTGATATATGTGGTAGATATAGCTGAATATAATTGAATAGAGAAAAAAATTTATCTGGACTATATAAGGTAGTTAAAGTAAAGCATAACTACAACTTTAAAGCAAATATTTTAAGTACAACTAAATTTTTTAACCAACAAACAATATTTAAAAATATTGCAAGAAATGTGAAATTTAAAAATTTTCCTCAAACTTTTTTAAAACTTGTTTAAAAAGACTCACAGTAACTTAAACGCGTGTTCTACTATCATAAAATAAAATAATAATAAGTAATAAATAATAAAATAATAATGTTTCTTCAATTGTTCAATATTGGAACGGACTTTTTAAATAATCATATGCTTATTCTAATCACAATCTCCCAATTTGTCACGTATTAGTTTCTGACAACGATAGCCAGATCAGTCCTTTCAAACTATAAACATTTATTGCGATATAAACATTTATTGACTCGACACCACTTTATTAGTATCGACAATGGTAATCAGAATTTTAAAAAAATCCATGAATACGGTTGTTAGAAATTAAGGGTTCTTATACAAAATATGATTAAAGATGCGGTTAAAATAAATAACTTGGATATATTCATTATTTACCTACAAGAAATTTGTATGCGACCAATTGCATAAGGAAGTATAAGAAGTCTACGGCCATATGAGATGGTAAAGATCAAATTTTTTTCTGGAATATCTTTGACACATAATAAAATTTGCAGATCAAAAGAGATATATTTTAATGAGTTCGGCTATGGTTTGAATATTAAAATTAAAAATTGTACTTATGTCGACTATTCAGAATTAAATTAATAAATCTTTAAGTTTTTAAATTAATAAATCTAATATAATATATTAGCTAAAATAATGACAGTCAGACTGTCCTTGTTTATATTCACCCCGTAGAATATGACATACAACTTATTACTACAATAAATTATATTAAAAATGAAAAATAAAAATTTTATTTTTATTTTATTATTAATTTTATTTTATTTTTATTTTATTATTAATTTTATTTTATTGTTATATTTAATTTTTAATATAATTTATTGTAGTAATAAGTTGTATTTCAGATTCTACGGGATGAATATAAACACGGACAGTCGAACTGCCATTATTTTAGCTAATATATTAACAATATTACAAGGATTGTAAGACCGATAAAAATATTTATTAATTTTATTTTATTTTTTAAGATAAATAAAAAAGAAGATTTTTATGTATTTTTCTATTGATTTCGCCAGGAAAAATTTAATTTCCATTTCACTCATTCTACGCTTTTCACCACAAAAAATAAACGCCTATAAATTTTCATAAAAATCATTGATATTTTCTTTATGAATGTTTTGAAAACCATGGAAACATTGAATGTTAGACCAAAAATGGAAGCCTTTCAAAGCTCAAACGCGTGCATTTTCTAAATGGTATGACTCATCACTACTAGTCGAGCACAAATAAGTCAGAAAAGCCGCGATCTCGAATTGTCATAGACATGGCAATAACGACGATCTTGTATGCGCATGCGGTTTTCTTTTCCGCGCTCGACCCATGCTTGAATCACGCGTTCTCTACCTGTCCACGTCACGTACCCTTTTACACTCTATTTGCTCTCTTGTATGGCTGCGAAAATCAGCATTATTTTTTCTTAGAACACGCGCATAAAATTCTTATTATTGATAAATTTATGTATCAAAGTAGAAATCAATGAAAATTTGCATAAAAAAATAAGGCTGCTTGAAATTTAGAGCCCTATAGACTCGATTATTCAAACGTGTGTGTACGAGTGCAATATAATTCCTTTTCCGTGATTGGTAAAAATTTCATCTTAAAAAAACATATATTGATAACTCCACACAAAATATATTAGCTAATTATCTGAATTTTGAAATATTTAAGTTACATATACACACATATGTCACCAAGGGACACGCAGATTAAGATCGTATATTTATGATTGATTAGTGAATTATAGAAAAAAAAATAACAATAAATTACAATATTATACTTATAAAGAACGATAAACTTATAAATTAAAAATTGTTTACTATAATCCATTGAAGAAGTGCGCCAAAAGAAAAGAAAAATTAATATTAACTTGCAGCAAATCATTTTTAAAACTATGTGATTCCAATAAAGTTTTTACGTATAATAGTTTCAAGGAATATATATGTAGATATCTAAAGTTCATTTTTTTATCATTGTCTTCTATAAAAATAATTATACAATACAATGTATAGAACGTTTGAGTAGAGTCAATTATCTGGATTATTTCTCATAGCTCTGCGTTTTTTGTTTTGTTTTACTCAAATTCGATTGATTAGTTCATATTAATGCTAGCTTTTATTATGGAAAGTTTCTTTTTGTTTAGAAAATGCAAAGTATTAAAATTAAAATTACTGTTCAGCATGTTTAAAAACCAATTACAATCTGTTGTTGATTCCTGAATAATACTGCTAAAATTCAAAGTTTTTTTCTTGTACAATGATTTTTTATAAAATAAGTAGTGCACCCATAATTCTCATGCTTCAATACGCAGACCAAGTACAATAAATGCGAGTCGATTTTAAATTTAGATTTTAAAATGTATTTTTTCATATCTTTGATTTAGAATTAAATTAGTAGAATAGACAGTTTAAATATGAAAACAGATCACTATTTCATAGTGACGTTACTGTTTTCATAGTGAAGTTATTATAAATGTTATTAAATTTACATATCTGGAGTTGGTCAGGACATTCTATTTACTTCTTTTATGTATCTTCGGTTGATGATCTGTTTATACAGAATTGATAATTATAAATCCTCTATTATTACTTATTATTATTTACATATCATCAGATTGTGAGCTTTCAGACCAATATACTATTAATAAACAATCGATTACGTCTTTATATGACCAATTTTCCATTTTCCTAAACTATTCTCCCTGTAACTTTCATTATTTTTTAATTTTCGAAAAATTTATCATTAAAATCATAATTAAAAAACAATTTCGCGTATTATTTTTCTTCTTATGTTATTAGCTACTCAAATTATTATATATTTCGTGTACCAAGAATCAATATAAAAGTAAGTGAATTGTCTTGACAAAACTTCAATTGACTTACGACTATATTATTATTCTTATGAATATATTATTCTTCTTCATTTTTTGTAAAAAGAATGCATTAACGGAGAATAAATTATGAGTATTGATTCAAATAGAACGAATTTCTGCTTAAATTATGTAATATGTAAATTAGAGAATCGATAATTACAGTATCTAAAAAAAAGCTCGGTAATGAACATTTTTTCATTTATTTGAAATTTTCATGTTAATTTTAAATATCTTTTTGAAAATGGTATTGAAATACCACATTAAAAGTATCATATTTTGATATTCCATACTGAAAGTCAAATACTCGTATATAAATACTCTTGATTGCTTTAATGGTTTTGAGCAGTTAAATCTCTGGAAATTAATAATTTACAATTCATCAAAGTTATAATCTTTTCTCAAATATACCTTAAGGTGGCGAATCTGCTAGGTAAAGGGGACTTTAATAAGGGTTAACTCCCATGTAGGATTTTCAATAAATATTAAGTTATTTTGTTTTGAATCACACTTTAGCATCATACACATGCTAAGCATTTGTTTCGATTGTATAAATACTTTGTGTTCGTAACGGAGGTGAATTGTTTTTTTATTTATTTATTTACTGTCATATTCTCCTTTATTAGCATTAGCGACTACAAGTATGTACGAGTACATATGTATTTTTATATAATTAAATATATTTTACAAATCTTATTTTATTTATAAATTTTAATACATTTTCACATGATTGTTTATAATCATTCAGTAATTTATATATATTTGCGTCTGATTTATATATTATATGTTCTGTTTGAATTTTTGGACAATTTATTAAAATATGTTTAATATTACACGGAAGTTTACAGATTTCACATTTTAGTGAATTTTCTTTATTCACTAATATTAATGTGTAAACTTAACATATTCAATTCGTAATCATATGATTATTTTATATCGTCTGCTAAATCTTGTTGGTGGGTTCAAATCGTTAATATTTGGTTTGATATGGCATAGGTTGTATTTGTTATTTATAGTCTTCCAGCTTTCTTTCCATTCATTGTGCATGATTTGATTTATCTGATTATGAAGGTCTTTTATATTAAATTTAAGCGTTTTATTATTGTATTATAGTTGACATAATAATTTAGTTTTTTTAAATAATTTTTCCAATACCGAAAGCGGAGGTTCTAGAAGACGTATGAAAATTGTTGATTTACTTTCATTCAACAAATCTAAGATATGAATAATGATTGGATATTTAATTTATTTTTTTGGAGATTCTTTATTAACTGTCTTCAGTTAGTATTAATAGAAAAAGTTATAAAAAATTTTCTGGTTCACCTTAATTTTTGATTATTTCTAATAGTAATAGTGCTTTACAGAAGTCATAATTTAATTTTAGTTTAATAAGTAGTTTGATTATTTTATTAAAGTTTTATTTAAATTTGTAAGGTTGGCTGCTGCAGCTTGTAAGTTTCCATGTTTGACAACAGTTCTGTGGATATATTTATATATCTATAGGTTTTTTTATTTCTTTCGGTACTATTCTCTGTGCGTCACTGGCGTTTACATATTTTCCTTCTTGATTAGTAATCCAATTCCAATAATAGCCTAGATTAACTGAGTATGTACAAAGATTCTTCAACTTGATTTTGAATTATGTATTGTATAGCTCTGAATTATGAATTAAATTGAATATGGATTACTCTAGATATTTGTTTCAATAAGTCCATCACAAATCTACGATACTAATTGTATCGCATAGTCTAGAGCCGAACATTTTCGGCACAATTCATTTGGATATTTATTTCATATATTATTGTTTTCAAGAAGAAACCGTAATCTCTTATTTAAAATTTTTTCAAGTAACTTACATATAGAACAAGTTAAAACTATAGGTCAATAATTATTTTTATTATGTTTATCCTGTATAGGTATACGTATACAAACTTCTGCAGTATGTCTTCGTGCACCTAAAAATATCTTTTTCGTAAAAACTGTATTCAGAATACGTAATTGACGGAAGTTACCGGTACATACCGGTAATGATAAAAAAATCTTTGGTATCATGTCTAGTCCTGTGCTTATATGTTGGCAATTTTAAGACATGTTGATGTTCTTCCATTGATATTTGATAGCTTAGTGGATATAATTCATGGATAGTATTCATGGATATTCATTTTCTATTAACTTTTTATAGTCACAAAACTCTTTATTGCAGTAGCTGTTCTGGGAGTTTTTTGTGAAAATTTTGTCAGTATATCAGCAATGTAAGATGGTATATTTATTACTTCTTTATTGTCTAAAAGAGCCATGATAAAACATGAAGTTTTATCTTCGATAGCCTTAATTTATTCCAAATCTTTGAAGCTGGTATTTGGTAATTAATAGATCCTGAGAATTTTGTCCTCACTTTTCTGCTCGCTTAGCGTTTTTCAAAGTTTTTTTAGCAACACATTTAATTTTTTATACTCCATTTTATTTTTACTGGGTCGATACTTTTGTAATTTTTAATGCTTTTTTGCATTCCTTATTGTCTTAGTTCAATCTTTATTTCACCAAGGGGATTTCTATTTATAATTGCTGCTGTATTCTTGGTTATATATATATATATACTATTGATTCCTGCTTCAATAAAAAATTATTCTTTTTTACTGTGTATATCAAATCTATTATTCTTGATTTGGTCTATATTACTATTATTTAATAAATTCAAGTTTTTAGAGAATCCTTGGTTATGTTTTTGCCAATCTGCTTTATGAAAAAAAGGATAAAAAACACTTTAATTTAATAATTAATCATTACTACCATATTGCTTTTTAAGTGCTCGCCATTCGATGTTAGTTGCTATTGTAACAATGTTGCTACTGTATAAGTAAGATCGATCTAACTTTCGTTAGCATTCATAGAGTTAAAGTGAGTGAAAAAGGATCGTATACTAATACTAAGTCATTGTTAAAAATTTAAAAGCCATAACACTCGCTTTGACGATCATTTTAGAAAGTTGTAAGTATGCAAAGTCCTGAGTTTATGTTGTTCGCCACCTCAATAGATGTAGTCTTGTAAGCAAATCTGAAGTAAAATTTCTTCTATTAGTGTTTAAAGATTATCATATTATTTCATTGATTGTGATCTCCCGGATGTGGCGGAAGATAATGTTTTATAAACAAAAATTCTTATAGCAAAAGTTAACGTGGATAATTTAAGCACCATTATTTAGTTTGTTGAAATCTTCGTATTTAATTATTTATAATAACGTTTTTTCCTATATTCAACTATTTACGTCATCTATATAAATTGTTGTTTTCTAACATTTGTATTTGTAAGAGGTACAATTTTTTAAATTATAAGTGACGTCTTACAATATTTCATGAAACACATATTGTATTAATTTTTTATTAAAAATTGGGTTTACCAAATTTAACATTAGCATATATTTCACTTATAAGCATAATTTGTAAATAATTCTTTCATGATACAAAAAACATATTAATTTTCTGATGATGCAGCTAATTCACTCTTACGGGAATAGTATGCGGGATTTTGATGAATAACTGTACCATTCAAAAATCTTCCTGCCTTAAGCTCATCTATAAACTCCTTATAATTTGATACTTTGGTATATGTAGTTCCAAAAGAGGTATCGTCACAGTCCAGATTGTGTATACTCACGACTCCTAGAATTTCATTATTGATAACAAGGGGCGCACCATTATCACCCTGCAAAATACAATCTATTAGCCGGAAATAGTTGATAAAAAACAAAGTATAGTTCTGATATATATCATGGAACCCTGAGCATTATAATGGGGACGGTGATTCCCGTGAAATTTAAAAAATAATAAAATTTTATTCTAATAAATGTCGTAATTAATAACATAACGTAAAGAAAATTACTTATAAATATATTAAAAATACTGAAATGAATTCATTTGCTCTTATACACTTGAGTGATAAGTTAAAATATTATTTTGAAAGGAATTGGCATCTAGAAATAATAAGCATTTCTTTCGATTGTATAAATTCTTTATGCTCGTAACGGAGATAAATATTTTTTCATTTATATTTACTGTCACATCCTCCCTTATTATCATTAGCGACTACAGGTATGTACATATGCATTTTTATTATAATTATTATTTTGTAAAAATTGAAATATTAAAAATGTATATTATTTTTCGATAGTATTAAAACTAATAAGGGATACTGTTCTTCTAAATGAAACTTACCATGCAAATACCTCGATGTTTGTATATCACATCCGGCTCTATGAGTCCACATATATTAAAAAACGGAGAGTTCATTTTTGGGCATATTCGGCCGAGATTAAGGGAATTCGCATTAACTTTTCCATCAGCTTGAGCTTCAATAATTGTAACATTTGCGTATTTTAGTGGTAATCCAAAAGTTGAGGTAAATCGTACTTGCTCTGAAGCCGAATTTCTATTTAAATGATTAACCATACTAAGCCCAAATCCAGAAACAACCCCAATTTTTCCATCAAAGTTTGCTTCTTTGGCTGGTATTTGAAGAAACGCCACATTCAGAGGTCCATTGAAATACCAATGATATTTTAACTAAAAGGATAAATTTTTAAATAAAATATTTATGCCGTTTTCGTTCTCTATTTTTTAAATAATTTCATTAGTATGAACAATTAAGAATAGCGTACAAATAGGTTGGTATTTTCTTCATTAGAAGCCTGACAATAATCTTCATACTCGTCAATTAGCCACCCTGGACATGAACTTGAAGATGAACTATCGAAGTCTGAAGAACTTAACATAAACTTGTCATTAGATATTTAATACATATCTCTTCGCTTGCCTGAACATCAAAGACACAATATAATATACGAGAGATGATTAAATATGATTCAATGAAAAAAATAACCAACATTTGTCTAGCGTATTCTAAAAATGTAAGCAGAATTTTATATTCTATTAGCAATTGACGTAGCAACAAATGTTTTATTTCAGAGTAAAAAAATAATAATTCGACTGTTTTTCATTATTTTTAAGTAAAAATGTTATTATGTGCTGTGTGAGAAACTAGCGGATAGTCGTCTTCGAGTGGCACCGCAAATTAGCATAGTCATGGCAAATAGTACGAGGTCCGTCCTCTACACGTGGCGTCTGCTGATAAAAATGTTTCAATAGAACATGTTATACGAAATGGACGATTTGAGCGGATCTATTAAAGACCCATGATTATAAAAATAACATTGTCAGCAGTGAAACAAAAAGGAGCATGGATGCTTCTTCATCCAAATCTTGTTCACGGTATGGTCCACTTCGAATACCATATCTATCTTTATAAAATCAAGGAAATAATTCTATGTATATAGTTCCATTTACTAACTATGATTCCAATTCTAATCGATTCCTAATTGATCTAATTGATTTATCGAGTCGATTGATTCAAAATCGAGACATATGACCGTTTAGGTCAGCTAATATTATTTATTTGATACTGGATAGCTCGAAGAAGTCCTCCAGAGCATCATGTTATTAAAGCTCTCGTAAACCGCAAAAAAATAGTTTTATGTAGGCGGCCAAGCCCGTATGGATATTTCACATAGCGCATTCTAGAAGCTTCTAGAACCCGACAAGAGGAATAAACTTTCTACTAGTCATACAAAAAAACAAAAAAATTATTATTATTTTATAACTTTTTATATTATTTACCCTTGTAATAGCTATATCATTTTCAGAGCTCCAATGATCGTATTTATAAGTATATATTTCATCAACTTCATGTAGGAAGATATTTTTTGATAGCAATTCATCTACACCTGCGACTGCAAAAAATCTGATCTTCTTCAATACATTGCGAAAATGTACAAAACACCGTGCAGCAGCTACGAGTAAATCTGCCGTCAGGATACCAGCGCTGCAGAGTAAATGAGTATGATAGGAAAAGTTGTATTTACCCACAATTGCAGCATGATATGGAAACTCTTGTTGTAATGCAGGATAGCTACCAATAATTGCTTCCGTTATTTTACATGAAGCTGAAATAAATAAAGCCAAAAATATCAAAATGCGATATTGGTTCTTTTTATTAGCTAGTTAATTATTATGTACTTGATTACATAGACTCTTAATAATATTTGCTATGATATTAATTATTTTATCTTTTTATTTATCTTATGATTTGGGAATTTATATAAGAATGTCTTCATCATAGACTGTATTTTGGATGTTTAAACATACCATTAATCAGTGAAATTTCGATTCTGGAATCAGTGTAATTAATTCTACTGACCGATATTTTTAGCAATTAATTAATTATTTAAACTTTTTCCTTGTTCTGGATAATGTATAAAGCCTGTTTGAATTTCGACCCTTAAGCTTTTTCTAAATACATAAGCCGTAATATTAGTTTAGCTTTTTATCTGTATTTTAAAATAATTAGATTGGATTTATACACATACGTTTTCGAGGAACATGCATATTTAGAAATGTATTTATAATTGATTGATAAATTATACAAAAAAACATTAATCGAACAGAATATTATCAATATAAAAAATTATATGTGTGTGCTTGAGTTTGTGTGTGTGTGTGTGTGTGTGTGTGTGTGTGTGTGTGTGTGTGTGTGTTAAAACTTAGAAATTGAAAATTACATACTGTTATCTATTGAAGTGGTACACCAAAAGAAAAGAAAAATAAATATAAACTTGCAGCGAATCATTTTTAAAAGTAAGTAGTATAGAAATTCTAGGCACAATAGTTTCGCCTACCTATATGTATATTTTCATATTATTGTCGGTGATATCTTA
This sequence comes from Sycobia sp. Sy_11, assembly GCA_018907035.1. Classification (NCBI taxonomy): domain Eukaryota; kingdom Metazoa; phylum Arthropoda; class Insecta; order Hymenoptera; family Epichrysomallidae; genus Sycobia; species Sycobia sp. Sy_11. The sequence continues at coordinate 131,682 of JACCIC010000322.1, read as the reverse complement.
TAATATGTGTGCGTGTATAATTTGAAACTCATTTTTTATCATTTATTTCTGGAAAAAGAATTGTAATAATCGAAAGATAATCAACAGGATGTTTGAATAGAACAAATTAACTAGATTAACTAGATATGAATTTTTAGTGTTTTTTCTCAATTCGATTCTTCAGTTCATATTAATAATAGTTTTTGTTATGAAAAGATTCTTTTCTAATTACGAAACACAAAGTATGAAAATTGATATTACTGGTCAGAATGTGTAAAAAGCAAAGTTTTTTCCTTTCATAATGATTTGTTATAAAATAAGTAGTGCATGCATATTTCTAATGTTTGAATACTCGGACCAAGTGCAATAATTGGGAGTCTTCGAATTTCACAAAAAATTTTTTTATATCTTTTAGAAGTTTTAACCTTATTTATAAATGATGAAAAACTTCTATGCCATATTCGTTTAAATGTTCATTAAAATGAGATTTAAATTTTAAATCATATTTCTGTTTTATAGAAATCTCAAAAAATTTATTGAATAATTTTGACTTTTTCGGAACATTCTTAATTCTCCTTTTACATATGGAGAGAAAAATATAAATAATATATAAATGATTATATATCGTCAATTCAACATTCCTTAGTGTACTTTCTTTCTTTTAACAATTTTAGTATAATATTTAAACGGCTCTCTATGAAAATAATTAATTACTATTTTGTAAACAATACTTTGTAGATCTTCCAAGGCTCTTAGACACGTCACATTATTATTTGTGTTATTTAAACATTTGGAGATTGTCGAAAAATTCCTCATGTCTCATGCTTCTTTTATGTATCTTCGTTTGATAATCTGTCTATACATAATGAACAATTGTAAATCGTCTATTTCATGTTTACTGACTCTGTTTTGGACAATTGAATTATGAATTATCACTTGCTTTAAATTCGAGGTAAAAATGTAACTTACACATTTTATGATTGAAATTGTCTAACTTTTTAGACCAAAATATTATTAATAAATAATTGATCTTTGTATGAATAATTTTCCATTTTCCTATATTATTTTACGTCTCCCCGTAACTTTCATAACGTTTTAAACCATTTTACTTGATTAACGTAAAGTAAACATTTTACTTTAATAGTAACACGACTTGATATTAAAGAACTAGATTCTACATTATAAGACTCCGCTCTATCATATTCAATGGTTAAAGAGTGGGTTTATAAATTTAAGGAAGGTCGCACGAGCGCTAGAGATGAATATCTTTTGAGAACATCCTGTTGAGGTCACAACTCTCGATATAATTTAAAAAACTCAGAAATGGATTGTAGAAGATCGTAGATTAAAGACGAGTGAGATAATTGAGATAGCGAAGTTGTCAACAAAACAGGTACACGATATGTTACATGAACATTTAAGCAGAAAGTATGTACTACGTAGGTACTGCATTCGCTACCATCCAATCAAAAACTGATGGGAAAAGTTATTTCTATTGAGAATTGGACCCTATACGACCGGAGCTTCTATACAATTTATTGTGAATTTATAGGTGTAGATATAATTTAGATTTATCAAGACACTCATGAAAGCAAAAGACAGTCTGAAGAAATGATTAGACCAGGTGAACATGATAAAAAGGCAAAAACAATTTTATCAATGAATAACGTTATAGCCATGATTTAATGGAATGCGAAAGGAATTATCTTTATCCATTATCTGGGTAAAAGGCAAAACCATCAATGGTTAATAGTGTGAAGAGTTATTGTAACGCTTAAAGGATGAAGAGAAAAATAAACGACCTCACTTGGCAAAGAAAAAAATAATTGTTCCAACCGGGATAACGTACCGGCCATTACGTAGGCTGTTGTCATGGGTAAAATCAACGAATTAAGATTTGAATTATTTCTCCATTCATCATATTCATCAGATTTAGCTCCTAATGACTATCATTTTTGTCCCAATCTAAAAAATTGGCTCGAAGGTAAAAGATTTGGAAGCAACGAGGAACTCATCGATGTAGTAAATGATTATTTTGAGAGGTTTGACAAATTGGACTATACATATGGAATAATTTCATTAGTCTATTGTTATGAAAAATGTATTAATTTTGATGCAAATTATATTCTGCAAATTATATTATATGCAAAAAAAACGAAATAGTTTTTCTTCATCAAGCTGGAAACATTCCCACCTCGTAAGTTGAAATAATTTTATAAAATTTATATACTTCTGAAGAATATATCAAACTTGTATGTACTTATTGAATCAACTATTCTAAAAATACATATAATTTTAAACAAATTATTTAAAACAATTGTTTGGCTTAGGTTATTAAAAACAAATTAATATCCCACTTTTAAAAAGAGCTTTTTAAATTATACCTGTTATGAATGTTACACAGTTTTTATGATTCACTATGTATTTCCTTATGTTCTTTCTTAATCTGTTACATCAACAGTTATAAAATTTTAATTCAATTAGCTTAAAATTTTTAAAGAATCACACAAATTCTTAAGACCTTTATAATACATTAATAAAAAAATTATTAATTTAGGAATTTCGTCATAAATTTGCAATAATTGAACTTCTTAATGAGATATGTGATGGACAACAGCAGGGTTTAATAGATACTGTAATAAATGTTAGAATTCTGCTGAAATTATTAATCAAATTTAAATTTGCTACTTAGTAATCTTTTGGAATATAAAATATTAGAAAAGATCAATAGTGTACATATACTTTTACAAAAATAAAAAACACTGTTGAAAATGCTGCTAAAATAATGAAAGCTTTAGCAAATGAGATTGAAGCGTACCTCAATAGTTATTTTGACTCGCTTTACAACTTAGTAATTAAAGTCGAATATTGAAACTAACAGAAAAGAGACGATGTAAAATAAAGAATATGGAAGGAAACACTACAGATGATTTGTTTGTCATGGATGAATCATCATTGTTAAAAAAAAGTGTGATGTTCTAGATATCATATTGGTACAACTCAACAATAGATTTACTGCTTTAAAAGACATAGTAACATAATTCAATTTTTTAAGTAAACAAACATTAAAAACAATGTCATTGCATCATTTTGAACGAATTGTATCAGAATTAACATAAAAATATAATAATGACTTAGATGCTACAGAATTATTATGTGAAATTGAGATTTTCAAATTTTAAATTCCAATCATGGAACTTTTTGAAAATTTCGGGGTTATGTGAAGTTTTTTAAATCCTACAAAAAATACATATCCAAACCCACATAGAGCATTAAGAATCTGTATAACATTGTCTGCTACAACAGTTTCCTGCGAGCGTCCGTTTATCAAATTCAAGCTTATAAAGTCGTACCTTCATTCTTCTATTAGAAAAGAACGATTGACTAACATGTCAATAATATCGATTGAAGAAAATGTTGATAAAACACTAAATTATCATGACGTAATCGGTAAGTTTGTAAATAAAAAAGCGATAAAAATTTACTTATAACCTAGTCTTAAAAGTGCATAAATATACTAGGAGATTCAAAAAAAGCATTAAGCAAGCTACCAAATACTTTTGTTGAGATTTATCAGTAGTTCAGTAATAACTAACTTATTCAAAGACTTCAATTTAACAATTTTAGTAAAATAAATTATTACCATCTGCTCGATAACACCAAACATCAACAATTACTTATTGGAACTGTAAAATTCTTCACATTTAATGGGATTCATTCCTTCATTCTTGTAGTCTATTTATTATAGATGACATGTTGTAATTATAAAGTTATGAAATCAAATTAATACTCTTTTCTGCATAATAACATAATGGCTATATATATATAATATATAATATGGATTTTTTATGAGATTTCGTAATGAGATGAGATGATGTGCTAATTAAATAAAAAACTTGATAATTTTTCAACTTTCACGATTCATTCTTAAAGAAAACATATATTAAAAAAAAATTAATATTAAGTTATCTCACTTGTGTAATAAGTCAAATTCAACGTATTATGTTGGAATTTCAATATCCCCCCGTGCAGAATTTATTATAGTTCTAGGTATACATTTACGAGCTTTTTCAATCTATTTCAAGATAACAAGGTTAGATCTTGAGGATGAACCGAAGCGGTTCGAAACGTCGACACCAAAGGTGAATCTAAATTTATGATGGTGGGGTCAGTCAGGTTGTCCTTTACTAACATAGAATATTGTTTTTATTGTTTTTGTTCTATGTATTATTTTATTTTTTATTTTATTTGATTATTAATTTTATTTTTATTTTTAATATAATTTATTGGAGTAACAAATTCTATTTCAGATTCTTCGGGGGTGAATATAAACAAGGACATGGTCTGACTCTCATTATTTTAACTAATATATTATGTTACAAAGACTGTAGGGCAGATAAAAATATTTATTAATTTAACAAGGTTATATATATATATATATATATATATATATATGTATATTAAAATATATAATAATATATAAATATATATATATATATATATATATATGTATATATATATGTATATATATATATATATATATATATATATATAATAAACAAATTAATTTCTTGATGTTCCGGCTAAATCACTCTTACGGATATATCGTACGGGATTTGGATGAATAATTGTATCATTCAAAAAGCTTCCTGTTTTAATTCCATCTATAAAATCGTTATAATTTGATACTTTGGTATATGTAGTTCCAACAGTGGTATCGTCACAGTCCAGATTATGTACACTGACGATTCCTACAACTTCGTTATCGATAACAAGTGGGGCACCATTATCACCCTACAAATTACAATCTATTAGCAAGAAATATGTAATAAAAATGAAAATATATTTCTCGTATATACAATAAGGGAATATCAATTGGGAGGGTGAGATTGTGCGAAATTTTGAAAACAATATGAAAATTTCATTTTGATAAACTTAGTTTCATTAGATAACTTAGTAAAATTCTCATTATATTACAAATACTTATATCACTTTATTTGTAATATTTTTACACATCTGAGATATAAATTGAAATTTTTCATATAAAAGAAGAAAATATATCATATTGATAGTAGCTAATAATCTAAAATACTTTCAAAAACTACCTCTCTCTCTCTCTCTCTCTCTCTCTCTCTCTATATATATATATATATATATATATATATATATATATATATATATATATATATATAGAGAGAGAGAGAGAGAGAGAGAGTGTGTTTATGTAAGATTTAGATAAATTAAATATAGAGCTGTTTATATGTTTTCAATTTTATGTTGTCCATTAGTAAAACAATAATATTTGAATCCTGTATAACACTATATAAAATAATTAAAAATCCTTAAAAACCTTAAGGGCCTGTTAAAATTTCGAGTCCATCTCTATTTTGAAATGATTCATGGATCGATCCATTCGTCCTTAAATAAAAAAATATATATGAAAAAAATAGATTAATTTAAATTAATATATAAAATTTATAATCATTATCTTACAGAAGAATAGAGCTTTTAACTGTAATATTGAAAAGTGCTAATATTAGTATTTTTACATTAATATCTGACATTTTGATTACTAACGAAATATGATTAATTTTCTTGATTAAAATTGTAAAACAGCTTGTATTGATTTCGAATTTTAAGTTAATATATATTTTCGAATTTTTCTACACTTCAGTTTAATCTCTTTTTAATTGTATACTTTTTACTGTAATTAAAATTTTTGTAGATTTTTTGGGAAATAATTTTATCACTTCAATGATTAATTATAATCTGTTTCACTGGTTCTAATACTTTTTTTACTAAAGAATAATCTATCAAATCAATACACAGAAATACGTAGAAATTTATGAACCATACAGAAACTCTTTTAGATTATTTTTACGAACACAGCATAAAAGTTATTTTCAACATTGACAATAAATTACTCAGACAATAATAATATTATCAGGTATGTGAATAAGTCTTTCCCGTTTTTTTTTTTCAAATTTTGAGCCTTTATTGTGAAAAAATGGTTACAAATGAATTATTGAAAGTATTGGCCATCGCTAGCTACAACTTTTTCCCATCTTTCTGGCAACATACGAATCCCGTTGCGAAAAAATTCGACCGGTTTGGCCTCTATCCAGTCATCCACCCATTTTTTGGCTTCCTCGTAGGAATGGAAGTGCTGGTCAGCCAGGCCATGCGTCATCGATCTGAAGAGATGGTAATCAGACGGAGCAACGTCTGGACTATACGGCGGGTGGGGTAGGACTTCCCATTTGAGCGTTTCTAAGTATGTTTTCACCGGCGGTGCAACATGTGGGCGAGCATTGTCATGTTGCAAAATAACTTTGTCGTGCCTGTCGGAGTATTGTGGCCAGTTTTTCTCGCAGTGCGCGGCTCAAACGCATCAATTGTCGTCGATAGACCTCGCCTGTGATCCTTTCATTCGGTTTCAGAAGCTCATAGTAAACCACACCTAGCTGGTCCCACCATATACAGAGCATGAGCTTGGCGCCATGAATATTTGGCTTGGCCGTCGATGATGATGCATGGCCGGGTAGTCCCCATGATTTTCTTCGCTTCGGATTATCGTAACGTATCCACTTTTCATCGCCAGTCACGATACGATGCAGAAAACCCTTTCTTTTATGTCGCTGAAGCAGCTGTTCGCAAGTGAAAAAACGCCGTTCGACGTCTCTCAGCTTCAGTTCGTACGGCACCCAATTTCCTTGCTTTTGGATCATTCCCATGGCTTTCAAACGCTTGGAAATGGTTGTTCGGTCAACTCCCAATGCTTCAGCAAGTTCTTCTTGCGTTTGACAAGAATCTTCATCAAGCAAAGTCGCCAATTCTCGATCTTCAAAGATTTGCGGCCGCCCGGAACGCTCCTTGTCTTCCACGTCGAAATCACCGCTTTTGAAGCGTCGAAACCATCCGCGAACACTTGAATCATCGACACAACCTTCTCCATAAGCCTCCTGAAGCAATCGATGCGTCTCGGCAGCAGATTTCTTCAAATTGAACCAATAAAGTGAAACTTCGACATTTTCACGATATCAAAAATTTATGATGCGAAAAAATTTTAACTAATGTGTTAGTATGAAATTGTTGACATATGAATAAGCTTTGATTATGACATATGTAACCATTGAATACTCGCACAGTATTGGTGGCGCCATCTCTTACAAAAAACGGGAAAGACTTATTCACACTCCTAATACAAAAAATATAGTTTTTATAAAAATATAGAAAATATTTTTTTTTTCATATTTACACAAAACTAAAAATTAAAGAGGAATTGCGAAGTCCCTGGATCAGCTATGTGTGAATGCTGGGTTATAATGTATGCATACATATACACGCGAGATAGATCCACTGAGATATAAGACACGCGTATCCCTGGACATTCTACCGTTAATCAGTAGATTCATTTATTACGGTTCTTATAATTGTTGAAAAGAATCTTTGATATTATTATTAATTAATAATCTCATTATTATTATTAATTATTCCTCTGTTTATTAAATATATAGAAGATATCAACAGGGAGTCTTGATTGTGGGATCTCCCGAGGCGCAAACAAATATACCGTGCTTATAAAATAAAACTTACTTTACAAATGCCTCGATAATTGTACATCACATCAGGATCTATGAGACCACAAAGATCAGTAAATGGAGGATTCATTTTTGGGCATATATAAATGCCATTACGGAAATTCTCGTTTAATCTTCTGTTAGTTGTAGCTTCAATAATTGTAACATTTGCGTACTTAAGAGGTAGTCCATACGTTGAGGTAAATCTTACTTGGGCTTTAACTGTATCTTTATTTAATTGATTAACCATATTAAGCCCGAATCCAGAAACAACTCCAATTTTTCTATCGAAAGTTACTTCTTTGGCTGGTATTTGAAGAAAACCCACATTTATAGGTCCATTAATATACCAATTATATTTTAACTAAAACGATAAAATTTTTGATAAAATTTTCTGCCATTTTCATTTTTTATATAACTTCTCTATTTATTTTATATAAATTAATATAATTATAATATATTTATATATATTAATATTAATATTATATTATATATATTTATATTAATATAATTAATATATTAATATATAAATTTATATAAATATTTAATTTTATATAAATTAATATAAATAATTAGAAATATTGTGCAAATAGATTGATATTATTTTTCTTGAACGCCTGTCAATAGTCTTCATACTGTTTAAATAATCGCTGTCGAAGTTTGATGAACTTGATCTAAACTTGTAATTAGATAGTTCATACATATGTATTCATATGTCTTGCTTTACTTGCCTAAACAGCAGAGGCACAATACAATATATACTAGATGATTAAATAGGACTCACTTTTGCTTCAAAAGCAAGAAAGAAAATGAATTTTTTATATAATTATTACTAGAGATAAGAAATGAATCTTTTTCAAGTATCCTAAGCGGAAAAAATCATAGGTTAATTAGGAACAGCATACAAGTTCGACTACAAAAGCAGACTGATTCGTCAAGAAGACTGAGTATTTTGTGGCCGAGTGGCGTGGTGTAATACGAGTTATTGAAATATAATGAAATGTATTGATGACACTGATAACAAAGGAGCAATTTAATTCATCAATTGATCGAAAAACTACCAGAATGGCCTAGAAGAAACGGCAAAATAATTTTTCTCCATAACAATGTTCGTGTATGTACAGTAAAACCGATTTAGGATACAATCAAAGCACTTGGCTGGGAGCTTCTTCCCGCCCTTTAAAGGTACCAGACTTGGCTCCTTACGACTACCATTTTTTTACACCGCTCAGACATGCATTGGCGGAGCAGTACTTCGATTCCTACGAGGAAATTGAGAATTGGATGTCTGATTCGTTTGCTTCAAAAAACAAACAATTCTATTACCGTGGTATCTAGAAATTACCAGATTAGTGGTCAAATCAGAAATGGATAATACTTTGAATGAAATGTTTTTGACGTTCCCATTAAAATTAGTGTTTTATTTTCACAAAATGCTTCCTTTATACTGGTAGACCTGGAAGGCCAAAAATATTATACAGTTGATGCTGGATAACCAGTACAAATGATCCAGGGAATTTATGTTATAGCAGGCCTATCGTGGATAGTAACAATTATTTTCATGTAGGCGGCCAAGTTAGCATAGCACAATCCAGAATTGTGTGCACTACGTTCTTGGACAACATTTAAGCTATCCAATAGTCACGGTTTTTGTCGGTGAGAGCTATGCATACTCTTGGGCGAGAATTCAGCGACAGTAGCTGGCAAGCAAGAGACGAAGACTGATAAACCCATGTAAATGTGGAAAGAAGGATAAACTTTCTATTGACCATGTAAATATTATTAATATTATTAATATTATGAATATTATTTTATATATTTCTATATTATTTACCCTTGCAATAGCAATATTATTATAAAATAATATATAATCGTATTTATATGTATATATTTCATCAATTTCATGTAGGAATATATTTTTTAGCAATTCTTCTACACCTGCAACTGCAAAAAATCTGATCTTCTTCGGTACATTGTATGAATGCAGAAAACACCGTGCAGCAGATATGAGTAACTCTGCTGTCAGGATACCAGCGCTGCAGATTAAATCTATGTGATAGGAGAAGTTGTATTTACCCACAATTGCAGCATGATATGGAAACTCTGATTGTAATGCAGGATAACTACCAATAATTGCTTCTGTTGGTTTAGATGAACCTGAAATACATAAAGCAAAAATATTAATAAGTGATATTGGCTCTTTCTATATTACTTAATTAAATATTATTTGAGCTTTTAGCTCGTCCCGACTCGTCCGACCACAATATTATAATCTATAAAAAAGCTTTCGTAGGCGGGTGTTCTTCACTCTGCTTTTTAAAACTCGTTTTTAAGAAATAGTTTTTTCAATTTTTAAATTTCCAGAGGTGACTGGATACGTCCCCGCAGCTCGCACTGGTGGCGCGGAAATTGCAAGGTCACCTGCATGCCAGAGAGAAAGAGAGAGAGAGAGAGAGAGAGAGAGAGAGAGAGAGAGAAAAGAAGGAGTCAGATCGAGAGGAAGCCGATAAAAAGGAGACAGCTAGTTTCCGACGGCAAGTAACAACTACGTAATTCCATATGCCACATCATCTACGTAATATCATTTTTTAGTGTAATGCGTGCTCACCGTGTTTGCCGTCGGCGCCGTCACTGTAAGGCCGCTGCACGACCCCATTGTATAAGAGTATAGCATACGCGCTCCCCGTGTTCCTCTCCCTACCGTATTTCCTATCTCCTAATACTGGCGGAACTCGCGCATTTAATCGCCGTCATCGTACTTATGTATTTAAATAGCCGTGTACCTTCAGCGCGATTATTGTTAATAAAGCTATGTTTTAGATTTGTCTCGTATATGCTTCATGCGTATTCATTTTCTCTATTCCCCGTTTCTTTCAGCCCGTCCGACGGATCGCGACGTAAGTTGTCGCAGGTATCGTGGTACGTATAACCAGCACAGGTCATATATATATATATATTTATTTATTTACTTATTCAAATTTAATTTATATATATATATATATATTAAAAATTGCTTACTATAGTGCATTGAAGAGGTACACCAAAGGAACAGAAAAATAAATATTAACTTGCAGCAAATCATTTTTAAAACTATATAGTGCCTATACAATTTTTACGTATAATAGTTTCCTCGAGATATATATATATATATATATATATATATATATATATATATATATATATGGTATGTATATTTATAGATATCTAAAGTTCTTTTTTATATTATTTTTTTTTACAAAAATAATTATATAATATAATCTATAGGATGTTTAAATAGAGCTTATTATCTACCACAATTCTCACCCATATCAACTCTGAATCTTTTGTGTTGTTTTTTTCGATTCAATTCTTTAGTTCTTATTTATGACAGCTTTTATTATGGAAATCTTTTTTTATTTAAGAAATGAGATGTATGAAAATTAATATTACAGATCAGAATGTATAAAAGACCAATATATTCTCTTATTGATTCCTGAATAATGTGGCTGAAATTCAAACTTTTTTTCTTATACAATTTTTTATTACAAAATAAATAGTACACACGTATTTCTAAGGTTTCAATACTCAACGGTCAACGGCAACGATTCGGATTTTTCGAATTTAAAAAATATTGTTTAATATTTTTTAGAACTTTTAGCCTTCAATTCATTATGAATTGAGAATCAATTTTTATACCAGATTACGTTGAGAATTCATTTAAATAAAATTTTAATTTTAATTCAAGATTACAAAATCGTTATTCTTTTATATAGAAATCTCAAAAAATTTATTGAAACATGAGATGGAAATATTCTGCATTCTCATTTTACAAATAAAGACAAAAATGATAATAATTCATAATGGTATATCATCAATTCAACATGGTTTAATGTATGTTCTTTCGTTTAAGTATTTTAGCATGATTCCCCATACTTCTTTTACGTATTTATACTCAGTTGAAATATGAATTCTCTCTTTTGTTCATTTTTATCTCTTTCATCAATTTCACATTTATTGTCCAAATGTAAAGAAAAATCATATTTTATATGAATTGATAAATAAATGATTATATCTTTATGTGTACATTTTTTATTTTCTTAAATTACTTTAGATCTCCTTGTAACTTTCCTAAATTCTTAAATTTCGGAAACTTACTTATACACCCAATATATATTATATCAATTTGAAAGTAGTTTTCCAAAACGTAGTAATATTAACTTTAACTTGTATGAATTAACGCAGAATAAAGTCATAGCACGGACACCCAATGAATTAAAATAATATATGAATATGGATGAATAGAAAGCAAGTATATGGATTCGGTGCTCGGTTCGATAATATATATTCCCTGAAAATGAGATCTGTTGAATATCCGACAATCTATTTTATCGAGATCGAAAGAAATGCTCAAATATAATGCTGTAAAGTTGTCGACCGAGACACAACCTAGAAATATAATACATGAGGTCTGACATTTCTGCCAGACATCCTTTGGTGACGCGATCTTTTCATAAACGGTGAAAACTTACTTTACATCCAATGTGTGTGATGTATGTGTGTGTGTGTATCGCATATATGCGTCATGCTTTGACTCGCAAACATTTAGTCTCAGTTTGAGTTAAAAATGGGGACTTATGATCACTCTTTCATACAAACAATACGCATTGAAAAGATCTAAAATCCTGATTCTCTGAGGTTTAATACATTTTTTTGTGAGGTGAACCTTTAAAATTCAAACATAGATGTAAATAGTGTAGCAGCAGCGCCAAGGCTCAATGATTCTCAAACTTGTTTTCGCCGTCCTACCACGCGACTTGATGACCTACATCACAAACTACATTATTGGATAATAGAATGTATAGCAGAGGAGAACTGGATTGGGATAAGCTGTTAGGAGAATAAAAGTTAAATATAAATGCAAAACACAAGGATCTTTATTAATAGCGTAATTGCCGCGATGTCTACAGTTCGAAAGCTGACGCGAAAGGAATGCCGCTCGAGTCTCGATAGTTTACTTTATACTTCGCTTGCCCATGAAAAAGGCATCGGACACCACGGTCCTTCGCTTATTCCGAACACAGTATACCATATATGTATATTCTTGGGCGCGCGATGTCGGGTTCTGCACAGCTTTGCTCAGAGAACCTCAACAACACATTTACGTTGAGATTTAGAGCCTTAACAGCCACGAGTTTTTTCAACACATTTTCTCGTGCACGTCTATTAGGAAAGAATAGTCGCGAACCTTGGATATACCCGGCCCGCACATATGGCTTCCAGGCCATGGGCGAACTCATGCACAGTCCGAGCTAGGTCGTGGAAACCCTTGTCACCATAGGTCTCGTTATTTACAACGATACTTAACTATAAATCTTAAAATACTATAAATGAATCATTTAATAATCCTAAATCTAAACCGTATTAAATATAATATATAATATAAATTTTTTATAATATAACATAATATAAATGACTTAAACACTATAAAATAAACACTAAGAATCGAGCGGCTTTCGTTTCTTACAAAAAATAATATTCTTATTTCCGCATTCGCTCAGGTTTCAAACAATTCTGGGGAAAAGGGAAAACTCCAAGAAAAACCACTTGGAAAAAATCGAGGAGAAAACCTTTTCCGAAAATAAGAATTTACAATGATGATTATTACATTATTTTTCTTATTCATACCCAAATAATAAATAAAATCTTTTAGTTTTTTCTTTTGACAAAAATAACGCACCATTTCGCTAAAACTCGCCTAGGTACCTTTGTTCTTACATATTCAACTTAATATTTGATGTTTAAAAGTATTCAAGGGTCTGTCAGTAACAGAATGGATGATTCTAATCGGCGCATAAGAACAATCAATCAATTGTCGATGCTCTGTAGCGAAATGCTTACAAAGCATCTGTTATGATCGTATATACAATTCACTCTCTTATTAAATCGTACTAATATTAAAGTATAAGTAGAGTATTTTAATCCCTGGCTATCAATTCCAATTTGGATTGTCAGGGAAGGCTTTCGTTAGGCAAGCGAATAATTACATACCTGGTATTGTCATCCACGACAAAAGGTGCTTCTGGTTTTTAATTTATTTTTCACTCATGACTAAATTAAAACCTAATTTAATTTATGCCTCGTTATCTATACATAATTAATCCCGACGCTATTGATTATGTTACTTATCTTTCTTACATAATTAAACTGAACAATTTAAATTCAAATAATTATACAGAAACATACGAATGCGATTATTTTATATGAAAAATAAATTTAATCGATCTGGAATAAGTGATTAGTGTGTAGAAAATATTATAAGTTTAAAAATTAATGTATATAATAATTTCTATTTATAAATACAAACAAATTAATAGCTGTAATTCTATGAATTATTAAATTATCAGTAAGGATACCCGTCTAGGGGGGTGAATAAAAACAGTTCTGTGGGGTTTCATCAGCTCGAACGGACGAATGAACGCGCCCACAGAACAGCGATTCTCCATAGAAACAATTGACTATGCTCTTGCCACTTTCCTCCCTCACATCTAGGTATATACCGATTATTGCACCGAGCGCCCATTATATCGATTATTCGTAAGGGACCAAGGAGGGAAAAAAGGGGCGGTTACGTCGGTTGCCAGTGGGAATGCAGAAGGTGCTCTAGGCGACTGCGTAGCGTAATTTTCCATTTTACAACCTGAGAAAGGGCCAATGTCGATCAAACCTTATTACCGGTCCGCTCATGTCCTGAAAGCTCGACAGCATCGTTCATTCCCTCTCTTTCCTCTTCCCTAGCTATTCAGTCATTGCAGGATACCAGTACAAACGAGATAGAAATGCGGCCTATAGAGCAATTGTACGAGAATTTCAGAAATAATTTATAACACATCTGTCTATGTGAACCAATGAGCCTCTATGGGATAAAGTGGAAAAGCCAAGAAGGCCCCTGTCTATGTTTCTGGAAAAAAAAGATTGTTGATACTGCAGAAGGTCCAAATTTTTGTTTGTTCTAGTCTCATACAGCAAGTTAACAAAATCATTATTATTCGATGACTGTTAACTACAACTTTTCCTTTTATTTGTGATTTAAATAATAGCCCATGTTCGATTTAAAAGAAAAACTCAATATTTAAAAAAAAAATTTTATTTATCTATTAGATAATTAAAAAGTAATCGATTTGTTTTGGCATAAATGCTACCTTAACTCGTAGAAATAATAAACATTCGGTCCGGTTATATAAATTCTTTGCATTTTTTACGGAAATAAAAATTCTTGTATTAATTATTAAGGATTATAATATAATTTTACTGATTGTTACCTTTATAATGAAACTGATAATTAAATTTTATATAAATTATATTAATTTTTATATACATTATTAATAAGGTGTATACCTAGTTTGAAAAGAAGTATCTACGATGAGCATATACAGAAATTCAATATAACCAAATTAATTTTCTGATGATTCAGGTAATGTATTCTTACGCATAAGGTGTATGGGATTTGGGTGAATAGTTGTACCATTCAAAATTCTTCCTTCTTTAATTGCATCTATAAAATCCTTATGATTTGATACTTTGGTATATATAGTTCCAAAAGAAGTATCGTCACAGTCAAGATTGTGTATACTGACGAGTCCTACAATTTCATTACCAATAACTAGTGGAGCACCATTATCACCCTGTAAAATATAATCTATTAATAGGAAATATTTGAGAAAACTAAAAACATATTACTCATATACTGCTAAGTCGTAGTAATTTTTATTTGAATTACTTAGTTAAAGAGGAAAACAACAAACTTCTCTGCAAAAATTATTAAGAACAGCTGATGAAGATTACCTTGGCCATGCCCGTGACTATTAGCCGCAAGATTATTTTAAGATCATCATTTAAGGAAATAAATACATGTATTTTGATAAAATTATAAAACTAACTAACTATATATGCGCGCGCTTGTATGTGTGTATGTATGTATATTTACGAAGAGAACCCAAAAAAACGGGAAATTCGTCATAACTTCTGTATATTTTTACGCCAAATTTTTTCACCTTTAAAATATTTTCCCTTGACCACAACCCACTTCTCAAACGATACTTCAACTGTTCGAAACATTTCTTAAATTAATTTATCAGCATGTTCTTCAGGCCTCCCCGCGATCTTTGTTTTACCTCCTCAACAATGATAAAACTTTTTCGTCTCATGTCGTTTTTATTTTCGGAGAATAAAAAGAAAGCGCATGAAGCCAGATACGGTGAGTGAGAGAGGGAGGCTGAACGATTGGGGTCATGCCATTTTTGGTGAAAAACTGCTTTACGGCGAGAGTGCTGTCATTCGGTACATTACTCGCCTGTGAGAATGAGAAGGCGACGGAAGATTGGACTGCAACTCGTTTCATTTGCAATTCTTCCCATAAAATCCTCTGAACTGAACTGATATTTCACCTTTCCCTCTGAGTTGATCAATGGTTCGCCGACGGTCTTCACGTACGAAAGCATTGATTTTGTATCGTTTTCATCACTTCTAGACCTTGTAAAGCGTTCTGAACAAGGTTGCTCTTCAACTGAAATTTTTCGAGTTTTAAAACGTGAATCCCACTCGTATACTCTAGTTTTACTGAAGGCTGCATCCCCACAAGCAAACTGAAGAATTACAATAGTTTCCGCAGCATAGTTCCTCAACATTAAATAAAATATCACAGTCACGCGTTGCTCTTGACAATTGGCTTTCACGTTTTCACCGAAATAAAACAAGTTGTTTTACTACAATTATTCCTACATATAAACTGATACACTCACAGCGACACCACTTCGCACATTAAATCAGAAGACCTAATGCATACATGGTCGAACAAGGTTTATCCCCACCCTCTCTTCCCACTACAGTCGGATTCCCGTTACTTTTGGGCACCCACCTTATATATAATACATAGCAAAGCAAATAAATGTATAAATTTATGAAATAATAATAAGTAAATAATAAAAAATTTATTAAAATAAATTGTTCTAGTGTTTCTCGAAATCGGCATCTTACCGAATTTGAACAATCAATATTAAAATGTGCTGAATTTACTCATTTTTATTTTATTATTATGAAGCAATAATGACAAATATTCATAAAGAAAATAGTGTATAGTGAAGTGCCTATGATAGTTTCAAGTTTTACGTTAATATATATTTTTATATTTGTCCTTTAATTAATTTGAATTTAATTTTCATTGTATACTTTTTATTATAATAATATTAAAATTAATGAGAGACGCTGCGCTCGTATAAAACAAACTTACCATGCAAGTGCCTCGATATTGGAACATCATATCAGACTTTATTATACCACATAGTTCAACAAAAGGATGAGTTAAATCTCGGCATACGTAGATACCAATACGACCAGCATTATAAAATTGTGCGTAAGTTATAACTTTAATAATTGAAACATTTGCGTATCTTAGTAATAGCCCCGATGTTGTTGTAAATCGTATTTGCTCTTTAGCCATATTTCTATTTAATTGCTTCACCATATCAAGCCCAAATCCAGAAACAATCCCAAATTTTCCTTCAAATGTTGCATCTTTAGGCGGTATTTGAAGGAAACGCAAATTCAGTGGTCCATAATAATAAAAATGATATTTTAACTAAAATGAAAAAAGTTGAAATAACATATTTATGCCATTTTTAATTTCATTAATATAAATAATTAGCCCAGTTCAAGCGTAGCAGTCAAAGTAAACAGACGGGTTTATCATAGCTCCGTGTATTGAGTAGTTCCTTATATCTTTAGGGGCAAGACCCCGAATCTTATAATACTGCAAGTTTCTATAAAAGGGGGCACAATGGATACATCACCGGTCAGGAACCCTACAACCAACGAAATACCAGTGTTTTACGCAAGCTCTCCAATCGATTCTAGTAATGCTAATATAACCCAAAAAGACCTAACGCCAAAGCGAGAGGAAGGCCTAATAATGGACTGTGTTGACGAATTGAATTTAACAGATTACACGTGCGCAATAGGTAATATTGTACAACGAAATAATATACTGGCTGCTTCGAGAATATCCAACAACCGAATTTATCTATTTTTATCAAGCACCATATTGGTAGATGAACTTACAGAAAAATATAAAAGTATAAGAATAAATCAGCAAACACTTACAATTAGACCATTATTTTCAAATTCAAAAGAATTATCTTTTCTAATGTACCTACCAGTATACCAAACTTCGTCTTAGAAAATATATTAGAAAATCTAAATATTACACGAACCTCTACAGTCTCAACACTAAAAGCTGCTCTAACCAAGGAAGGCTACGCTCACGTCGGCAGCTTCAGAAGGCAAGTATACGTTCACCCCAAAAATATATAGAAAAAATACCGGAAATTTTTAAAATAAATTATGAAAATTTAAACAATTATATCTACGCAAGTATCGATGTATTTAAAAGTTTCTTATATAAACTCGAAGGCCATTTAGCGACAAATTGCAAAAACATTGGGGCGACTGCAAATACTCTTGCAAATACTCACAAGACAATAACAGATAATCCGACAAATGTAAACAATAAGCGCAGAAACGATAACATGCCCGAAGAGAAATTAAGCTAACAAATCATAACAACTTCTATCAAACCTAAAGAAAAAAAGCCCTATCAAGTCAATGTCGGCAATGATAATAAGAGATCATACTCACAAATTAGCTCCAAACTCTCACAAGATGAAATCGAAACAGACTCTCACACGGAAGTAATAATATAGGGAAAAAATATAAGCAAATATAACGAGAAAATGGAAAGAAACTGTAATAGTAAACAAGACGACCAAATAGAGACAAAATATAAAAGCAAAGTAACAGGAATAAAAAAGAAATCCAAGAAGGAGAATATAATAGAGGACCAACTTGATGAAAAATTGAAATCTATCAAAAAATTATCTTAATGAAGGTAATCGTCTTTTGAATTATTTACAATTTAAAAACATATTAGAAAATACACAAAAAGTAAAAAATCCTGTAAACATTATATTACAATATACCGAAGATTTCACAGCTTTTAAAAAATTTATTCAAGAAGATATCTAGCCTAATGTTCGTAATACTACAATTAAGCAGCGCTACATGAAACGTTTAAATAGTGTAAATAAACGTAACCTAAAAATTAATCTGCTAAATAAACCTATCAATACAGACACCGAAGATGAAATATGATAAATAATAGGGCACACTAATCTAACGCACAAACATTTATTAAAAAAGGAATCCAGACCAGACTGCAAGAAGTGTAAAGTACCAAGCAGTGTCAAACATATTTTATTATATTGCTCAGAATATTCCAAGGCAAGAAGAAAGTTTCGATTAGATAACATAAATATAAGAGAAATACTCAAGATAATTGCGATAATTTTATTAAATCACTTATATTAATTTTAATATTTATGTAAATTAGAATAAATAAATAATGTATATATGTACATAAAATTTTAGTCGCTAATACCCGTGATGGAGGATGCGACTCAAAATAAAGAAATAAAAAAAAATAAATAATTAGGAATTTTGTTAAAATAGGTTGATATTATTATTTTCAAAGTCTGTATAAGATATTCAGTCAGTCTGTTACCCGCTCTTGATATTAACTCACAGTTTGGCTATCGAACATTATTGAGTGGATAATACATTTCAGAATCTAAATAAATTTTCTGCCAGCAAAAAAACTAGTGTATACGATTTGCAAAATTTTCTTGAACTTGACAACTTTTTGGCGGGTGATTAAGACCAAGAAACCACGATACTGATCTTGTGAAGATTTAGCGGATAGTCCTTTTCGAGCTACGGCACAACTGAGCGCGCATTCATGACCAATGCTAGAAGTAACGCGACCAATGAGTACCTTCTGTTTATAAAAGTGATGGATTCTATCATTCTATGCGAAGCGCAAGTATGGGCAAATATATTAAAGGCCCAAAAATATAGAAAAAGAATAACGGTAGTGCAGTAAAAAGTGCGTGGTCATGCGTTTTATAGTATGAGATATTGTCTCAAGAAAAAGATAGACACTTTTACTTTCGATACTATCATACAACTCATGCTAGATAGACGACATAAGTAGTTTAGGTTATGTGATTGTCGTAAAATTACCGTGGGCCGCAATAGAAAGTTTGAGGAATACACCGTTCTTGCTTTGCATTCAAGCAATCATATCATTACTCGAGCAATAGTAGCTAGCACTATACAATGTGGAATGAAAGATTAACTGTCCATTTACCATGAAAAAAAAAATATTATTATTATTAGTATGTTATAATTATTATTTTATTTACCCTTGCAATGGCTATATCATTTTTGGAGCGCAAATGATTGTATCTATACGTATAAATTTCATTAATTTCGTGTAGAACAATATTTTTCACCAACAATTCATCTACACCTGCGACTGCAAAAAACGTGATCTTTCTCAATGTATTCCGTAAATATATAAAACATCGACCAGCAGAGATGAGTAGATCTTCCTTAAGGATACCAGCGCTGCAGAGTAAATGAGTGTGATAAGAGAAGTTGTATTTTCCCACAATTGCAGCATGATATTGAAAATCTTGTTGTAATGCAGGATATCCACCAATAATCTCTTCCATTTTTAAACATGAAACTGAAATTAAATAAAAGAAAAACTATTAAATTGTGACATTGATCTTCTTATTTGTCTTAGAATTTCCGACTTTCTATAGGAATATGTTTATATAGACTATGTGCCTCGTATGTTTATATATTATAAGGTCAAGCGTGATCTTATCTTGTAAAATTTTAGTTCTGAAATGACCTAAAAATTCCATTTAAAAAATATAAATAAAAATCAAAAGATTTTATTGAATTATACCTTTAGTAAAATCTATAGCTGAGCATTATCATCAATTAATTGGTTGGTACATGATTTATTTGAAATATATTTTCAAATTTCAGTTGATTTTTCACCCGAAACGTGAGCGAAATTTTCAATTGAGTTATTTCCTATTTTTTTTAAATGAAATAAATTACAAAAAATATTTAATATTACAATTAAAAATTTAAATAAATCCAACGAAATAGTATAGATTATGTACAGTTCGGGTTAGGTCACTTCTTAGGCACACGCGTAGGATGAGAGGTGGCCTATATGATCCCACCATTTGACTACTAACGCAAAAAATATATAATTTATCATCTTCATTCGATTTTTTAGTATATATATAAGATTTATTTATACTTTATTTTAATTAAAATTTTTGTTGAACCAGTTTATTAGAATTCGACAAAGCAAATAGTTATTACTTAATTTGATAAAACTTTAAGTTTTCTTTACTCTATAAAAACTTTCTCATTTTAGTTTTTGATTTCATCATATATATTTTTCTCTTAAAATAGTTAAAAAATTTAATGTAGTATGAAAGCTCCAATCGTTTTCAACTACTTCAATCGTTCCGTTATTAGATATATATTAGCCTAGGATTCATGTGGCGGAAACATAATTTTAGAATCTGCGATGACTATATAAAGTAGTATGGTGCGTGGTAGATAAAGTTCAATATAATTGAACATAAACAAAAGTTAGTCTCAACTTAAAAAACAGCTTAAGTGAAGTATAGTTAAACCTTTGAAAGAATTATGTTATGTAAAAGTAAAATTAAACTCAAACTATATTTGCAAGAATTTTACAAGACTCAGAGTAAACTTTCCAAGAACCTTTTTATGATTGTTAAAACTATTGAAGTTTTCTTCTCTTGCATAAATATATTATGTAGTGCAACAAAAATATCACTTCTAAAATTAACTTCAAAAAAATTCTATAAAAGCTTTTGGTATATGAAAAAGTCAGTCAAAACAACAGATATTTTCAATAGTGTATCTAAATTTGCAACTAAACCAATAATCCGATTTGAATGAACTTTGTATTTAATAAATGATTTAATTAAGTATAACAAGAAAAGTCTTGTCGAAATTTGAATATATTATTCATGCAATTTTTTAATCATACTTCCAAAAACCACGAAACTCGATTATTATGAAAAGATATTTTGGGGTACTGATTAGAAAGATCATATTTATCAGAAAGATAATTTTAGCGAAAATTAGATATTCACGTCGAAAAGCATAAAAATGATATTTTTTCAAATTCACGCATGCAATTACTTTTTTATGGCACGTGAGAATTTTATGTCAGCATTGAATATATTGATTACTCATGTTACATAGATTAGTCGTAATATTATTTAATCTAATTATCTGAATATTAAATATTATATATATATATATTATCTACAATTGCTTACTAGAATCGATTGAAGAAGTACACCAAAGGAAAAGAAAAATAACTATTAAGTTGCAGCGAATCATTTTTACAACTATTTAGTGCCAAAAAAGTTTTTACGCTTAATAGTTTTCACGATATATATATATATATATATATATATATATATATATATATATATATAGATATAAATCTACTTCATTTTTTTATCATTTACTTCTAGGAAAATAATCATAGAATATAATGGTATGGAATGTTTGAATTGAGTACAGTAGTTAGATTAGCTCTAGCATGTTTTATTATTGTTTGTTATTGAAAGCTGCTGTTTTATTTACTATATGAGAAGTAGGAAAATTAATATTACTATAACTCAAGTTCTAGTTCTATGTTTAAATGCTTCGTCCGAGTGCAAAAGCTTAAAGGCTTATATATTTCAATATATTCTTTTATAGTTTCAGTAGAATGTTTTGACTTATATTTTATATAATAATAATAACTCAAGTTTGCATAATTACAGTTCTAAATCATAGTAATCTCTAAATAGTTATTTAATCATTTCAACATTGTAGATTTATACATCTAAAAACTCAAACGTAAATACAAAATGAGTGATTCCATATCTTCAATTAAAAATTCCTTAAGGGGGGGGGTAGGGTTTCGAAGGCAGAAAAAGCATGTTCTTTCGCTGAATCATCTCATAATATTTAAAGGTTTTATTATAGAAAGAATTCATTACTATTTTAGGCAAATCCTCAGTTGATTTTTCAAGGTTCTTACTAACGTCACTCGACGTTCTTTTATTAAAAACACCTTAAGGCGTTATTTACTGATGATAACGTATTCTAAAATGTTTTGATGATAAAATATACACAGCTGCGAATAACTAACGCACTTGTTATTCTTATTGCTAACAAAGGATGAATTACATGAAGACAAAGCTATGCGGTTCTTATTATTCGTATTGGAAAATTAAAATTTTACTTATTTTGACTATTTTAAAATACATATTAAATATTATTATACGTTTTGGATTCTCTATAAAATAATATAATAATAACAAAAATAAATATACTGTTGTTCATAGATAATAAATAACTGTCCCTACCATCAAATTTATCCAACTTCTGTATCTGCTTCATGCAAGTTTACGTTCGCCTATTAACTTATTAAATTATTATTTAGGTACCTTAAAAATCGTCGATCTATGGTCCCGTAAACAATCGTTTCTAGTAAAGAACAAAGCTACGAAAATATTTTTCATTACAGTCGAAAACTGTGATAACTGCTTCACGCAGGTGGAGGGACATTTTTCTGAAATTTACCGGTGCACATTCCGTAGAAGTTTTAAGGAAGAGGCACCCACAAATTAGAGAAGACGTGTGACGGGAAAATATCGGGAACTTGAGACACTAATTATTTTCTAATTAACGGAGCATTAATCTTGGGTCGTCCCTTGTCGGGGACGACTTAGACGCCCTTTGGAGGGGGACAGGGGCTTGATAGCACAGCCTGTACATTAATTCAAGAAGTGCATTCCATGGGTGGAGATGTGCGATAATTACTATTTTCACACTCATTCGTTGACACGATAAATCTCACAAGGCCGGAGGAGGGTAAGCGAACTGACTGACGTCTGGGACTTGGTGTTGGCTTTTTTTCTATATTTGATTTAGAGAATTTAAAAAAAAAAACAGACAAAATAATACATCGATTTTCTTTTCATTAATAAAATAATGTATACTAGTACTAATAAAAAAACGAGGTCTATGCTCTGTTGATAAACAAGGTACACCTAAAATTTTACGACGCTGCTTGTCGTAGTAGACTGAGACTAACATTTGAACTCGGACCATGGGATTATTAGCTCTTCCCTTTAGCCGTGGAGCGATCGTAGGCCTCTAAATTGAACTAATTAATACCAAAAAGAGTGACCGGTACGGAATTCCGTTGCATTTTATGAAATAGTATATTAGCTCGTTAATTTATCTTATTAGCTACCTTTCGAATTTAGTTAAATTAACGAATGCGTTGTTTGTATTCTGGTGATATTTCAAATTTTTAAAAAAAGCTATTAAAAATATTTCTAAATCCATCTCATTTTCATCATTCATACGTTAGCCCAATTACGCAGAGCCTATCAAATTCTGCATCTTCTCTTTAGGATGGATTTATGAAAAGTAGATCAACGACCATTAATTTATTTTCGGAAATTACGTATTTCATACTCTAGAAAACAAAGAGCAAATTAATATTATAATTAATATTATTAATTAATATGATTAATTTCAAATTAATATTATTTATTAAGCAAATAAAGATTATACAATTAATCAGAATCTTTGTAATGTGTAAATTCTACAGAATCGGAGTACACACCACTTTCTTGTGATACATTTCAGAAGGCAAGTAGCTTGAATATAGGAATCAATATCCAAATTTTGATTGCATCCCCTCTAGGTTTCCTCATGACTCTGATTTAGGTCCATTACTTTTTAACATTTGTATATATGACTTTTAGACTTCATATCTGTTGCTTGCTTAACACAAATAACTTTATGGTTAATAAGTTATTTGGCTTATTTAAAAAATCACGACTCTTGTACATAGAATATTTAAAATCGACTAGTGTTACTTGAAATAATACCCTATATGCGTCTATCATCTGGATTCTTCATAATGCTTAGTGCATATTATTATATTCATCATAGTAATTAATTTAGCACGTTTCTTTTCAAATGACCGTAAAATTCTACATCATCTTCTATTTGAAACTAGTTTCCCATTAAGTATTTTCGACTAGGACTTTTCATTTTTTGATCATATTAGGATAAGGGCAGATTCTGTGCTACGAATCCAATCTTAGGCCGCCGGGATGGCTAATTAAACATCTCATTCCAGACCTAGACTTTGGATCTTAGGACATCAGAGTCAAACTCCTCTAGTATACCTCAAATCAATCTACCTCACATAAACACCTCTAGTATATATACTGTATTGAGGAAAAGCTTAGTAGTAGTTGAGTAATAAGTACTTAGGAATCGACTATAAACTGTACCTTCATCATAAGTCGCAATTATATACTGATCTGGAACATTTTTTTGTACTTTTCCACTTATTAGTTACGAAGATTTTATAAATTACTTTGAATTTCTATTAAGTTTTCTAATTCTATGAATGTTTTTCAAACTTACATTAGAAAACATTACTAGAAATCGATATATGTTCAAATACAGAGAGGTTTTATCATATGTACTTTTCACACATATTTTTTTGTCAACTACACTTTCTTTCACAAGAAACAATGTAAATTTTCTTAATTTACTTAAAAGAAACGTTTTGCTACACTACTATAATAAATTAATTAATTAATTAAATCCTATAGCAAATCGCATATTTATCGCGTATTGAACTATAGTAAATTTGTCCATATTTCAAACTAAATAACTACTACTAAATATTTTACTATATGTTAAATATCTTACTAAATACATTACTAAATAAAATGCATTTTTTAACAGATTGATAGACATTTCACTAACGATACTTGATTGAAAGTATTCATAAAAATTTACTAAATACTTTTTTGTATTCTTCATGAATATAATATTTATTTTATTTAACTTAATGAACTATAAAAAATGCCTCAAGACAACATTTACATGATTAAATTTGATCTAGTTTAAAAACATACATGTAGCTGGTCTATGTAATAATTAGGCCAAGTACTTTTATTGACCAAGAAATACAAATTTGTAAACTCATTACTTTTTATGAATTTTCAATTCAAAGCATATACTACAACGCATTGTTATAGATTATTAATATACGAATAATGTTATTTTATAATGCACCGACACATTCTCTTTTGTAATTTCATATATTGACCAATTCGCTGTATCGCGAAGCTTATAAAATATTTTAATACTTCAAATACGAAGAAATAAATAAATTATACAATAATAAAATTTAAATACTACTCGGTCACATTATCCTAATGCCATTGGCAGTGAAAATAATAATGATTTAGCCATTGAGCGCCAGGAGTTCACTAATACAACTTCATAATTCATCTTTTCTCCATAATACTGCAGCTCAACGTGCCCGCGCTGAAAGTTAAAGTTCGAAAAAAGACCCATTTTTTAAAGTGTAATGAGAGCGCTACAAAGAAAAACCATAAAAAGAGCAGGTAAGGAGATGCGCGTATACTCGAAAATTAATATCGCGC
This sequence comes from Sycobia sp. Sy_11, assembly GCA_018907035.1. Classification (NCBI taxonomy): domain Eukaryota; kingdom Metazoa; phylum Arthropoda; class Insecta; order Hymenoptera; family Epichrysomallidae; genus Sycobia; species Sycobia sp. Sy_11. Next base: position 105,647 of record JACCIC010000322.1, on the reverse strand, counting down.
ATAGCCACGCCCGTGTCGGCCGCACGGCTCAGTTCTCTCATAAGATTATAAAAGCGAGTCCTCGCACTTTCGGAGATATCGGCGTTGCAGGAAAGTTAAAGAGAAAGCTAAACACTTTGGAATTGTCGCTTTAAAAATTGATTTTAGGAATACGGAATTTCGATGATGATAATATTTATAATAAATAAATGATATATAATCCATGTTGGTAAACTATGATGTAAGATATATTTTATGAACAGCTTTTCTAATAATATATTTCCGTAAAAGCTTCGTGGACAGTGTTAATAAGCAGTTTTAGTTTATCTATTAATTTTGTATGTAAATATTGCAAAAATAACAAATAATAATCTTATTGTTGTTTGTTAAAAAATATACATAGATACGCTAAAAATTGATCATAGGAAAAGAATCTAGCTATCCTTTAACAAAAAAAGCCATATAATTGTAAAATAACAAAAAGGAACTAAAAACTCTAGTGAACGTATATGTATGTCTATACACACATTATACACATAAATACATATATTCATGCAGACGAATTCGGAACAAGCGATCCAAAATTGACGAAAACCTCACAGAGCGAAAGGGAATAATAGATTTCAGAGTGAAGTTCCGGTTCCACCGCTAGGATGAGAAAAATACCCTTCAATTCGTCGACCGAATATATATATATATATATATATATATATATATATATATTCGCGGCTAAACAAATGCAGGTGCCGCTTCACCGGAGAATATTTTCGCTGTTCGCGCATATCGGGAGTACTGGCTCGGCCGATGACCGATCGTTTGGATATCCCGGCTTTTGATTAGTTGGCGCCGATTGCTCAAATTTATTTAGTCGACTGAATAAATGTTTTCCATGGAACCTTTATTGAGTATCCGCAGCCACCAATAGAGGCATACAGTAACGTTTTCGGATATGGAGTTGAAAGCAATGCTGAAAGCATTTGATGATTTGGTTTAATGAAGGTACTTCAAACGGGAAAATTCGCTTTTTGAAATAAAAAATATGTATGAAATAGCATTCCATTCATTGGTTTTATTTCTGTTATATATTTTTTGTATATTGGATTAATAAGAATTCTCATTCACAAATATTCCATTATAACTGCGAAAATTAAATAACAAATGTAATTTTTAAAAATAGAAGTAGCTGTCTTTTGTAAAATCAGTAAAATTCTTTTCTTTATAATTTATTACATAAATTTCATTCTGTTAAATAAAGCGTAATTATTGAGAATAATGAAAATCAGTGGTTTGGTCTAATTTGAATCAGCCCGATAATATAGACAATTTCCGTGTGGTGGCAGCAGCTACCGGGCACACGAAGTCACCTACACTATGGAATCATAGAATGACTTATCATGTTATATAAGTGGCAGGAGGAAACAGACAAATTTAAAAGCAATCTAGAAAAAATTTATATAGCTAACTAATGGATAAATATTACAACTGAATGGAATTGTATGAAAATCTTTTAAGATAGATAATATTTTAAATAGAGACACAGATACTTTCAAGATGTACTAGAAAAAAAATCCTCATTTTTAGATGCTTCTCAATGTTGAAGAATTTGATTTTTGAAACTGGTCCAAAAATTAATCAGAAATTTTTAAGATAATATTTTTCAGGATTTAAGAGCTTCATCCGTAATAACAACTTATATATACATAGCTGATGCACATATGCGTCTCCCTTTCCTCAATATCGATGTTTCGCGATAACCTCTATACTAAAACCCCCGTACAATATATTGATAAATATATTTTATGTGATTCGATGCGATGAATTTCACTATCAGCATATATGTTTCATTTATTACATTTTAATACATAAAAAATATAAAAATTATTACATTAATCGAATAATTCCACATAAATATAAAAATATTGAATTTCAAAGCTGATTTGTGGATTAAGCTACTCTTAACATTTATTCATAAGAATGATTCTTATATTATCAAACAGTATCATTTCAGACTAGAATAGACGAACTATTATATTATCACACGTGTATGGACTTGTGTATGAACTATCAAAATAAAATTATCTCGTGTATGGCACGGCATGTATATATATATATATATATATATATATATATATATATATATATATACATATATATATAAAGAGAGAGAGAGAGAGAGAGAGATAGCTAAAAAGAGTTAGATAGCCACATAAACCAATAGAAAACCGAGAGAGAGAGAGAGAGAGAGAGAGTATATAACGATATGAACTGTAGACTGGGCTGCGCGAGGTGGCAAATGCGGTTTCGCGCTCTGCTGGCGAAGTAAAACGCAGCCACGGAATAATTGGCGTGCCTTTCAAATGTAAATGCGGTTCGTTAGGGAAGTATCCAGCCTTCCAGCTCGACTATTACCTGACAGGTTACTGTCATTTCCTATTTCCCCTCCCTTCCCCGCCCCTCTAATCGGTGTGGGCGAGCTTTGTGCCGCCGAGTCGATGGCCAGCAATACCAACGGTATATATAAGATAGGCAATATAAAGATATTCCGCGCGAACTTTGTCCAGCCCTGGAAATAGTCGACTTTAACTTACTTTACTGGGGGCTTGTTATAGAACGGCGCCGGCTGCGGCCGATAATTATAAAGCTGAACGCTGCTGTTCGGCTAATCTTTTGCACATTCGCCATAGACTTCTGATGTTATTCAGATGGTAGATGTCCGTTTATATACATTTGTACAAAAAATTTTTTTGTTTATTATATCAGAAAAATCATAGTTTTCAAAGGATATGATTCTATGAAAATATTATTTAAAATATTTTCAACTTTTGCAAACGATATTATCTACGAAAATATTATTTAAAATTTAGATGTAAAAAATTAATTTTATTTTTTTTCTAGTTTTTGGATTTCAAACAATATAATGTATGTAATAATGTGTATTATTAAAAGAAACTTTATAAAATATAATGTTTGAAAGGAATCGATAAGTTAAAAATAATGTTTAAAATCATCCTTTTTCTAAATCATTTCATAATAATTATTTTCTCATAATACGTAAATATCTCATATACATATATAAGAGTATACACAAAGGAATGTATATTACTTACATGCTTCCTAAGCACATTTCTCTAAGTACTTTACTCTGATTAGCTTTGTTTCTGCTAGAAATCTGCAACAAAAAATGTTCAAATTTATAAGATATCGATAATTGGAATTAGTAAGGGAAAGGGTGATCAATATATAAATTAACAGATAGATTTGCACTAAAATTTTCAGGACATGCATTTTTTCATTCCACAAAAATTCTTCTTGAGAAATAGGAGGTAGTAACATATTATACTAATAGAGCATCTCTCTCTATTTCTCTCTCTCTCTCTCTCTCTCTCTCTCTCTCTCTCACTCTCTCCCTACCTAACTACCTGTCTATCTCTATCTTCTCTTCGCCTATTTTTAGCGATCTAAACTGTCCCTATACATAAAATCCGATTTTTCACACGTACGAGTACTCAAGTACGAGCGGGATTTGGGATTTTTCGAATGCTCGGAATTTATTACTTGGCTCGTGTAGTTTTCTATTGACCAAACAAGCTGATTATATAAAATTAAAGGAATTGAAATCCCCACGTTTTTAATCGGACTGAGTAAAGTCTTGCAACAACGAAATGTTCATCGACTAGTGAGCATCAATAATTCGTTTGGGATAATACCATGATCTGTGTGTCAGAGCCGCTCCGTCTAATTTTACTAAATTTTCTAAAATACGAAGCAAGCAAGAATTCTTAGAAAATCATCCAAAGATTACTGAATAGAAACGTATATAAGAAAAAATTCTATTTTAAATTTTGTGTTGCATTTCAAAATTGGGGATGAAAAAATGGAAAACAAACATATAGAGCTATTCAAGTAGTAGTTATTATCCGAGTACTAGAAAAAACTAATGATGATTCTGATTCTTTCATCTAGCTTTATGAAAGCTGAAATTTTATATTTTTCTAAGGTCTCGGCCAAACTTTTAACAATAGAATATTCAAATTCACTCTTAAGAATCTCTACAATAGCTTTTCATTATTAATGAAGTAGACTATTCATAAGCATCGTGAAACTGGTACCAGTTTCAGTAATGAGAATGATGTTTGCTTCAACGTTCCATATTTGCATATTTTCAATGAAATTTGTACTGACGATGTTGTTAAGAGTAAACATCACTATATTAATCTTTTAAAGTTTTTTCAAGAATTTTCATTCAAAATAAAATCACACTTGGCTGGTTAGATAAATCTGATTATGCATCTCCCCTAACAGTAATCTCCGCTAATTGTCTAAAGTCCGCTATCTGTCTATTTCATCAATGTAAAATGGTAAATACATTACAAATATTTAGTCCTCTTTATTAAATTCTTTTTTCAGTGACTAGCGTTAAAAATTTTAATAGTACAAGATTGATACAGAAATAAAAAGAAAGTGTAAGGATAACGGTAAGGGATGTTTGCCACAAAAAGGTCCAGTTTTGCACTGCAATGCTAACTTTAAGTAAATAGCGTTAGAGTTTATAGGGGCAAGTGTAATCAAGTTTCGCCGGGTTTCGAGACGACGGAGAAGCCGAAGACCTGTTTGTCTGCCGCGAAATTCCAATAATTACCACACAGGTATGTATGAGACCACAAGACGAGTGGTAGCGCGCGCGGAAGACAGGGATAGCTAGCTCGATAGATAGAAAGAGAGAGATAGAGAGAAAGACAGAGTGAGGAAGAGAGAGAGAGAGAGAGAGAGAGAGAGAGAGAGAGAGAGAGCAAGGCAGGCATCACACATATAAACAATATCCTTCAATCTTCGAAGCTATTGAATGCGCTGTAACGACTCATCCAAGTAGTTGCCGTCGGTAGAGGGGGCGAGTAGGAGACCTGCGGCGGCCCCTTTCACGCGCGGAATCCGCGCCGAAACTGCATTACAACTCGGCGAATTGCCGCGACACGGCGGGTGGCTGATGTCGAGAACTTATATATACGCGCGCGCCCAGTTCAATCCCAGCTCACGGTTCCTCGAAAATGCAACAGTATGGCTAAGCCGTCCCGCTCGCACGCCCCAGCCACCCTCTCCCCCGCGCAAATGGCTTATCTTTGCGGGCGGCAGGATTGCCGATGAATTCGGGGATACGATGGCGAGGTAATGGGATAACTTTGATGGTGAAAGCGAGACCGCGCGTACGAGGCATTGACGAGCATCTCGTTCGCTCTGGACGCTTCTGAAATTAACGGCGCACTTTTATCGGCTTTGGTATACAAAAGGATCGTTGCTAGATCGAAACGGTATTTATTCGTAACAAAAATATTGATGGGGTATCAGGGGTGTAAGAAATATAACAGATGATGCGTATAATTAAGCTTATATACAAATATTTAAACAAATTATTTTTTTACTTTTGTAAGAAATAATACACTGGCATTGCAAAATCAGTTAGCATTTGAGAATTTGAGGATGGACTGGATAAAATGTTTTTGACAAAATCTGTATTGGAAAGAAATACTATCTCAAATAATTATAATACTATGAAAAATTCTATTAGCCATACGCTATTTGATATTATGATCCATCATAGGAATAGAAAATTTTTTGCGGAACCATTATTGCAGACATGATGATTTTTTGCTATGCATACAGGAAAATTAAAAAATCGAATTATTAATTTTCTAGACAATGTGTATATCAAATGGTGAAGAGTTACATTTTAATTGGTTGGCATAGATTATAAGTGAATATATATATATATATATATATATATATATATATATATATATATATATATATATATTTGTTAATTATTATAGTGATAAACATTTCTATAATAATTTTAATGCCTTGAGGGCAATAAATGGAATGCGCGAGACTGGGGAATAAATTAACTACACCGTTGTTTACTTAATTTTTTCAATTTACGTTGATAATTAAATAATAGAATCGTTAGTGTACCTGTAATACATGTAACCTGTTCATAGATTGTGCGATTCAAATTTACTACGTGATAGAAATTCTATATATTTTTTATAATAATTACTAATTCATAATTAGACTTATATATCCCCAAAGTTTATTCAATCATTACTATCAAAAATAATTAAATGACTATTAAATGACTATCACTTACTACCTAACTAAATTTATTAGCTTCGTATTTCAAATCGTAACAAGTGACATATCTCGTTCTCCATTACATTCAAGAAAGAAGCAATACAAAAAAAATTACAAGTATTATTGGTAAGATGATATAATGGTTATATACTCAATAATGCCAGTTCTTTCATTCGCTCATCTCTAAAACTCATCTGGCTAATGGACGATCTTTTTAACAGAAGCCGACCGCTGGATTGGCGAATAGCAGCTCCTTGCAGTGCCAGCGGGAGTTCGATATGCCTCTATTCCCCTTCCTCCTCATCCGTCGTCCATTGATAGGCGTTTCATGGCTGATCAGAAATTGCTGCACCGATCGATTAGCAATTACTAAGAGATTATTACCGTGCAAAGCCGGTGTATAGGTCCATGGTCCATTCATGACGGCCGTCGGCGGGGACGGAAGAGGCCATCGAGCGAGGAGGCGAACACTGCCGATGACTCACTGCTATGTAACGGCATTGCTGTACGGTATCTGCGCGCACGTATTCCATTAGAGAATCACTGGTTACGGCGATAGGATACATTGAATGTAAGGGTAGAAAAATTTTCAGAATGGCTACGGCTGGTAAAAACCTTTTCGCCCTCTGTATAGTAGCAGTGAAATATATGTTTTTATGCAACATCGCCTAAACGTATATAGCATTTATGCTTCTACAGTATTTGTATAGTAAAATTAAATATACAGATTTATGTTGATAGTGTCGTATAAGCACGTAGAAGATCTATAGATGTGGTTTTGCTGAGATATGAATTTAAACTTCATTCTATTTAAACGTCGGTATAGAAACAGATAAAGAATAGCTTCAATTGCTAAAAAATGCTATTAATTCAATTTATTTCATATATTTTTAATATAGCTATTAGTATTGTTCAACTTATACAAACATCTCATTCAGATCAAATTGGTAAATGCTTCGATTTTAAAAGATTCAGAAGGATTAAAGGTAATATAGGCAAATTAAGCAGTCAACTTCTTTTGTTTAATTCTGCCGCATATACTACAACCTCCAAAAGATGAAAAACTCTAGTCTTGTCTCAACCTTGGAACAGTTCATACCTTGGTATGCGTCGCGTAGTTCTAAGAACTAAATATACAGTTAGCAGTAATCTTATCCATACAAAATCAATATCAAACACAATTCAAATAATAATGTAATACAATGCAAATACGCATTGTTCTTTGTCACCAAGAGCGGGCCAATGAATAAGCCCTCAAAAAGAAAAGTCACATCAGAACTGAAAGGCACCAACATGGCATTCTATAATAAAATTCTAAACAAAAGTAACGAATTCACGTTAATAAAAATACAATTAAAAAACACAAGATTAGCAAAATTGTTAATATTATAAATAACAAAGTATCAGGGCTACAAAATCCTAATGTTGTTAATAATTTTAACAACAGTTACCATTATTTTAAAAATCCGTATATTTAATATCGTTTTTGTTATATTTTTCCATCCATATACAAAATTTTTCTGGAATAAAAACATTTACTAAGAAGAACAAAAGATGAAAAACTCATAAAAAACACATTATATAAGAAAGTATAGATTATACATTACGGGTCATTTAATTTAAGTTTATTCTGTATACAAATGTGAGGCGATCGAATTGTTCTAGTCCTTAATAAATATTTTAATTTTTCTTAAATTACAAAAAGCTCGATATTATTTATCCATTATTGCTCGCTTGATCAAATTAAGAACCTTTCGCAAGAAATCAATTCCATATTAATGTATAAATTGTTCAAATTTGCTGTTTTCTCATTTAATTAATTGATTCTTGCCTTAGAGCAGAAATGCTTTCTCAATGAAAATATTATTCTACGTGATTTAAATATCACGTAAATTTTTAACTAAAAAACTTAATCCAATATACGAATTATTTCTACGATAGAAATCATTGTATTTAAAAGCTGCAGTAAGTTTATTTTTAAACGAAGCATTAAAAACAGAGACAGATATTAAAATTTGCAATAATAATACACTCAAATTGTAAACACTCAAATAATAATACACTTAAATTATCTAAATTATCTCTTTTTTGCATTTTAACAAATCAATCGATGCTTACAGGGAAAAAAATTATCAAAAATAATATCATAATGAATAGCATATATTCATCAAATGATCGAGCCTATTATCAATCATTCATACCTCCATAATCTGATAGATTTATCCCGCAAATGGCCCGTCCTATTGGCAAACTTGTGGGAAGTAACATCAGAGTAGGAAGCATATGTCCTAAAATTAGCCGGATCTATGCGGATAATTGAAAGATCGACAATTCATGTGCGCAAATAATGATATCGAGTTAAAGGACAATCTTGTGCAGGAGAAATACGGGACAATATATACAATCTACTCTTTTTTATAAATTATTCTATATATTCCATATACTATAAATGTTTCTAATATACAGATTATAAAACAATGAAACTGGAATTAACAAATACATGAGCAGGGTTTCGAATAAGCAATAATTTATTCATTTACTAAGGAATCTTGAACCCCAGAACACATTGATTACTGTTAGATAGATAGAATACTTGAAAATTAAGTAAAATTATGCATTGTGAACAAGATTGAAAAATTTAATAATGAAAATACACAGCAAGTAATCTTTTCTGATGAATGAAGCAGACAAGTGTAAGTGACCGATTAATAAAAAAATATTTTATACACTTTTAGTATGTTATATAGAGTTATATAGAGATATAGATATATTATAGATATAGATATAGATATATTATTTAGTTCTTCTTCTTATATAGAGACAGTTATATAGAAATATTAAACACAGTTTATGTAAAATTATTATTACTTAACATTTATTTATATTAAAATAATAAGAAATTTTAAATTAATCTTCGTTTATCGTAGGATAAATTATTGGTTTATTTATTGCACAGTTAGAACTACCACAGCGATGACAATCTATTAAATTGAATCTTTTATTGAAACATATTTGAACTTCTAAAAGATACTGTTCTTGTACCTCAAGGTCCTAAAATAAAATATGTAATAAAAATTCATTTATTATTCTGATCAAATTTATTGTTATTCGAGTATGTATAATATTATCTAAATACCTTGATTTGCAAACATTTAATGAAAAAATTTCTGTTCAAAATTCTTTTAAGAGAATCGATAATAGTATTTAATGTATAATTATTGCCTGGAATAATATTAGATCTTTCAAGTAAAATTCCTATATTATGTTCATTCAGCACTTCTACAGTTTTCTCAAAGAATTTTGTTACAGTGTTCATGTTTTCATTGTCGGAAAGACAGGTTCCGTGCTTAGTCCAAGCTGTATTCCAAACACTTTTTGATGATCTAGATGCAGCTATATCAGGCCAAGTAGTTTTTAAAAGATTCTTAAAAATTGGATCCATTTCATCAGACCTATACTTCATGATTTGCTTTGCATCTGCACCTTTTCTACAAAATGCAGGAGATCCACCTGATATTTTACGAGGCCATAAACTGTGCATAATCCATGTTTTTTGTCTAAATAATGAGGCACAATCATTTTCATCTAAGCCACTCTGAGGCATGCTAGTGCTTTCATTCGGCCAGCTTTTATGCTCCATGAAAAACGACACTAAGGGTGGATTTTGAGCTAATACTATTTGATCATATTTACCCACAATTCTGTAAATAATTACGTAAATTTATTTTTATTATTATAATGATATACTTATATTATCATAATACAGGAAAATATAATATCTATAAGATAAAAAATTTCTAAAATGAGAGCATGCTTTTCACCATGATTGTTGACTTTAGTCAATTGGTATAGATATTCGTTTTTTCTACACAACGGGTAAAGTTTGGATACTATCGATCAAATGAGTTTTGTACTCCTCAGATTGTTACATTCGCCAGAATCAGCTGTCTTCTCACATGTGCTTTTGACTAATCTAAAATCTCACTTGATCATCGGCTACAAGATATTAAAATATTCGAACATTCTATGCGGTACGAGAAAAATAATATTACATCAATTGAGTAAAGAACAAACTTCATTTGGTGGATAATCTATTATTATAAAGTTGAACAAGTGCTCTTATTAATAGAATTATTTAATAATGTTTATATTAGTGTAGATGCAACTTATGTAATTTTAGCTTATTGTGATGCATTTCAACCATAACAATGTATAGTGCTACTAATTATCTGAAGTAAAAGTATATGTTTTATCATTACCCCCGAATTTGATAATTTCTCTCTCGCGACGGTTTACTCCCGAACGAAGTAAAAGATTTAAGACTCACGAAATAAAGAATTAATTTACACACAAGTGCTAAATGATATATTACACAATGATAGCCAAAAAATGATGCTCAAAATGTGACTTCAACGGTCGAGTAATATAAAATATATTTTCCATTTTACTCATCTAGAAAATGATCTTATTTCTCATAAATTTACTTATTTACTCATACGCACACCCCTAGCTACACGGATAAAAAAAGTATGAAATGTTTGCCACGTCCACGCCGTTGATTCTAGTTAATAAGTTCAGACGTTTATTTTTTATGTATATGTACAATTAGAAACGTAAATTTCAATAATTTCAATAATTTCAATAATTTCAATAATTTCAATGGAGCACGCATAACAATATTAAATTTCTGAATAGAAATTTACAAAATTATATAATAAAATTTTCTTGTCAGAAGAAAAAACAAGGAAATAAATAAAATAACCTACGTAGCTGTCTAAAAGTGGTTCAATATTAACTATGTTTGAAAACGTAATTTTAATAATAAATTCAATTTCAAAAACCACTTGAGATTTTCACAAAGAAATGTTTTTCATATTGGCAATTGTCTCCCAGACGATTAAGCCAAATATAAATACTTTATTTTATAAGAAATATTTATTTGATAGCATTTGAAAGATTGAATTCAAATTGTGACAAAATTTTTGTACGCTTCGCACTGGAGAATATAGTCACTAGAGTACATAATTTAGACTAAAAAGACAAGCGTGAATTTAGACTAATAAAGTCTCAAGTAAATTAATTTCTTTGCGTAATAATTTGATTTTCGAGTGGCCCCGGCTGAGTTTTTTGCCCCGGGTTCCAACTTCTAACAACGGATGAACGAAAAACTATAACAGTTACATAATTATGTAAATACATAATTCATCAAGCTGAACTTATGCAATTGAGAAGATTAGCTGTTAATTAAATGCAATTCGAAAAGTATTTATTCGATAATCGTGAATTAATCTGGATTATTATCAAAGTAGCTAGTACTCATCTTATTGAATCTTCTAAATATTTTACTGACTTACCTATTTGGATGAGCATCGCAAAAAGTGATAAGAAACAATGGTACAACGTATTTTAACATTTTTAATAGAAATTATTTTTAATATAAATATTTTTTAATAAAAAAGTCCTAATTGGAAAACATGAGTTTTAAAATTTAATGATGATATTTCTGGCCAGAGTATAAATTCAATTTAGTTAAGACATATATTACGTCATTCATCATATAGGAGAAAAATATGCCAATGAATAAATTACTAAAACTAATAGTAAAAAAGATAATTGATAGACAAATAGAACCGGCTGGTATATAATATAATATTATACTAATAGATAAATAAGAAATGTATCAACACTTTCTGCTTTACATTTATATAAGTAAATAATATAAAGTAGTAAGGATTAAAGATTAAAATATATATTAAAATATTCTCTATTCACTTTAATAATTTTAACACCTTCCAGTTTTATTTATATAGTTTTAATATTTATTTTTATTTATTTATAATATTGTTTGCTATAAAAATTTAATTTAGAATACTAATTTTAAGTGTTTTCTTTTAGCTATTTACTTTTATAAGTTAGCAACTACTGAGTCGTAATTCTGACAGTAAAAATTGTATCCTTATTTGTCCCCAGGTAAAAATAAATATTCAAATATTTTCATCTCCATTAAAGTAAATTGAAATACTTCTAGTATTTCTGGCACATACATCTTCAAACTCGCAGTGTACTTACTTAGAATCACGGTAATACGTAATATATATAATAAAATACATATGTATGTATTATGTTTCCAATAACCTCCGGTCCTTCTAAATTACGATACATTTCTGTCAGAGAATGCAATGGCCTTCTCGCAACGTCATTTTCTCAGACTAAATTAAGTACTGGCCTCGCATTTTTTAGAAAATATGATATATTTAAATTTATTTTAAAACGAAATCCATTTCTTCATATCGATTCATGTGTAAACTACTTTAGACCTTGCAGATAATATATACAATAACAAAACTAGTTAAGAGAAAATGTAAAAGAATAGTAGAATATAAACTTCTGATTGATAAAATTATTATGACAGCTATTTATACTTGTAGTATCCAAATTTCTGGCTCGGCAGTAAATTATGACAGAGAAGTTATTGAAAGGCTGAACCAAAATTATTGATATGTATTTTCAATTCTCTTTAAAATATGTCTAAGTATAATTGAAATGAGATTAAAAACTACAAAACGTATTTTATGCTGCATGAGTACCAAGCAATGGGTAAGTACTGCCTACATTATAGTTATTAAATATGATTTACATATTGCCGATGCACACACATTATATTGAACGTGAAATTTTTCTGTAAAAGTCTGATTTTTGTGTAAGTGTTAGCCAATAATCTTATTTTGAATTCATCGATTGATTAGAGAAAAATCTAAATTAGTTTTTATATACTTTTGAAAATTCCAATTAAAACAGTAATTTATCTAATCAAAATGAAAAAAACAATTAATTATTTATTCATGCTTATTTGAAGACTATGGATATGTAAGATAGAATAAGGAAAAAATTAGTACGATACAATGCCATTGTAATATCAGTAATTAAAAATTTACTTAATTTAAATAACTAAAATTTTTCATTTTTAATTTTAGTTACCTAAATACAGGACGATATTGGATAAATTAATTAATAAAGTTCGAATATGTATCTTTTTTTTATACCATTAAAATCTCCAAGTAATCGATAGTTGTAAATTGTCTAGCAGAATAGAAGTAGCTTCGACAGAGCTGCAGGATAATGAACGGCCGTAATAATGAACAGGTATTTTGAAAATTCGTAAATTCTTTTGACTCGTGCAGATAGTACGAAATTTGCATACTTAATGTGATTTTAAGTGAATTAATGATGTATTTCGAATCTAGAGAGTACTTAAGAATTATGAAGATTAAGAATGATGTTATTACTTTTTATTTGGTATTTCTCTGTATTTCTATTGAAAAATTAAAATTAATTTAGAAAAATATACTGAGAAGTATGTAACATATTTTTATTTAATAGAAAACAGAAAAAATCAAGTCTAATGATTATTATTATTTGAAACCGTCTGTTAAATTGAGATTTAATTCAATTAAATATGATTCAAAACTTTTATCATACTAAATTATAGTTTCAAATTAATTATTCTCTTCTGCATTTAGTACATAATTGTTACTACTTTCTTTTTTATTTTTATTGCTTATTTGATAAATGTGATGCAAATAATTACAATTTTTATAACAAAATTTTTTTTGAACTTTGAAACATCAGAATTTGAAGAAGTGGGAAATTTTTATGAAGAGGCAGTGAAACTCAGTCATTGGCCAAAAAAGTAATTTTTGTATTTTATTTTAGATTTTATATTTTAGATTCTACGGGGGGCTTTATCAATAAAAGTAGTTGAATTAACATTTTAATTATATAAAAATTATATGGCAGATAAAAATTTTTATCACTTTGTAAACAATAATATGTTGCCCAAAAATTAATTTAATTGTATACGTACTTTTCAATTGACAAAGCAGAATTTACTGATATCGAAACTTCAAGAAATAATAGTCAATCTATTTAAAAAAATACAGAGTTTGAACTTAGACACTTTTTTTAGAACTATGAATGAAGTCGATTTATTTATATAATACTAATTAAGTAAAACATAATTAATTTTCTTTCATTTTAGGGTAAATGACTGTTTGGTTTAAATCACAGCCGAACACCCCAGAACGATGACAATCTATTAAATCTAATGTTTTATTAAAACATATCTGGACTTCTAAGAGGTATTGCTCTTCTGAATCAGTATTCTAGAATAAAATACACAACGTAAATATCATCAATAGAATGAAAAAACAAAAAATTATCCTCATTTTCTGTACCTTAAGCGGCAGACATTTTACTTGTGATGATTTTTTTAAAGAATGCATAAGAGAATCTGTGATATTATTTAATGTATAATTGTTGCCTGGAATAATATCAGATCTTTCAAGTATACTTCCTATATTGTATTTATTCAGTAACTCCACGGTTTTTCGAAAAAACTTTCTTATAGTGTTCATGCTATCATTATCGGTGACACAAGATCCGTGCTTTGACCACTCCGAATTCCAAATACTCTTTACTGTTCTATTTGCAGTCAAATCAGGCCATGTTGTTTTTAGCGTATTTCGAAAAATGGAATCCATGAATTCAGCTTTATACTTCATTATTTGTTCTCCAGATCGAGCTGTTCTACAAAATGATGGTGATTTTCCTGCGATTTTCAATGGCCAGAGGCCATGTATAATCCACTTTTTTCCACTAAATAATGCTGTACAGGTATTTTTACTTAAACCAGCTGCAGGGACGCTAGTAATTTTATTAGGCCATTTTTTATACTCGCTAAAAAATAAAACCAACGGTGGATTTTGAGCGAGGATTAGTTGATCATACTTGCCTGGTATTCTGTAAATAATTAAAATATTATTATTTGCTTTATGATATAAACGTTAACATGAAAAATACAATTGAAAAAAAAGAACTTTAAGTTGAAAAAATTCGCCATTTTGATTGAAAATTGTAATGATTAAAGCAAAAATATAATATAAGATATAAACATAAGATTTCGAATTAGGCTAAGTATTTTCGAATTTAATTTCGAATTAAATTCTAATTTCGAATATGAAGCGATTTTGTTCAACAAGTTTCCTGTCAAGACGATAAAATACGATGCACGATGTATCGGGATGTCTTTTACGGAAGTTTTGTGTTAGGACAATAAAATGCAATACACAAATGTGCTGAGATGAGACATGAGACATGAGACATTCGGTACGGCGAGTATTAGAACTAAGGTTTTATGTATAGTGGTAACATACAACATCCGAATGTACCTGGGCCAGTTCTAAGCTATGTTTCGTATTTCGATGATATTAGAAGGTGTTCAAAGATATGGGGAATTCTACTGAAAGTTTTTCGTGACA
The DNA here is from genome assembly GCA_018907035.1 of Sycobia sp. Sy_11. Classification (NCBI taxonomy): domain Eukaryota; kingdom Metazoa; phylum Arthropoda; class Insecta; order Hymenoptera; family Epichrysomallidae; genus Sycobia; species Sycobia sp. Sy_11. The sequence goes on along the minus strand of JACCIC010000322.1, from coordinate 90,225 downwards.
GGGTACAATATCCAGATCTCTGTAACTTCTACGGAAAATATTGTGTTCAGACGTTAAAATTCCTTAGAACAGGTTACCTGGACAACTTCTGAAGAAAGTTTAGTATGTATACAAATGTTGTACGCGAAATTTCGTTTTCGGATCGAAATACACATGATGTTGAGGATTCATCAATAAGACTTCTACGGACGTTTTTTACTTGGAGGATAAAATACTACGTCCAGGTATACCTGTGTGACTTCTATAAAAAGTAGAATTTTAAAATGATAGAATACCATGATTCAGGCATAAAGAAAACATTTTTAAAGAAAAGTTTATATATGAACCATAGTTTAGGATATCTAAATGTACGTGTACTTATAGATATACAGATGCACTTATAAATATCCATATCCGGTATCATAGATGGTGTATTAGGACGTTAGAATACAATGCAAGACTTCCCGTGCTCGTTCAATATTAATGTACTATATATAATTTATGTATTAGATATTTTAATATCTTACCTATTTTGGCGAGCATCGCAGAAAATAACAATTAATAATGTTATAATACATTTTAACATTATTTAGTATAAATTCTATAATACTAAATCAATATAATGTTGAATAGATATAAAAAAGAAAAGTAACTGAAACAAGATTTAAGATTTTATGATGGTGCTTATTGCCACGCAAGAAATTAAATTATATATTCTTTTATAATAGTCTATTGCAACCTACTATAAATAAAAACTATGTGAATTTTAACTGAATGAATTTTCAAAATTATTAATCATGAAGCATAAAGCTAAATTGAAATTAAATCCATATAGTAAAGTAATATTATATGTAGCAGAAGAAACAGTGAACTATTTATATTGATACTTATTAAGTGAAACAAAGATTAAATAACATTTTCAAACGCAAATAAATAAATGCTGTAAATTATAATTTATTAATAAATTTCTTGATGTCTCATACTATTTTCTATTATCATAGCTTGTTATATAAAAATAAATTTTATATCATAATTTATGAATAAAAACTATCCTCAAATAACTTTTATTCAAATAACTTATAGATACATATAAAATTTTAAATACAGTCTCAAAAATTACCTCATTAAATACCTGAAGCATATTTTGATAGTACACATTGTACAAACAAAAACCAAGTATTATTAAATACTATTTCATATTTAATTTTATAACCGACATCTCCACTACTGTACTATCAAAATTTTTTTTAAAAAATCTACTTTTAAAATTATAGTAAAAAATATGAAATAATCGATAACACTCTTCTTAAACATTAAAACATTAATAATTAATTTAAATAAATAGATTAATAACAGATGGTTTCAATTAATGTTTAAAATCATGAAGCTCTTCTTTCAAAATTGAGAATAAATTATAAATATTAATGCAAAGATATTAGATTTAAAAAAGTTGATATTCGTTCTGTAACTGAGAATCGAGAATGAGCTTTATGTACCAGTATATTTGAAATATCATGCACGTAGTATCTATTATAGTCTAATATATAATATAATGTATCTATCTATAGTCTAATATTTAATATAATTTGTACATAAAACTATTTTACATTTTTACTTTTTTCGACTTAGTTTTCGCAATTTTCTACACTTATTTTTCTAATATTCACTATGTATTTCTTTTTCATAGGAATATTATCAATTTTTATGAATTTTTGATTGTTATGGAATTTTAATTTTAGTTGGGTCCTCTTTTTTATACGTTTTCCAAATTTTTAAATAATTTTTTTAGTAGCATAATACCTACATATCAATTTTGAAATTCTAACTGAACACTATTATTGTAATAAATTTAGTAATTAATAATATATTGAAAATAAATTATTTATTAAAAAATATAATAAAAAATATATCAGAAATACTTAAATTACTTCATTTGCAATATTTTTACATGCCTTAGAGAAAAATTCAGATTTTTCATTTAAAATCATAAAATGCATCCTATTTTGATGTTAGCTAATAACCTGACATTAGAATAACTTAATGTTTATATATGCTCTGATTGGCCTGCTTTTATTAAATTAATGAATCGTTACAGTCTTACAGTTTATCACCAGTCCTACAGTCTTTATACAATAATATACCATACTAATATAATGACAGTCACACTGGAATGAAAATTACTATTAAAAATAAATTAAAAATTACAGCATAAAAATAAAATAATGTATATTCTATGTTAATAAAGATCAACCTGACTGACTCCGCCACCTTAAATATCAATTTACGTTTAATCTTCGTTTCAAACCACTCCGATTCATCTTCAAGGACTAAAATAAAATAAAAACCTATTATGCTAGATTTCACAGTATTTTTAATACAGTGAACATGATTAGTTATTGTTGTCTGTTTAAATATAAAAATAACACGAGTAATGATCATCTGTTTTCAAACGATAATAAATTAAAAGACAAGTGGTTAAAAGTAATAAATCCAGATAAATATTGGACACCAAAAAAATATAGTAGTATAGTAGCCATCGTTTCAAGGTGAATTTATTATGACAAATAAATATGTTAAGAAGTTTTTATGCTGATTAGAGTAGTTAACATAGTTAAGTAGTTACCATGTGTTTTGTTTTGATATAATAAGTACGCAAAATTTAAGTACAACAATCTTTACAGGTATAGCCCCATGCTAACAAAAGTATTTAAAGGGATGCTGTACCATTAATTAATGAATTAAAAACATAGAATAACAGTCATAAAAGGCAAAAAAAGATTTCAATAATGTATTCGAAAAGAGATATGAAAATATTGTTTTTCTTAATATTGAAGAGGACTCTCGTAATCTATGGAAGTATCTCAAAATATGAAAGAAATCTGGAACAAAAAATAAATAATATATATATATATATATATATATATATATATATATGTGTGTGTGTATATATATATATATATATATATATATATGTGTGTGTGTATATATCTGTATATATACATATTTTTAAAAATCTTTTTGAATTTTTTCAATTTTATTTTTTCAAACAAAAATTTTTTTATTATTTCAAAAATTATTTTTGAATTTCGGAAGACTTACATAAAATTGTATATGAAAAATAATTTTAAAAAATATAAGAACGATATATATTCCATATTTTTTTAATTGATACATTATCAATTAAATATATATTTAAATAAATAATTCTTTCATTAGAAATATATTACAATTCAAGGGTTTGAAAGTAGTGATTGACTCATATTCTGAACATGTCATTTTTATATGTACCAAAATCTAAAAATAATTCTTTAATTGAAAATTTTTTGTATACAAAATATAAATACATTATTCATTATTTTTTTAAAAATAAATTCATATTTTTAAAATATATATTATTCATATAATGATAATAGAATATATTACTTCCAATTTATTAAAGATTTTTTAGTGCGTCTAATTTTATGAATCATTGCCACACTTTTTTGTTATGATAACAGAAAAAGTATTGGTAAATTTCAGATACTTATACTAAACTCACTCACAAAGAAGCATCGGCTAAAGAACCACAACTACCTGATTTAGTGATAAATTCTACATAGTAGAAAATAATATACAAGAACCAGACCTCAATAGTACTGATAAAAACCTAAAAGAATCAGCTGAACAATCGAATACACTGAAATTTAGAATAACAGGAATGGACAGTTTTAAACTTGATAATACGATGATTCATTTTGATACTGGGTTAAAAAATTGTAAAAATTTCATATTTTTGTAGCAAATACCAGATCCTGCAGTAAACCAGTTAAATTATTTTTATTTTAAATCATTGGTAAATCTCGGTCCAGTAAATGAGTTTTTCTAACTCTTTATACAATTAGCTTACTTTTTAACATCAATAGCAAAGAAGTAAGTAATAGTTTTATTAGTTACTAAAATAGAAGAAACTATCTCAGTAGACATTCAAAAACTTGATAAATTTGTATATACTGATTTTTTCAATAACAAGTTTCCTAGTACTTCAGCAAATTTGGACAGAACAGAAATTCCAATTATGAATCCTTCTGTTCCACTGTGTCAACAATGTAACTTGTCTACATATAAGAATATAGTAAAAGCGATAGTGTGTATTTCACCTGGCGGATTATTGTCTTATATATCACCTACGTATAATGGATCGACCAGTCATAGACCAATAATAGAAAGATGCGAATCAATAAAAAATTAGAATCTGGTGAAATCATTGATTTCACCAGAATTTTTCAAAAAATTAGACATTCACGATATTTTGTCAATATTTGGAATTAAATTAAATATTCCAACCAAAAAAAGAAGAGCGCACATTGAAATAATGATTGCTTTAGGTAAAACGTTTAAAATTTTAGAACGTCTGTTACGTGTTTCAGAAACTATTTTATCATATGATATTATATTCCTTTGCTGTATGCTATGAAATTTTTGTAAACTAATTATAAATGAAAACGTTTCATAATATTTTAAAATTTTGCTTAATTTTTTTCACAATTGAATTTATTTTACTATACGTTAATCACCGATTGAAGTTTTTTCTAAATCACAATTAAAGTTCTTATAAATACTGTATTATAAAATTATATAATATCGTTGTAATACAAAATATAATTTTTAACAAACTATTATATTTCACATGAACTTCAAATAATTTAAATATATTCAACATATTTATAATAATTTATATAATTAATTATCTAAAAATGTTGTTTTGTTGAAATATTATAGTTTAGTTCGAAACGTCGGACACCAAAGGTAAATCTAAATTTCAGGTAGTAGGGTCAGTCAGGTTGTCCTTTACTAACATAGAAAACTGTTTTTACTATTTTTATATTATTTATTATTTTCTTTTTTTTATTTGATTGTTAATTTTATTTTTATTTTAATATAATTTATTGTAGTAATAAATTATATTTCAGATTCTTCGGGACTTAATATAATAATGACATTCTGACTGTCATTATTTTATTTAATATATTATATTATAAAGACTGTACGACCGATAAAAATATTTTTCATTTTTAATAAATTCTCATGATATATATTTTTTCGGCTTGCTTCTGAACTTTGTGTAAAACCCTTGAATAATGAAGAATATATATATATATATATATATATATATATATATATATATTTGTTTAAATTATCATTACGATTAAGTCACCCAATCATGTTAACTCCAAGAGCGTAGTATTGAGTTCATACAGACATTGCTCAAATCAGTGCACCATGCATTACATATATTATGTAATGCTCAATAATTTTATATGAAATTAACAAATCATAATTAAAAAATAAACATATCTGACACATATATTTTTCATAACAAAATGAATTAAAAAGCACATAAAATATAATTTTCGAACTGTGGATATGAATTAGCTGAATATATAATTTAATATAACTAATAACATACAGTTAAAAACAACTTACATTGAACTATATTATTTTCTAGCATAATACTAAAATAATCACTATCAATTATGCATCAAAATTTATGTATCTTTTATAAATTACTGTTTTATTGGAATTACAGTCAATAGTACCAAACCGATGGCAGTTTTGTAACTGTAAAGATCTATTGAAGCATATTTGAATTTCTGCAATATACTGATTATCTGTTTTCTGAAATAAAATGTGCAAATCAATTAAAACCCTCATCTGGTAGAAGTACAATAAAGTATATGTTATTATTATGTTATACCGTATCTTGTAGGCATTTAACTTTTGTTTTTGTATTAAAATAGTCTGTGAGGGAAGAGTTAATTCTCTCTAAAGTATAATTGTTACCCGGAATGATGTCGTATCTTTTAAATACATTTCCCATATTGTATTTATTCAAAAGATCAATGCTTTTCTCAAAGTATCTTCGTACATCGCATAAGCTAGGCATATCTAATAAACAAGAACCGTGCTTAGACCATTCAAACCCCCAAAGAGAACTCTGTGTTTTATTTATAGCAAAAGTTGGCCATTTCATGATTAAAATATTTCTGACATCATTTAATTCTGAATCATTGTATGGTACTCTTCTCCCATATATATTTCTATTACAAAATGAAGGTGATTTACCACTGTATTTAAAAGGCCATAATCCATGTAAAATCCAACTATTTTCTTGAAATAATAATGCACAATCATTACATTTGGCTATACTATAACCGTAATTACTGTAATTTGTATTTCCAGATGGCCACTCCTTTAGTACTTTATAAAAAGTTATGATTGCTGGATTTTGTGCTAATATTAGTTGATCATACCTACCCACCACGCTGTAAGAAGAAACGTATTTTTATTTATATAATATAAATATAATAATGTAATAAATGTAATGAAATAAATAATAATTTGAGCGATGCGCATGTATTCCTATATAGTATAGATCTTTGCTATTTTATTTATGAAAATACAATATAAAGATTGAAGGCTAGTCTATTAGATTTTTGTTTATCGAAAAAAATTTTATATTAAAATTTAGAAGTCTAAATTTCAACAAAAATTTTATTTTTATTTTCTATTTTATTTTGTACGAAATTAACTACTGATTAAATATAATCAGTATAATCAGTATTAATTCATTATATGCATTGAAGTTCAAATTAAGTGTAATGTAAAATGAGATATTACATAATTTAAATCATATAATTCCTATTTCATCTGAAATATCTTGATGAATATGAGATATTGGTTTATATCTTCATAGTATTTATTATATAATAATAAATACTCAACTCATGACTTTCTCTTATAAATAAATATCAAAATCGTAATATTCAATTATGTATAGTTATAAAGATAATTAAAAGTAAAGCAATGATACATTGTTGTTACAAGTTGTTGATACAAGTTTAAGTGTGTAGAAATTAAATATAATATAAAGAATGAATTATTTAGGTTTAATGTTTAAGTTTTTTGAAATAAGGTATAGAGATTAAGCGGTATTGTAAAAAAGATATTGTGAACAAAGTCATAAATGTAAACATGCGAAGTGACCGATGATTCTGATGCTACATGAAACTTGATGGCTAAAAGAAAAAAGAAAATTTATGTATTTCTGTATTGATAATGTAAGAAGGAGTCAGAGTTCGGGAAATATTAATTTATAGTTTTAAATAAATTTAAATAATTAAGAATTTGTGAAATAGAATTGATATTATTAATCTATTAAATACTTTATGATTTTCTGGCAAATTAAAATTATGCACCTCCAGTCTTTATATAATAACGACTTAGTGTACAGGTTTGCCGAAAATTTTAATTTTTTCATACGTGCACTGTTACTACAGTGGCCGTGAGGCTGCGTTGCTAGCTTATAGAGTTTGGAGGTTGTGCACGCGCGTGATAAAATTTATCTTACGTAGAAATTCGATGTATGGGAAGGGACAGCGCTATATAAGCGATCGCTCGCCCGATAAATGAGGCTTTTTGACTCTGACCCTTTCAAAGGTAAGATCGTCCTGTATTAATATATATTAATAAACGATTATAATATGTTATTCAATTGAATTGATTGCTAAAATGTGAAATTACGTTAATTAATATTTTGAGACTTTCGAAAATTATATTTAAAATTGTTAAAACTATTCAAATTATTATGCTTTCCAAATACTGTATTTTGAAAATATACATAAATATACAGGGCGTCCTATTTTAAATAATGGATAGAAATAGTTGGAGTCGTGAGCATTTTGGAGGAAAACTGTTTAAATAAAAGTTGTAGAATACTAAAGGAACCGGTGGATGATGATCTTGACCTTAACCTGCAAGTTGATATTCAAGATTATTTCAATGTAAACTTGGTTTTTTTAATGGGTACCCTCACTTTTTATTTCTAAATTGGAAAGAACTGAAAATCCTAGTTTCACCCGGTATGTAAGTGTTAAGATGATCCCTAAATAACTCCAAAATTGCCTGTCAGCGCAATCGGTTTAGCTTCAAAGTTATTGGGTATGACGGGGCTGACCGACATCTGATCTTTACTTTGGCCTTGTGGTTAGATTTCATGATAATTTAATAGTTAACTTTTATGGGTATCCTTATTTTACATTTGGGAATCAAAAAGAGCGGAACATGCTACGTTCATGTATCACACAATAGTTGGATAGTATTGAAAGGCTTACAGATATATGACTTTCATTTGGTCCCGACCAGTTAAGGCAAGGACATGATTTTATCTAATCAAGTGTTCAAACAATCTACCGTTATTATCAAGTAATAAATAATAATTAATAAATAATATATAATAATATATAAATAAGTAATAAATAATAATTCAATGAGATTTTTTCAATTTCTAATAGTAGACAGAAGAAAAGTTCTTGGAATGTTGGGGCATGCGATTGTAGGTGCTTCAGTGTAAATAATATTTTTAGATAATCCCACAAAAAAGTCTAGGCTTATTAAGCATAGAGACCTCGGACACTATTCTACAAATCCATTGTGTCTTATCCAGTGATTCGTAAATCTGATATTTAAATAGTCACGAACTGTACAGGCATAATGCGGAGGTCACAATCTTACTGAAACCACATCTGAGGTTTCGTTTGCAATCAGCATTTTCTAGTAATCCCGGTAAATCATTTATCAGAAAATATAAATAGTAGCGATTTATGTTTTCCTCAAAGAAATAGGGTTCAATCAAGTTTCTGTTCAGAATACCACATCATACGTTCAAACTTGTGAACGGAACAAGGTGCTCATAATTCACTTATTGATACCAATGAGAATTTTTGACAGACCAGTAATGCCTATTTTCAGTGCTTTCCAATTCTTGAATGAAAAGTGAGAATAAGCTTTTAAAAAAAAAACAAGTTTAATTTGAAATAATCTTTAATATCAAATTCAAGTTTAATATTACGGTTACGATCAACTAGCCCCTTCTATACCCTACCACTTTTATATGAATAACTTTCCTTCAAGTATTCGTTATTGAAAATAGGAAATCCTGTATATATAAAGCAATCTGATTTTTTTATATATGTTGACTATTTTTGAATCATTAATAGTTGTTTTATTCACGAGGATAAATATAACTTTAGTCATTTCAAAGTATGAAATGAACGCTCATTTGTACGATATGAGCTTAAAATCATAAACATTAATTTAACGTATTTTCTAAAATAAGAAAAAATAGAGCGTTTCTATAATTTTTATCATTGTTTCAATCTTATCAATCATATCTATAATCTCATCAGATATGAAAAAACATTTTTAGATCAGGAATGAAGTAAACTACTATTTTTTATGACATTGAAAAAGTTAACATTAGTACATATTATACAACTTGTATATTATTAATATGAGAAATTAAAAGTTATTACAGTCAAAATAATTTCTGTTTCAATTATAACAGTAATTAATAATAACGATAAGTTTAATATGTATGATTAAAAACCGCGATGAAACAGTTGCTAAATCGAGATGCAATTTTTTCAATATTAATAGTTATTCATGATTATTACTAGTATATTCTGATGTACGTAGTAATGTTTTAAATGCTTACCTATTTGGAGTGGAATTACAGAGAGATATAATAAGTAAAGCTATAAGATGTTTGAACATTTTCGAACGAATCTTGATTGAATTGATAACCTGTAATGTTTGTTGAATTGAAATCAAATATCAAATATAGTAAGTGCATATATCATAAATAATTAATATAATTTGGAAGAATAGAAAATGTTTGTACATATTTCCTTTTAACTTGGTAGAATAGTGACATTGAATATCAAATCATATTGATCATCTTTAGAGCATTAAATACATTTATATATATATATATATATATATATATATATATATATATATATATATATATATATATATAACTTGAACACTTGGCTAGTTTGTCGATTTAAGTATTCGTATTCAGCCGTAAAAATTATGGTGATTGATTGAAATATATTGTGTACTGTAACTAATGAATGAAACTAACATTAATTGATAAAACAAATGTGCAAAGGTTATTTATATCACAAGAGAATGTATACCACTAAGTTATGTTTTTCAACCAATGACAATTTCGTTAAAATCAGCATATTGACAAAAAGTTGAAATTTACAAAGGAAAAATTTTCCAACAGAACTGTGTAAAAACAAAAAAATATTTAAAGTAGTGAGCTTCGATTCTACTTTTCGTTTTTCTGGAACGGACGTCTAGCTACTGTTTAGTTTGACAAATTTATTTACTGCAAAGTTATAATAAAACACAACCATTTTCAATAAGAAAAAATGTGAATATTAATTTACATGATGAAATATAAAGGGAATACAATGCACTTTCAACTTTGAAGGAGCGATAAACGAGTAACTAATGAATATTTCGAACGATTCCCAGATGCCTTTTGTAGACCTTCACCAGATTCAATTTCATACCGATAAACCGCCTAAGTCGAAAATCGCAGCCCAAAATGCTCTCACATCCGTGGTATTTCTTGCAGAAATAAAATTTCAACTGTTCATAATTAATCTTTCCAAACAGAATTCCAAAATTAAAGTTATGTGTAATCCAGTTTGAAATGTTTCACAAAATTACACAATTAAAAAATTAAAATATGAAAACGACATTGTTATTGTAATAAAGATTTTCTATAAACTTAAAGAAAACACTTTTGGAAGATATTGAATGATCCAGTCGAAAAACTTTATCCTATCTTATAAAGTAACATTTATTAGAGTAAAAAACATTTTTTATGTATATTTTTATTAGAATATATATTTGTATAATATATATATATATATATATATATATATATATATATATATATACACGTATATATAATCTAAGCTAATGAAGTAAATCAAGACTTTAATTTATATCAAAAGATAGTAGAATAAGAAAGACTATGAGAGCCCTACGATGGCTCGATCGCTAGAGCGAAGAACCAGTAACTTATTTATCCGAGCTCAAATGCCGGTCTCGGACATTTGACACAAGCAATTCTGTAATAATTTACATGTGGTTTGTTTACAATCATATGGTAGACCTCCGTCACTGATTAGCACCGATATTTGAAAGCATAAGTACGCTTCGACTATTCAATTACGATCAAAAATTTAAGAATAAATACAAGTGTTGGATTATGTAATTTTTACATAAAAATTATTACTGTTTAAAATTGTGGATTTTGAGATTAAGCTATAATACTTGATTAATTAAATTATTCAACTTTTCTATATTTAAGAGATACTATATGATATTAGATTTTATATTAGATACTTACTATTATATATTAAAAACTAGTTCTAATTTATTTTGTATTCAGAAACTGATTAACAATATATATAGATGCTTCAATGTATTCAACATAGAATGATAATAGATAAGAGTATAAGAAAAAAATTCATGAGAACTAACGGTCGTTATAGTTACATGTAATTATTAATAACATAAAACTTCGTGACTGAAGGACATTTTAGACTATAAATATGATAATGAAATAAAATGTTTGTTTTATTATGTATGATTAAAAACAAGATAATGTTTTATATGTTAATGATAATAAATTATGCGTATTAAGTACCGCTAAATATTTGTTATTCTAATAAATATACATTCTTATAAATAAATAAATATAGAGTCTCGCAAGAACATGTGAACAGAGTATACTACAAATTTTAGATGTGCTCCCTTAATTTTCTCGATTTGTCTAGAAATAACAGTGCTCAATAACTAGATATTTTTAGAAAACTGACTATAAGTTAAGTGCTTTTCAATCTTTTCTTCAAAGATTATTGTCACACCATTTAAACAGTATTAGTTATCATGATAAATGCAACATATAATAAAACTTATTATTAATTAGATTTATTAAAAACTCGTCATTAATAAACGTTATAATGACTCAATTACTGATCATGTAGTCGTAAAAAAGCGGTCCAAATTACTTAGATAAGACTTTATGTCGTTTCCCAAATAAATAGCGAACCCTGCCGTCTCATCAACTATATACCAATAGTAAGTGCAAACATTTTTAGCTATTTAAAAAATATAAGAATCAATACAAGTAACGTGAATAAAAATAATATCAAAACATGCTAGTTAATAATAAAGAAAAAATTTATGGTATACAAAACAGTGGAGTATATAAAATATAATATTTCAACTGAGACGCTATATAAATTGACAAAACAAGTCCCTTCTTAAAACCCTTAATTAATTAAGATTTGAAAGTATTTAACCACAATGAGAAAAGCACAGGTATAGTTGACTATTGTAATAATAATCATCATAACAATCGCCATGGTCATAGTCGAAATTATGATAGAAATAAATAATAATAATAATGTATCCAATGATATGCTTAATGTATTGATCGGTATAATCCTATATCATACAAAAAGACCATATATCAGGAGTAAGCACTTCCAATTTCAACTGAATCGGTGCAGTATTTTTTTTTAAATCGTGGCGATAGTATTGAAAAGTGTTGTGTTGAGAAAAACACGTTCAAAGTTTTTTTTTATGAAAATTTGAGAAAAAAAAGATCTTACATTCAATCAGCGATTCAAGCTTCATTCAGCTTCCTCGTAAGCATCGTTTTCTCGTAATCTAGCGTTTCTGTGAGCCATCCTGTTTTATTTTGAAACCTGAGAAATAATAAATTAAATAATTAATCAACTTGTAAGACTGATTCGAAGTGCGCGTTATTAGTCGTGCGGAGCCTCCCGTATAAAAGAAAAAATTTCATAATACGTGCTTTTTTCTTCAGAAAAACGATCACATACACTTTTGACAATTACGCATCCGTGTGACAAGTTCAGAGCAGTATTTGAAGCGTCTTGTTACGTAACCGTCAACGAAACATAGATTCACTACTATACTTCTGAATCCAAGAAGCAGTGAAACCAGTGGACTTTACTCGGTGAACCTGCTCCGAAGAAGGCGAAGAACGTCCCGTTGGTCTGAAAGGTAATGGCCACAGTTTTCTGGGATTCTCAAGGTCTGATTTTTATTGACTGTCTTGAGAAGGGCAAAACGATCACAGGACAGTACTACGCCGAAATATTGAGCCGATTTGAACCCGTGTTAAAAAACGGCCGCTTTTTTTTAAAAAGAAAGTGCTTTTTCTGAAACTAAAAAATTCGCTCGCCAGGAAGAGATTCCACTTCAAATACGAAATAATAGCCACCACAAAGGCCTATTTTGCGGACCAAGAGGAAACATTTTTTTCAATGGGGTTAAAAAATTAGAAAATCGCTGTACCAAGTGTATTTAACTAAAAGGAGATTACATTGAAAAATAAATTTTATTTTTTGTAAAATTTTAGTGTTTTCATTTTTAGTCTATGTATTTATCAAATGATCCACGTAAGAGCAATTCGAAGTGCGCGTTTTTAGCGGTACGGCGCCTATCGTTTGAAACGCAATAATTTAACAATACGTGGTTTTTGCAGAAAGATGACTGAATACACTTCTGATAATTTGTAGTGAGTGTTTCATTTCGTCCGTGAGGAAGGTATATTTAAAATTCACAATCACATTGTTTTGATGATTGCACATTTGACCGCTAATAGGGAGTATTGCCCGATTATTTTAATTCTGAAATTTAATTATTGAAAATTAAAGTTTTGTGCGTATTAGGCGGTATCGGGAATATAGCCTGATCGTTAATAATCATATCTTCTATAAAACCATTATCTTTAGGAATTTCTAAAATATAAATATTTGCCATCGTGTAAATGACAAAAATAAACTTTGCTTTCCTGTATAAAACATTAGTCTCTGCACTTAATAATAATAATTGTGGTCATTCTTTAATTTATAATAACCTTCTATTTCAGATAAATATAAATAATTTACTATTTCATGGTAAATTATTTTATCTTTTGCATAAAAGCGATACTTCACTACAACACAGACATTATCTATCTGCCTTATAAGAGCATCTGGTGAGCTTGCTAGAAATGGATGTTCGAAAGAGACAAAACTTCGTTGAAAACATTTTATATTTTTTAAAAATTCTAACTTTTTTATAACATACATTTCATATTCTAGCACATAACTAAGTTTCGTTATAATAATTTGCTTTTCTTAAACTTAACATATGATTATACCCATATGATTATACATATATTCTCCTTTTAATTGTCTGCATTACCTTCTATCGTTCTTAAATAAGCCTTAGGAGTATTAATTAATTTATTAGTTTATTATTTATAGTATACGAAGAATGTATTTACTTATGTAAATAAATTCTCATAAGCCAAACTTATAGCTAGAATTCATTCCAAATTAGATTCTTCTCCGGAACAAATTCATTGTTAGTGTTATGGTTTAGTATTTATAAAATTTTATAATATTTATCTATTTTATAATTTTTCACTTTTGTAAATAAATTTTCATAAGCCAAACTTATGGCTGGAATAATTTCCAAATTATACTCTCCCACTGATGAGATTCATTGTTGGTCCGACACAAAAGTCATTTCGGTCTGGCTAAGCTTACATTCATCAAATTGGAAATCATATTGCAAATAGCATTAGTGAGATTTTAACTCACTTGCCCACAGCTAAATGGCGACATGTGCCGTCTGCACATAATCAAGCAGATTCAGCAATTAGAGGATGTACTGCACTACAGTTACAAGATCAACTATCTGGTGGTCAGGTCATGTTCGGTTGATTAAGGATAAGACCTTGTGGCCCACCGAATCATCTGAAATTTCAACAAACTTAGAAATTCGTCGTTCAACTATAGTATAGTTCATTCAAGACCATCAATATTGAGAAGAATGATTTGGACCATTTGTCAGAATGCTTCTAGATTGCTGATAAATAAGCTCATTTTGCTTCTGAGCATATCGAACTATAGACTTGGAGAAGTCGTTTAAGCTTACCGATATTGCTTACGGAAGCTCTTGAAGACCTACTTAACTTATACACTTCCAAACAATGAAGTGGCACAGCTAATTTTTTAGTTTTTCCAAATTAGATTCTTCTGAAGAAATTCATTATTAATATTATAGTTTAGTTCCTGAGGATGAACCGTAGCGATTCGAAACGTCGGACACCAAAGATAAATCTAAATTTAAGGTGATAGGGTTCGTCAGGTTGTCCTTTACTAACATAGCAAATTATTTTTATTATTTTTATATTATTTATCATTTTCTTTTTTATTTTATTTGATTATTAATTTAATTTTTATTTTTAATATAATTTATTGTAGTAATAAATTCTATTTCAGGTCCTTCGGGGCTTAATATAAATAAGGACAGTCTGATTGTCATTATTTTAATTATTATATTATATTATAAGGACTGTACGACCGATAAAAATATTTTTTATTTTAAATAAATTCTTATAATATATATTTTTTCGGCTTGCTCCTAAACTTTGTGTAAAACCCTTGAATAATGAGGAATAATATATATATATATATATATATATATATATATATATATATATATATATATATAAATGAGCTGAATATATAATTTGATTTAACTAATAACATACAGTTAAAAATAACTTACATTGAACTATATTATTTTCTAGCCAAATACTAAAATAATCACTATCAATTATCCATCTAAATTTATGTAATTTTTATAAATTACTGTTTTATTGGAATTACAGTCGATAGCACCAAACCGATGGCAGTTTTGTAACTGTAAAGATCTATTGAAACATATTTGAATTTCTGCAATATACTGATTATCTGTTTTCTGAAATAAAATGTGCAAATCAAATTAAAACCCTCATCTGGTAGAAGTACAATAAAGTATATGTTATTATTATGTTATACCGTATCTTGTACGCATTTAACTTTTGTTTTGATATTAAAATAGTCTGTGAGGGAAGAGTTAATTCTCTCTAAAGTATAATTGTTACCCGGAATGATGTCGTATCTTTTAAATACATTTCCCATATTGTATTTATTCAAAAGATCAATGCTTTTCTCAAAGTATCTTCGTACATCGCATAAGCTAGGCATATCTAATAAACAAGAACCGTGCTTAGACCATTCAAACCCCCAAAGAGAACTCTGTGTTTTATTTATAGCAAAAGTTGGCCATTTCATGGTTAAAGTACTTCTGATATGGTTTAATTCGGAATCATTGTATGGCACTCTTCTCCCAAATTTGTTTCTATTACAAAATGAAGGTGATATACCGCGATATTTAAAAGGCCATAATCCATGTAAAATCCAACTATTTTCTTGAAATAATAATGCACAATCATTACATTTGGCTGTACTATAACCGTAATTACTGTAATTTGTATTTCCAGATGGCCACTCCTTTAGTACTTTATAAAAAGTTATGATTGCTGGATTTTGTGCTAATATTAGTTGATCATACCTACCCACCACGCTGTAAGAAGAAACGTATTTTTAGTAAACAGTTGCTAAATCGATATGCAATTTTTTCAATATTAATAGTTATTCATGAATATTACTAGTATATTCTGATGTACGTAGTAATGTTTTAAATGCTTACCTATTTGGAGTGGAATTACAGAGAGATATAATAAGTAAAGCTATAAGATGTTTGAGCATTTTCGATCGAATCTTGATTGAATTGACAACCTGTAATGTTTGTTGAATCGAAATCAAATATCAAATCTAGACAGTGTATATATCATAAATAATTGACATAATTTGGAAGAATAGAAAATGTTTGTACATATTTCCTTTTAACTTGATAGAATAGTGAAGTTTAATATCAAGTCATATTGTTCATCTTTAGAGCATTAAATACAATCATATATATATATATATATATATATATATATATATATATATATATATATATATAACTTGAACACTTGGCTAGGTTGTCGATATAAGAATTCGTATTCGGCCTTAAAAATTATGGTGATTGAAATATATTGTGTAGTGAAACTAATGAATGAAACTAACTTTAATTGATAAAACAAATGTGCAAAGGTTATTTATATCACAAGAGAATGTATACCACTGAGTTCTGTTTTTCAACCAATGACAATTTCGATACTAAAATCAGCATAATTTATAAAGGAAAAATCAGCAGAGAATTTTTTCAATAGAATTTTGTAAAATCAAAAATATATTTAACGTGATGAGCTTCGATTCTGCTTTTCGTTTTTCTGGAACGGACGTTTAGCTACTGTTTAGTTTCACAAATTTATTTACTTCAAAGTTATAATAAAACACAATCATTTTTAATAAGAAAAAATGTGAATATTAAATTACATGAAGAAATATAAAGAGAATACAATGCATTTTCAACTTTGAAAGAGCGATAAACGAGTAAGTAATGAATATCTCGTACGATTCCCAGCTGCCTTTTATACACCTTAACCGGATCAAATTTCATACCGATAAGCCTCACTCGAAAGTCACAGACTATGACATTTTTTATGTAGATTTCTATTAGAATATATATTTATATAATATATATATATATATATATATATATATATATATATATATATACGTATATATATAATCTAAGCTAATGAAGTAAATCAAGACTTTAATTTATATCAAAAGAAAGTAGAATAAGAAAAACTATGAGAGGCCTACAATGGCTCGATCGCTAGAGCGAAGAACCAGTAACTTATTTATCCGAGCTCAAATGCCGGTCTCGGACATTTGACACAAGCAATTCTGTAATAATTTACATGTGGTTTGTTTACAATCATATGGTAGACCTCCGTCGCTGATTAGCACCGATATTTGAAAGCATAAGTACGCTTCTCTATTCTAAAATGAAAAGCCTATTACGATCAAAAATTGAAGAATAAATACAAGTGTTGGATTATGTAATTTTTACATAAAAATTATTACTGTTTAAAACTGTGGATTTTAAGATTAAGCTATAATACTTCATTAATTAAATTATTCAACTTTTCTATATTTAAGAGATACTATATAATATTAGATTTTATATCAGATACTTACTATTAAATATTAAAAACTAGTTCTATTTTATTTTGTATTCAGAAACTGATTAACAATATATATAGATGCTTCAATGTATTCATCATAGAGTGATAATAGATAAGAGTATAAGAAAAAAATTCATGAGAACTAACGGTCGTTATAGTTACATGTAATTACCAATAATATAAAACTTCGTGACTGAAGGACATTTTAGACTATAAGTATGTTTATGAAATAAAATGTTTGTTTTATTATGTATGAATAAAAACAAGATCATGTTAAATTATGCGTATTAATTACCGCTAAATATTTGTTATTCTAATAAATATATATTCTAATAAATAAATAAATATGGATTCTCGCAAGAAGATGTGAATAGAATATACTACAAATTTTAGATGTGCTCCCTTAATTTTCTCGATTTGTCTAGAAATAACAGTGCTCTATAACTAGATATTTTTAGAAAACTGACTATAAGTTAAGTGCTTTTCAATCCTTTCTTCGAAGATTATTGTCACACCATTTAAACAGCATTAGTTATCATTATAAATGCAACATATAATAAAACTTATTATTAACTAGATTTATTAAAAACTCGTCATTAATAAACGTTATAATGACTCTATTACTGATCATGTAGTCGTAAAAAAGCGGTCCAAATTATTTAGAAAAAACTTTATGTCGTTTCCCAAATAAATAGTGAACCCTACCGTCTCATCAACTATATACCCATAGTAAGTGCAAAAATTTTTCACTATTTAAAAAATATAATAATCAATACAAGTAACGTGAATAAAAATAATTATTGTATATAAAAATAATAATTTTTTTATATATTTTTATATATTAAAAAATCTTGTATATATCATTCATATAATTCATTGAATAATAAAATATTTTACTTCGAATTTATCAAAGATATTGTTAGTGCCTCTAATTTTATGAATCTTTGTCATACTTTTTTGCTATGATAACAGAAAAAGTATTAGTCAGCTGAACAATCGAACACCCTGAAATTTAGAATAACAGGAATGCACAGTTTTAAACTTGATAATACGATAATTCGTTTTTATACTGGGTTAGACAATTATAAAAATTTCACATTTTTATAGCAAATACAAGATCCTGCAGTAAACCAGTTAATTTATTTTTATTTTAAACCATCGGTAAATCTCGGCCTACTAAATGAGTTTTTCGAACTCCTTATACAATTAGATTAATTTTGAACATCAATAGCAAAGAACTAAGTAATATTTTTATTAGTTACTAAAATAGAAGGAACTATCTCAGTGGCCATTCAAAAACTTGATAAATTTGTATATACTGATTTTTTCAATAACAAGTTTCCTAATACTTCGGCAAATTTGGATGGAACAGAAATTCCAATTATGAATCCTTCTGTTCCACTGTGTCAACAATGTAACTTGTCTACATATAAGAATATAGTAAAAGCGATAGTGTGTATTTCACCTGGCGGATTATTGTCTTATATATCACCTACGTATAATGGATCGACCAGTCATAGACCAATAATAGAAAGATGCAGATCAATAAAAAATTAGAATCTGGTGAAATTCTTGATGGGTAAAAAAAAATTGGACAAAAGAAAACTCTCTATAGCAGTCGTCCCGAGAAATGTCCTATATTCCGAACACGATACTATCCGTAAACATCGTCTCGGGACACTTGGACATCTTTTTTAATACATGGTTTCTCCTACAAACCATATCATTTTCCTCGAATGAAGCTTCTCGTCTGCTTTTGTTATAATAGCGTGACTGCTTTTCGCTGGCTACACTAAGGTTTTTCCGGACTAACTCATGAATAGCGAGTAGCATCTTCATTCGGTTTAGCCAGTCAGCAGATGTTAATGACTGATGTGGTTGGTTTGCTGTTTCTATACGTGAGCATCTCCCTAGGATTTCTACCGAAATTTAGGAAGGCTGGCGAGGCTTGAGTACTAGATGCTACTACTACATGCATGGAGGTATTCATGGCAAAGGCTAGTTCGTGTAGGTGGATATCTCAATCTTTGTGATCTTCTTTTACAAAGATTGAGATCATACCTTTGAATGTCCGATTTACTCGTTCTACAGGGTTTGCCTGTGCATGATACGGTGCTATCAGCTGTTGCACTATTCCGAGTTCGTCGAGTCGCTGTTTGACTAACTTATTGGCGAACTCGGTGCCATTGTCGGAGATTAAAGACTTGGGGCAACCACATTTGTATACCACTAGCTCTTCTAGCGCCTTTATTATTGTTTGCCCCTTGGCCTTTCGGGATGGTCGAAGCTACACGTATTTGGTAAACAGGTCTTCGAAGATCAATAGATATTTGTGTTGACCTTTACTGGCCGGAAATGGGCCCATTATGTCAGTGGCCACGCTCGTCCATGGCCCCTCCACATTTTTGTATGTCATCAAACCTGTTGGTGCTCTCTAGGAGACTTTGTATAACTGACATTCTGGGCAGTGTTTAATGTAGCTGTAAATATCTCGTCTCATCCCTGGCCAGTAATAGTTTCGAGAGAACTTGTATATTGTTTTTTCAACACCAAAATGTCCGGTGTACTATGACACTCGAACATTATCCGCTCTCGGTCTTTGGAAGAGATGGCCATCTTCCAGTCGTCTTCCTCGGGGTCTAGTATGTCCGAGTAGACGTTTGGGCGGTATTTTAATAGTATATTGTCCTTAATGCACGAGTCTGGATATTTCTCTGGGCACTTTCGGATTTTTAATGGAGCGACACGCAACCAGGATTCTTTACTAGAATTCGGACGGGATATTAAAGTTTGCTGGCCTTTAATGGAGCGCTACGTAACCAGGAATACGATTATACTATTCAGGATTTTCGGACGAGCACGATTGCTAGAGCTCTGGAGTCGGGATAGCTATAGGGAGCTTCTTACAGCCGTATCGCTAAGAAAACTGCTTTTATAAAAGGGTAGAAAACTTGTCCTTTTATACAAGAAAAATTAATCGATCGAGTGTTAACGACACCGGTCGAATATTTTTTATCGAGCCGCCGCAAAATAATAATAATAATTATAATGCTAATATGCGAATTTGCTGTTGAGAACGCTCGTATTCTCATAATCATTTGGGCGTGATTTAATTCTCTCTGATATTTATTTATTACATAATAATAATAATTATTATTATAACAAATTGTTATAATAATGATAATTGTATAAATAATAATTACGTTGACATTTGTGTCCTTGGCGACTCTCGTTTTCTCTAATATAAATTAGAGAAAACATAATAATTCTGGTGCTTTTTTGCTTAATTTATTTCGCACGTATTTAAATAATATTTAGTTATTATAATACTTTTGATGATAATTATTATTATAACATATTAACGATAATAATAATTATTATTACAATAATCAATAATAATTTGTGGGGCCTTGAGTTCAACTACCACACGCGTTTCCGGGATTGCGGTCAGTCACGAAATAAGCACTCCTAGGGGTGATGAATAAGTGGCTGTGGAGAAGAGCTTCGAGCGAAAATAGTGATATTCGCTCGTCTATACACCCACTCATCATTCACACACACACACACGAAAACGATGGAGCGGATAGTCCAAGGACTTTTCCCGACTCCTCCATATAGAACGGACGAGAGGAACGAGGCAACAGAGTAGGATGTCCCTCTCTTCACGCATGAAGAGCTCTATAGGGCTTCGAATGCGTTGAAGCCTAACATGGCTCCGGGTCCCGATGGCATACCTGGCGAGGTGCTTCGGGTGGTCGCTTTATGTCGCCCGGGTATCCTCTGACACTTGTACAACGGGTACCTGGTGGAGGGAATCTTTAGCAGACAATGGAAGGCAGCTCGACTGGTTCTCATCAGAAAAACTAAAGGGAACCCTGATTTGCCTTCTTCGTGCAGGTCTCTCTGCCTACTTAATACGATAGGGAAGCTGTTTGAGCTACTACTAAGACCAAGAGAGCTACAGACAATTAAAAATTCCGGAGACCTATCCAATCAACAACACGGATTTAGGAAAGGACGGTCGACAATAGGGGCTATTGTTGACGTGACGAACATCTTTCACTCGGCGAACAGGGGCTGCCATGCAACCAGACCACTGATTCTACTGGTGACTCTGGACGTCCAAAATGCCTTCAACTCACCGAAATCGGCAGAGATACTGGGAGCGTTAGCGTCTACTTTTAAGGTTGACTCCTACCTTGTACGTATCATACGAGACAATAATTTACGGGAGACATACGTGGTAGCCGTATGTGGCAGCCGTGATAGTAGCGCGCTACTATCATCTGATTTAGTTAAAGCTGAATCAGGTTATGCGACGGGTAAACGAATGGATCGCAGACCACGGACTTCAACTAGCGCTGTAAAAGACCGAGTTGCTGCTACTAACTCATAAACGTATAGAGACGGTAATTCCTATCATGTTAGGGACGGAAAGATTGGAGACCAGGAGTGAGATCAAGTATCTAGGGGTAGCCTTGGTTACAAAGCTGAGCTTCTGGCCACACCTACGAAACGTGACCAATAAGGCAGCTAAAAAGACAAAGGTTTTAAGCAGACTAATGGCCAACACGAAAGGATCTAGACAGAACGTACGAAGACTGCTGATGAGCGTTACCCACTCGATCCTGCTTTACAGGGCGGAGGTATGGGCCGGCGCGATGAATATCAGAAAACGCGCGAACGCTGCAACAGAAGAATGGATAAAGACGATTGAAATATGGCAGAGACGGTGTACGACGGACGAACGTGGACAATGGACGAAAAGACTTATATCCGAAATCGGTCCGTGGAAGGCGAGACAACATGGGGAGGTAAACTTCTACCTTATCGAGTTTTTATCCGGGCATGGATATTTCCGTACCTCTACAGGATGACGAGGATTACCTCTCCGGAATGCACGTACTGCAAGTGGGCTTGGAACGATGTGGAGCACACATTCTTTGTGTGCGACCATTGGACCGAATTACGACTAGGGCTACAGACGAGGATAGGCGAGATCACGCCTTACGAATGTGCTACGGAGCATAAAAGCAGATGGATGTCTGGATGATGAAAGTATGTGAGAGAACGCGGTACCGAGTATGCATGAGAACCTGGGATGAAAGGTATGAACGTAAAATGACCACGCAAGGACAGCCGCCCAGGCTGAAGTAATGTGCATAACAGGTCCGGACTGGTGTCGGTGCAACACGGAGATATGTGTTTAGTGCGTAGTGACATGGGATTTGTGTCGAGTCGCACATATTCCGATGGCCGTTTTCCAGGAATCTTCTTGAATAACGGTCATTGGAAATGCATAAATAGCATTCACAGACTAAAAGATCAATAATAATTACAATAACAATCATCATCATAATAATAAACAATAACAGCTATTATAACAATTTCTTCAAATTGTAACAAGTTGCTCTTGCAACAAATAATAATTACTTTAGTATTCACTTCATTCGGACTCTAATAATTATTATTATTATAATTGCATACAATAATTACGATTATATTAACGATAATTAATCCTTTAAATAATAAATTAATTTAATTAATAATTAATAAATCTTTTTCTCTCGGCTTAATATTTATTTAATATAATGATAGCATTGATAAATTAATAATTTAAATAATAACTTATTACAGTTTCTAAATAATATTAGGTTACAATAATAATAGCCACGATAAATATTATAACCAATTATAATGACAACAATCGTTATGTAAATGGTGATTCATTGTATACTTTCGTCTTTCTCATCATTCTCTCAACAGATGTTTGCGGATATCTTCGTTTCCGTAAACATCAATAAAGTAAGTAGTGCGCAGCCGGCGTCACGACAGAGCTTTTATTACCTACCGTAATAAAGTCTGTCGCTGTGCGCGCGCGTGCTGATCCGTCTTTCGTGGGAAAGCGCACGACAGCCATAAATGACCCTCGAGCCCAGGTGCAGTTATTTAAGGAGATGTGAAAGAATTGAGAGACGGAACGACACTCTGGTGCGAACTCGCGTCCCTTCAAGATCGCCCGCGTTCCGATGATCTGTTGTCCGCGTCCACCGAGTCTGCGTATACTTGATAGCAATTATACTTGTAAGCAACCATGGTCTTCCGATACCAGCGCGCACGCTCTGTGTTTTGTATATCATATCTTCATCGTTAATAAATAGTGTTAACAAATATATAATCTGCATTTTTTATGTGTACGTTCTGAACACGTTATCATCCTCCCACTACCTCCCCAGCGCTCACGGACTTCATATGTTTATATGAATATATATTATGTAATATATGCCTGTTATATATTAAATTTTATAAAAGTGTCAAAAACAACACTTGTATGTTATTTAATAAAAACTGGGGCGCTTGAAATGCAGCGACTAGGGTCTTCATTGCCTTCCGAATTCGACGGCGCAGGGATCGCGGGGCATCTTTTTCTCACTGGCTGCCACGCGTCTGAGGATCTCTCGCGATGCGCGCGACGTTCCCTCTGCTCTACTCTGATCTACGTTTGCGAGGCGGGTATATTTAATATTCGCGCTCACATTGTTCTGATCGTCGCGCTTTCGACTGCTAATCCGGATCAATGCCCGATTATTTTAATTTTAAAATTTAATTATTGAAAACTAAAGTTTTGCGCGTATTAGGTGGTATCGGGAATATAGATTGATCGTTAATAATCATATCTTCTATAAAACCATTATCTCTAGCGATTTCTAAAATACAAATATTTGCCATCGTGTAAATGACTAAAATAAACTTTGCTTTCCTGTATAAAACATTAGTCTCTGCACTTAATAATAATAATTGTGGTCATTCTTTAATTTATGATGACCTTCTATTTCAGATAAATATAAATAATTTACTATTTCAGGGTAAATCATTTTATCTTTTGCAGAAAAGAGATACATCACTTCAGCACAGACATTATCTGCCTTATAAGAGCATCTGGTGAGCTTGCAAGGAATGGATAATCGAAAGGGACACAAATTCATTGAAAACATATTATATTTTTTAAAAATCCTAACTTTTTTATAACATGCACTTCATATACTAGCACTTAACTAAGCTTCCTTATAATAATTTGCTTTTCTTCAACTTAACATATACTCATATGATTATACATATATTCTCCTTTTAATTGCCTGTATTACCTTCTATAGTTCTTAAATAAGCCTTAGGAAAATTAATTTATTTATTACTTTATTATATATAGTATACGAATAATGTGTTTATTTGTGGAAATAAATTCTCATAAGCCAAACTGATGGCTAGAATTATTTCCAAATTAGACTCTTCCACTGAAAAGATTCATTGTTGGTCCGACTCAAAAGGTGTTCCGGCCTGGCTAAGCTCAGATTCATCTGATTGGAAATCATATGTTGCAAATAGCGTTAGTGAAAGTGTAACGCACTTGCCCATAGGTAAATGGCGACATGTGCCGTCCGCACATAATCCAGCAGATTCAGCAACCAGAGGATGTACTGCACTACAGTTACAAGATCAACTATCTGGTGGTCAGGTCCTGTTCGGTTGATTAAGGACCTTGTGGCCCACCCAAATTCATCTGAAATTTCAACAAATTTAGAAATTCGTCGTTCAACTATAGTATAGTTCAATCAAGACCATCAACATTGAAAAGAATGATTTGGACAATTCGTCAGAATGCTTCTAGATTGCTGATAAATAAGCTCATTTTGCTTGTGAGCATATCGAACCTTAGACTTGGAGAAGTCGTTTAAGCTTACCGATATTGCTTACGGAAGCTCTTGAAGTCCTACTTAACTTATACACTTCCAAACAATGAAATGGCACAGCTAATTTTTTAGTTTTTCCAAATTAGATTCTTCTGAAGAAATTCATTATTAATATTATAGTTTAGTTCCTGAGGATGAACCGTAGCGATTCGAAACGTCGGACACCAAAGATAAATCTAAATTTAAGGTGATAGGGTTCGTCAGGTTGTCCTTTACTAACATAGAAAATTATTTTTATTATTTTTATATTATTTATCATTTTCCTTTTTATTTTATTTGATTATAAATTTAATTTTTATTTTTAATATAATTTATTGTAGTAATAAATTCTATTTCAGGTTCTTCGGGGCTTAATATAAATAAGGACAGTCTGATTGTCATTATTTTAATTATTATATTAAATTATATATGTATATATTATATATATATATATATATATATATATATATATATAACTTATATAATTTTTTAAATTAAGATTAAGATGAAATCACTCAGTCGCTTTAACTCCAACAGCGTAATATTGAGTTCATACAGACATTGCTCAAATCAACCCACCATGTATTACATATATCATGTAATGCTCAATAATTCTATATGAAATTAATAAATCATAATCACAAAATAAACATATCTGACACATATATTTTTCATAACAAAATGAATTAAAAAGCACATAAAATATAATTTTCGAACTGTGGATATGAATTAGCTAATATATAATTTAATATAACTAATAACATACAGTTAAGAACAACTTACATTGAACTATATTATTTTCTAGCATAATATTAAAATAATCACTATCAATTATCCATCTAAATTTATGTATTTTTTATAAATTACTGTTTTACTGAAATTACAGTCGATAGTACCAAACCGATGGCAGTTTTGTAAATGTAAAGATCTATTGAAACATATGTGCACTTCTGCAATATACTGATTATCTGATTTCTGAAATCAAATGTGCAAATCAAATTAAAACACTCATTCGGTAGAAGTACCATAATGTATATGTTATGATTATGTTATACCGTATCTTGGAGGCATTTAACTCTTGTTTTGATATTAAAATAGTCTGTGAGGGAAGAGTTAATTCTCTCTAAAGTATAATTGTTACCCGGAATGATGTCGTATCTTTTAAATACATTTCCCATATTGTATTTATTCAAAAGATCAATGCTTTTCTCAAAGTATCTTCGTACACCACGTAAGCTAGGCATATCCAATAAACAAGAACCGTGCTTAGACCATACAAGCCCCCAAAGAGAACTCTGTGTTTTATTTATAGTAAAAGTTGGCCATTTCATAGTTAAAGTACTTCTGATATGGTTTAACTCTGAATCATTGTATGGTACTCTTCTCCCAAATATATTTCTATTACAAAATGAAGGTGATATACCACGGTATTTAAAAGGCCATAATCCATGTAAAATCCAACTATTCTCTTGAAATAGTAATACATAATCATTACATTTTTCTGTAATACAACCATAATTACTGTAATTCGTATTTGCAGATGGCCACTCTGTTAGTACTTTATAAAAGGTTATGATTGCTGGATTTTGTGCTAATATTAGTTGATCATACCTACCCACCACGCTGTAAGAATTAACGTATTTTTAGTAAACAGTTGCTAAATCGATATACAATTTTTTCAATATTATTAGTTATTCATGATTATTAGTAGTATATTCTGATGTACGTAGTAATGTTTTAAATGCTTACCTATTTGGAGTGGAATTACAGAGAGATATAATAAGTAAAGCTATAAGATGTTTGAACATTTTCGACAGAATCTTGATTGAATTGATAACCTGTAATGTCTGTTGAATCGAAATCAAATATCAAATATAGACAGTGTATATA
This sequence comes from Sycobia sp. Sy_11, assembly GCA_018907035.1. Classification (NCBI taxonomy): domain Eukaryota; kingdom Metazoa; phylum Arthropoda; class Insecta; order Hymenoptera; family Epichrysomallidae; genus Sycobia; species Sycobia sp. Sy_11. Next base: position 62,730 of record JACCIC010000322.1, on the reverse strand, counting down.
TCCTAAATAATTGATATAATTTGGAAGCATAGAAAATGTTTGTACATATTGCTTTTTAACTTATTAGAATAGTGAAGTTTAATATCAAATCATATCGTTCATTAAATACATTTATATATATATATAACTTGAACACTTGGCTAGTTTCTCGATTTAAGAATTCGTATTCAGTCTTACAAATTATGGTGACACTGATTAAAATATTTTGTGTATGAAACTAATGAAATGTGAAGGATTTTTTCCTTTAATATTTTATAAGCATTTAATATGTTCTATCAAAATTTTACGTATAACCCTATCGAATTTATTTTAAATACAATAAATTTTTTTCATTCATTATATCACTTTTTATTTCTATAATTAATTACTTTTTACTGATTAGGTAATACTCTTATTTCCCTTTAATTGATAAAACAAATGTGCAAAGGTTATTTATATCACATGCGAATATATACCACAAAGTTATGTTTTTCAACCAATGAAACTTTTGTTAGTAAAATCAGCATTTTGACAATAAGTTGAGATTTACAAGGAAAAAATTTTTCATTATAAGTATTAAAAATGATGAGCTCCGATTCTACTTTTCGTTTTTTTTAATGAACGTCTATCATATATATAAAACACAACAATTTCAAATAAAAAAATTGTGAATATTTAATTACATGGAGAAATATAAAGGGAATACAATGCACTTTCAACTTTGAAGGAGCGACAACGACTAAGTAATAATATATCGAACGATTCCCAGATGCCTTTTATAGACCTTAACCGGATTCAATTTCATACCGATAAGACTCACTCGAAAGTCACAGACTAGAATTCTCGCGCGTCCGGGGTATTGGTCCCAAAAATCAAAATTCATTTGTTAATAATTATTTTTTCCAAATAGAATTCCAAAGCTAAAGTTATCTGTAGTTTGGTTTGCAATAGTTGTATTGAAAGTGTTCAAATTGAAAATTAAAATATGAAGACGACATTGTTATCGTAATAAAGATGTTTATATAGATATTGGCACAAGCACCGCTGTAATAATTTACATGTTAGTTCTTTACAAACACATCGTAGACCTCTATCGCTCATTAGCATCGGAATGTGGAAGCATAAATAGTGCGACCTTAAATAACATAAAAAAAATGTTTATATCAATTTAAAGAAAACACTTTTAGAAGATACTGAATGGCCGAACCCGAACTTATAAAATAACATATATTGTAGTAAAAAACAAAAAAATTTTATGTACCTTTTATTCTTCGCTCACTTTTTATATATATTTGATTGAAAAGAAGTTTGAAAAATCAATTTACATCAGAAAAAAATTTTAATAAAAAAACTATGTTATACGCTTCTCTATTCTAAAATGAAAAGCCTTTTACGATAAATAAATTTAAGAATAAATACAAGTGTTGGATTATGTAATTTCTATCTTAAAATTGTTACTGCTTAAAACTGTCGATTGGGATTTAAGCTATAATACTTAATTAATTAAATTATTCAACTTTTCTATAATTAACATATACTTTATCATATATTAGAAAAATAAGTCTAATTTGTTTTGTATTCAGAAACTGATTAATATATATATAGATGATTCAATGCATTCATCATAGAGTGACGATAGATAATAGTATAAGAAAAAAATTCATGATAATGAGCGGTCGTTATAGTTACATGTAATTACTTATAATGTAACGCTTCGAGACTAAAAGACATTTTAGACTATAGTATATCAATAAAATAAAATATTTGTTTAGCTATGTAAGAATAAAAATACGATAAATTTAAATTATACCTATTAAGTACTGCTAAAGATTTGTTATTCTATAAATTTAATTATTGATTTTAATAGTTGATGTGAATATGAAATACTAAAAATGTTATATGTGTATTGATAGCATTCTGTCATAATTTACGAACTCGTAGGCACTGATGTCGCTCAGTCGACATCAGTTCGATAGTAAGTAAGTGATCAACCTTTTCTATTCTTTAACCCATGGAAAAAGGCTTAATGATCGTTGGCTAATGGTATTTATTTCCCTTTTCGTATGCACCAACTCCTGGTCGCTAGCTTTGTGAAGTTTTGCGATTAATACTGTAGTGCTCGATGGTCATCGCCAGTAAATTGGCCACTGACTCTCGATTCCAACCTTTCCCCCATGAGTCTACGATTGATAAAGGTTCCATTTAGCATTTAAGGAGACCTTTGACTATTCATGATTTATCTCTTCTAATGTAAATTAATAAATATTTCTATTGGTCTTACAGTCCAATTAAATAAATTAAAATTAATACAGAATAATATTAATATATATTTATATCAATATTGATACATATCATTATATAATTAATTGAAAATTCTAATGACAGTCAGACTATCCTTGTTTAAAATGACCCACGCAGATTGATCAGAAATAGAAATACTGTTCCGTAGAATTAAGAGTATGATCGACGCGAGATCATGTACATCGTAATCGATCTCATTGCGATGATTCACCGACGGCGGCGGCACGAGCGAGCTCTGGCTATAGCGGTCGGTGATCAAGGGAGAAGGGGGGCGCGCGATTAGATTAAAATTTTATATAGAGCAGTTAGAGTACAGCCGAGGTCGTCGAAGGGCTCGCGATAGCTACTTAACACCGCAGTCGTACGAATCACTATAATATTTAGCAATATTTGTATCGTGAGGTATATTTCGCTGACGACGTGTCATACGTAGTGTGAATCCTCGGGTGCCGTTAAAGTTCCGGTATTGGTGTATTGAGCGATTTCGGTCGAGAGTGGTTTGCACAACGAGAGACGCGTCTCGCGAAAGCCTCGACCTTCTGTATAAAATTTATGGCTTCTGTACAAGCCTGATTTCTTTGGCCTTGTCGTATAACACGAAAATGTAATAACGACCTTCTGTATAAGGTATCTAGTGCGACCTCGGTGAAAAGTGTTGAATAGCTGCGTCGCCTTAGTACTTCTTTCTTGGCTGCGTTTATACAACGTGCGTTCATAATTTGTAATCGCCCCCCCCCCTTTCTGGAGGTTTTTATGCCTGTTCGCAGGCTTTTCCTCCGAGCAATAAAGGACAAGTTCCCCTCTTAGCTCAAATAAACGCCTTTTTTATTTAACCTAACAACCTGTGAAAATACCACTGAAGATCGCAATAATCAGCGGGCGAATCCGTCAAGGACAGCTCGCCATTTTACAAATACATTAGCTAAAAAAAATTCTTTATTAGTAAAGTATAATCTTACTGTCCCCACCACCTTTACCTAATTGAAGATCTGCTGTAGTTATCCAACATTTCGAGCTCGCTACAGATCTTCATCGGCAACTAAACTAAGCCTTATATTATTATTCTAATCTATATATACCCCTATCCCCACTAAACTTTTTTATTACTAAAAAAATTTAGTAATTTGAATATACAACCCCCCTTCTACACAAAATGTTTAAAATCAATCAGTTTAATAAAGAATAATAAATTTTATCTAATTTACTTGACTCTAATATTAAATTTACATTATTTCGATTCTTTGAAATGAAAATACGTTCAAGACTCTACATTTTGTAATGATGTTATATTTCCGAAAATTTCTTTCAATTCTTTCTGACAATCCTCTAACACATGGTAAAACAATAATTTTGCCCCTATTAACATGAACTCTTACATTATATCTATTTTCGCTATTATAAATGCCAAACAATCTCTCTGCAATGAATTTATTAATAAATTCAATTGGATACCATTATTAATGAAAGTTTTCTCTCCTATCTGCAAATTATTCTGTCTCAAAACCTTATTGACAATTTTATTGATCTGTCACTGACACCTTTCAGTGTCCCAATTTCGTTTCCAAATTGGTGGTGCGAATTAAGATCTAAAAACCTTTCTGACCAAGTAGCTCTTCTATACCAATTAAGATTCACTTTATTATTATTATATCTAATGGCATTGATTTCCAAAAAAGTCAACTGATTATTGACTTCAATTTCTTTTGTAAATTTAATTCTGTGATGTATAGAATTAAAAACATCCACCATTTCATCGTCTAAAATTTTTGGAACAATTGTAAAGATATCATCAACATATGTCTTAATTGCTTAATGTCTTAATTTAACTAAATTAATTGCCCTAATAAACTCATTCATTGTTAATTTTGTATGTAAATTAATTTCATGCCATTTTTCTTGTATAATATCATTTAACAATTCTATAGATACATAAAATTTTACATATGTAAAATAAAAAAGATACCACTCTGTCGATCATGCGTTGAAGTCCTCTCCAATCACAAGCAATAGATTAGAATTTCTTACACAGTTAACTATATCTTCCAGGTATTTGTGAACCGATAACAATAGACAGTTGAATTATTTTTTAAATTTTAAATTTGTTTTAAATTTGTGTTAAATTTGTTTTCATAAATATTAATTTTATAATGAAGTTGAAAATGCAAACTTCCTTAATTTATCTAGAAATAACAATGCTCTACCACTTGATATTTTTAGAAAACTAACTTTGAACGATTCAATTATTTTTTGTAATTTATGTCAATCTAGTAGTATCAAGGTAAGTGCTTTTCAATCCTTTCTTCAAAGATTATTGTCACTCCCTTTAAAAAGTATTAGTTATGATTATAAATCCAACATATAATAAAACTTATCATTGATTTACTGTGACACTATATAAATTGACCAAACAAGTCTCTCATTAAAACCCTGAATTCATTAAGATTTGAAAGCATTTAATCACCGTTAGAAAAAGCACAGGTATAGCTGAGTACTGTAATAGTAGTCATCCTAATAATCGTTATGGTCACAGTGGAAATTATGATAGAAATCAATAATAATAATATGTATGCAATGATATGCTTAAATCCGATATTTCTCCTGTGTTAGATTTAGTTTCGAAATTTTAAGGCCGGTTTGCAATAGATTTGCCCTATTTATTCGTTAATTTTTATTTCGTACAAAAAATCATCTTTATTGTTCAAACTTTTTACATATTAAAATAAACATTTTCCATTTGTGAATAATAATAAACTTTGTAAAATATGTCATTCGATCTTCCATTTCAAACATATGCTTTAGTAAAGTCTCCATTATTTCACCACAAATAAATTCATTATAAATATTTACGGCTTATAATTAGCCATTGAAAACGACATAAGTATTAGAACAAATATGATGGTTATTTCAGTAAGTATACGTACAATCATCAAAAAGGTAATGTATGTGTCTTCTCATATGGCTTTACAACGCCTAATTAAAAAATAACTGAATTTAAATAAGCGGGTAACTTTAAGAGATGAAGATGAAGTGTATTTGATAATAACTGAGGTTATTCAGTGCTTTTAAAAAAAAATATATAAAGTTTCTTTTTTAATAGTTAATTAATAAATATTTATCAAATTCAGTGCACATGAAAGTACATATTTGTTTTAAAGAGCTTGTATTTTAAAGATATCGTCCTCCCTAGAAAATATTCATGATTTCCATTCATACCGACGCAATATAATCAGAAAAATCTCAGATAATCAAAATAGATTTACCTTTTCGAATTAAGGTTTTGTCAGTAAATATTTTTGAGCCGGAAAATTTACTCATTTAAGTATTGCGCACATTTGTAATTATTATCTATTTTATTGTCATCTGGTGGATTAACTTCGTGTAATTAACTTCGTGTAAAATATAATAAAAAATTTATGAAGCCGTCTTGGATATTTTTAGTAAAAACAAATTTTAAAAAATGAGCAAAATCATACTGAAGAAATTATAATAAAAAAATTACATTTTCTAAAATAGTATGAAATAAAAAAATAAAAAACATTAAATAGAGTAATGTTTGAGGTTTAAGACAATAAATTGATAACAATTATATCATACTAATTTATAAAGACAACGCGTGTTTTTGTTCCACATTAAACAAAAATTTTACTGAAGCGATTGTTTTTAAATTTCATTTATATATTCTATATCATCTTCGGAAGAACACAGACTATATTTTTTTCGAAATTCAATTCAAAATGATGGTAAAATAGAAAATTACTTTACTAACAATTCCAAAACTATGTGTATATATATCGTCGCTTCCACATAAAAATGTAGTATTTCACAGACCATTTTTACTGTTTCCATTTCAGTTGGCACCAATAACTAAATATTCGCAGTATTTAATTTAGAATGCAACATTTTCGAAATATATATATATATATATATATATATATATATATATATATATATATATCGAGTAAAATTATCTATGGGAATGTAGATTTACTTTTTTACATAGACATTATTGAAGGTTTAATAAATCAGTTAAATTATTACCTCGAGCGAAGCCGAGATGGTATGCTAGTTATAATAAACGTATACTTACGGCTATTTATACATCAATTTTGTTTGTCAATTACTTATTCTACACATGACGACAAACTAGAAGAAATATTCACATGTACGAAAAAAAGTTGATCGCAAATATAATTAGTATTTTATTATGTTAATGTAAATTAGTCTAAAGTAATGAAACTGTTTTTAAGGTTGATGCCATACAATATTGTGACCAAAAATACAAATTAGAACTAATAGTGTTTTTAGTCACATTTGATTTTGTTTATTATCGTTTATGAAAAGTTTTCTTCTACTAGTCAGATAATTTTGTAACATCGGACATAGATCTGTTATATAATCTAGTATAAAATGAAATACAGTATACATTAAATTATTAACTATTTTAGATTTAGAAGACTAATAAGGCAATGCATAGTTAATTTTCTATAATTTTTGGGTAAATAACTTTTCCATTCGCTTTACAGTCATAAGTACCAGAACGATAACAGTCTTCTAAGTGTAGTTTTCTATTAAAACATAGCTGGACTTCTAAAAGATACTGCTCTTGTCTTTCAGAATTCTAAAACAAAGTATACAAAGAGTATTACAATCTTCATCTGTTATTCCAAAAAATTATTATTATTATATGATACCTTTATTGGTAAACATTTTACGTATAAATGTTTCTTTAAAGAATTTGTAAGTGAAGCTATAACACTATATAATGAATAACTTTTGCCTGGAATAATATCAGATCTTTCAAGTATACTTCCTATATTGTATTTGTTCAACAACTCCACAGTTTTATCAAAATACTTTCTTACAGTATTCATGCCATCAACATCTGTCACACAAGTTCCATGCTTAGTCCATTCGGTATTCCAAATACTCTTTTTCGTTTTGTTTGCAGTAAGATCGGGCCAGCTTGATTTTAGTATATCTTTGAAAATAGGATCCATTTTATCAGGCTTATACCTTTCTATTCGGTTTGGACCTCTACTACAAAAATAAGGCGACCCCCCTTTTATTTTATAAGGCCATAAACCATGTATAATCCACAATTTTTCTTTGAATAATAACGTGCATGCTTCTTTGCTTAAACCACTCTGTGGAATGCTAGTATTTTGTTTTGGCCACTCATTATGCTTGTGAAAATATGAAACCAGAGGCGGATTTTGAACTAATACTAGTTGATCGTACTTACCTACTACTCTGTAAAATGTGAATGAAATAAACTTTTACTTTTTAATAATATAAGTTGAATTTAAAGATGTGATCATTAAAATTATACCATAAGATAACAATCTATCAAATTTATAAAATTTATAGACACGAAATTAAAATTTTAAAACTTTCAATTATGTCACCGAACAGCTATATTTTAATGAAGATTCAATTATAAATTTTAGAAATACTTATATGTTAATTTTATGTAGTTTGAAAATCCATGAAGTGAGAGAAAATTCAACTAAAGAGCGTGTTATGTTATAACAACTTTTTAGATGACTATTTAGCTAGATATATAATTTAGAGTAGTTTAAATGTATAATTTAGAGTATTTAGCCTCGAAAAGTTTAATAACTGATCAGAAACAACACAATTTCAATTAAATGAACATATAAAAATTTTATTTTTAGTGATGGAACGCAGATTATGATTAGTATTTAATTTGATCTGGTAATAGTATGAGAGGCATTAAAAAGCAACATTTTTTTTTAGGAAATCCAAACAAATGAATTTACCAATTATCTACTAAAATTCTTCAAAGGTTCAACAAAATTGATCAACAGTATTTTATAGTTATTAAGTTCTATATTATCGATTTGTTCTGCAATAACGCGCAACACGAAGCTCAACTAGAATATGAAAACTACTTTCTTTACTGATAATAAATAGATAATTTTGTTTTCGCCCTCGTGTTTATATGTATATGTATATAAATATAATTATTTCGATCAGGTTCGAGCTAATAAGAAACTCAAAGTGTTTTTATTTCACAAAATAAAAACACTTTGAGTTTTTTATTAGCCCGAACCTGATCGAAATAATTATATTTATATACATATACTTTCTTCACTCTTAATTTCTTTAATCTTATTTTATGAAACTATCTTGCCATTTACAATGGTCTCATGTATATGAAAAATATCGTTGATATTTTTCATGGAAGCATTTGCAAATAAAAGTGCATCTTAACATAACTTGCAAGAATATAATGAAATAATGTGTGTCTAAACGTACAAGTAGTTATAATTATCAAATGGGAAGCTAGAATATATAATAACTATGGATAATATTGCTGATTGCTTGTTTTCTACATTAATTTTTATGATTTTAAAAGTCGAAAAAAATAAAATATGATGACTAAATTTGAAAAATAATAGATAGAGATAGTGGAAACATACAAAGTCTTTACACAGAAAAAAGAACAGATACAAAAAACGAACACCAATTCCCCTGGACTCGTCTCTTTAAGAGCGTGTTCATATCCGCCAATTTATCAAATCCAACCAACATTTATTTCTAAAGCCTACAGCGAAAATTACACTGAAAAGAAATGTGAAGAAGTTAATAATAATAATAAGTCAAATACTTTAAATCTATAAGTACATAATATTACTTACTATCATTATTTTCAAAGTTCTTTCGACTGACATTCAATCATTATTACTATTATAATTAATATTAATATTACTATTATAATTCATATTGTATACTTATTAATTTAAAACAGTTCACATACTTATTAACAAATAAAATTCTAATAATTTCTTTGAAACTTACTTTCAAACGATTTTTCTTATTCATAATTATATTACTCCAATTAAAATTTAGCCGTTATAATCGCGTTATCTAATATGCCTACCAGGGATAGGTGCTCGATCCTTGTATTTGTTTCTTGTTTGTTTTTGTATAAAGACCTACAGAAATACTGTAAGTGTTTCTTATATCATAGATCTCATTTTATAATTTTGATCTATTTACTTCGATTAAGAAACTCTAATCTTTAGAGACTCTTGAAAGAATTTTGAAATCATGAAGCTAATAAATAACTTTTTAAAATAATAATTTGTTAAAGAAATATTCTTTTTAATTTACATAATTTTTCTTTCAAATTTAGCTTAATATTAAACCTTACCTATTTCGATTAGCATTGCAGATAGATATAATAGATAACACTATTATAAATTTTAACATTTTTTAATTGAACATATTGTAGTAAACAATTAATTTAGTATCAAAGTCAGATATTGAAGTCTTTTAAAATATAGAGATGATATTTTTTATAATAAAATGACATTAGCAATGATTACACGGTTTATTCAATTACCGTTTTTATAGTAATGGTTAATATATTGTAAAAATCAATCTTAAGGAAAAATAAGCAGCGATATAAATTTTTTTATATACTTATTAAAGCAAATTCAAAAAACCAATAAAATTAACACGATGATAATATTACTTGCATTGGTAACATATTTATAGATTTCATTTTATATTTATTAAAATAAGTTATGAATTAAAATATATTATGATTCAATTCAACAAACATCATTGAAGATTAAATTGTTTTATATATTAGAATTAAAACTATTTTAATTATTTATATGTTCTCATAATAATTTATGAATAAAAGATTCTATTTCCTATTCTTTGTTCCAGACGTCTAATCTCTAATTTCTGGATTATATTTTCCTATAAAATGTGGTACAATAGACTTTAAAAAAATATATTAAGATAAATTCCATATAATAATGTATACGTTTGCATCCAATCAAATAATTCTCGAAATATTTTTTAACATTTCTATCATTTATTTTAACATACATCTTGAATTTTCTAAACACTATATTTTATTTTATTCTAACTTATTTATTAATCGAATTATTTAATTATTATATATTATATGTACGAAAAGGAAAATAAATATAAAAAATATGTTCTAATCGCATAAAGTTATACATAAAATTATATTCAAATATATTTAAAATAAAAATATAACATATTTATTATTATAAATAATTAATAATGATATATTGAAATAGATATGTAAAGTAAAAATAAAAATTAACTTAAAAATAATAATCGTCATAGTTTAATATATAAATACTTTTAATAAATAAATAAACATATATATGTAGATGAATTAAACTATAGATTGGCTTATAAATTCAATTTAAACTAAATGAAATTTCTATAAATTATAAATTATTATTTCTATACTATAAATTATTTTTCTTCAAAATTTAGTAGCCTATTTTGATGAAATGAGAGAAAACTAAGAATTTAAATCTGTTATATCAGTATTTTTTCTGAAACTTGATGGAAGATCATTCTAGATAAGTCTTAAACGAAAAACAGATGTATTAACTGTAAAGGTTAACTTATATGTATCATATTTCCTTGTAATAGGAGGACGAATATCATACATTAAATTATGATTACGGAACTATTGGTAAACTTCATCGAAAGCAATAAAATTCTTCAAAATTAATTGTTCAAATATACCATAAATATCTACTCAGATGAAAACTCAATTGTGAGCAAATTTAACTACATAATAAAGTAACATAATTATGATCGAACGGATACAATTTAATTTAATGAAACATAAGTTTATAGTTATGTTTATTTACTATTCTTAGCGCTTCATAGCCTTAGTTGAAGTATTAGAAATATGAAGATTGAAATCTAACTTATTGTCGAATAAAACGCCAAGTTCAAAAATTGATTCGAAATTAGACAGGAACTGAATCCAACAGAAAATCAAATATGAATCTGGCATTTTTTTTACTGAAATAGTAGCCTTACATTTACGCGCATTAAGAATTAGTCTATTTCCACAACACCAACTAAGAATATTGTGTACGTTCAATGGAAATTTCCATCATTGGTTAATTGTATTTAATTTAATTAATGAATATTTTTATCGGTCTTACAGTTTTTATAATATAACATATTAGCTAAAATAATGACAGTCAGACTGCCCTTGTTTATATTCACCTCCGTAGAATCTGAAGTAGAAATTACTACTACAATAAATGATATTAAACATTAAAAATAATAAATAAAATAAAATAAAAATAACAAAAACAATATTCTATGTTAGTAAAGGACAACTTAACTACCCCCCACCACCCTAAATTTAGAATCACCTTTGGTGTCTGACGTTTCGAACTCAGTTTAAATAAGTTTAGTTCCTGAGGATGAACCGTAGCGGTTCGAAACGTCGGACACCAAAGGCTAATCGAAATTTAGGATGGTGGGGGCATTCAGGTTGTCCTTTACTAACATAGAATATTGTTCTTATTATTTTTATAATATTTATTATTTTATTTTTTATTTTATTTGATTATTAATTTTATTTTTATTTTTAATATAATTTATTGTAGTAATAAATTCTATTTCAGATTCTTCGGGGCTTAATATAAATAAAGACAGTCTGACTGTCATTATTGTAGCTAATATATTATATGATAAAGACTGTAAGACCGATAAAAATATTTATTCATTTAATTCAGAACCGTCGACATAAGTACAATTTTAATTCTAATTGTATTTAATTTTTTAATATTATCTGGATACAGAGAGAATTAGAAAATCGCAACGGCCATTCATTTATTAATATTAAAAAGAAAAATCTATTATATGGACCTTCAGAATTCGTCACTGGAGCACCAATTTTGTCAAGCAGATATGAATGAACTTAATATAATAAAAAAATAAATACTTAACTATTATTATAAATATTTATATTATTATTTAAATAAACATTCTCATTAGTTTTAAATACAAATTGAATAAAATACGAAAATATTAATGTAGATATAGTTACTCGAAGGATTGAAATGTTGTATTCTCGTTACTTCAAATATATTTTTCGTACAAGGAGAGTATAATATTCATCATATTTCTAAACATATCCTTCTATTTGAAATTAGAAATATTTGAAACTAAATATATTTTCTGGATTTTTTTTTAAAAAAATTTAAAAATTTAGCCTAAAATATATTGAAACGATTTTAAATATTTACTTTTTTAAATTTCATAACAAATCACGCATAATTGATTTAATTTAAAACTACTCTTATTATAAATTAAATTATCTTTTTAGAAACAGCACAAACATTACTCTCTTAAGCTATGGAAAATATATTTGAAGTATCAAGAAGACATCTTTTATTTGGTTATTGGTGAATAGCGGCGTTTGTTAGGTCGACCAAACGCTTATAATTAAAAATAGAAAACTGATCAGATGTTGTTCTTTTTCATTATATAGAAAAATGAAAAATATTTAGTACCGATCAAAACTGATGTATTCATTGATTTCCAATTTGAGATTGTACTCATTGAAGATATTAATCTCCTTTTATGGGTAGCGACGCAAATTCTCTTAGACTAATAATATTTTACTTCATTATAAATTTATAAAATGAATATTTTTGAATTACAAAATCATTATTTTAAGTAGAATGTACAGTTTAAATCGTACAAATAGTTATAGTTTACTTTTATATACAATAAAAAGTTGTTACTTTTATTTCTCAATCAAATACTTCAATATATTCTTGACTAGTCAAAGTAAAAATAAGGTATATAAACAATACTAATTGAATCGAAAAAATTTTATTATACTTACGGAAAGGGCGCAGTGTATATAATATAATAATATATGCTGAAAATTTTAACTACGAAAAATTTTTCTTAATTATTGACATTAACAATTTTATTATCTTAATTCTGAAGATAGATATTCTATATTATAAAAAACTCAAGTAATCATTAGGATAATGTGCTTGAAAAATAAATAAGTATATTGCTGGAAATATTAGTTTAGGATGTGTAGATATTATGGATAGCAGAATTTTTCCCAAGAATTCCAAAATATTTACAAATTTCAATTAAATATAAAAACGATATTAAAACAGCCATAAAAACAGAACCATACCAAAAAAACTGATAGGTAGCATAAAGAAACTTTATCCATGCATAATTCTACTGCCACTTATATAATTCCTCTGAGGAAAATTAGTGCGATATATTCGATCAGGTCGTTAAAAGATATATTTAAAAAAAGTCGATTAAAAGTATCCACTTTTAAATCTGTAAAAAATTACATGTGATCCCACGATTTGTATAACTTTTGAGTTAACGTTCATCACTGAAAAAGTAAATAAAATAAGATAAAAAATTTTTATCTATATGAATGGTAATGATAGCCTAATTTATTCTTGTCCAATTATCCTTATTTATTTTTTCCAAACTTCTTAATTCATTATTTCAAAGTTCTTTTTCTCCAGTTCTTGAAGAAAAGTTATAATAGTTCCTTTGGCCAAAATTGAGTTCTCTGGCTTCTGCGAAACTAATGATTTATTGAGTGCAATATAAGCAGCTTTCTACACAGGTCATAGCAAACAATCAGTTTTACGAAGAATGCTGTTATTAGCTCTAGGATTTGCACAGCAACAATATTTGTAGATAATTTGTAAATTTATAGAGACTCTTATTCAAATAAATTGCCTGATCTTTTCTCTATTTATTTTGTCGCTACCTGTGTCAATGCTCCTCATCACTACTCTTCATTCTTATATGCTTATCTTGTTCTTACAGTGCATTTTTCTTTTTTTATTGTATATATATAGCTAGTAGTTAGTAAACTAATTAGCAATTAATAAAATTACTAAAGAAATAAAAACTAATTCTAAAATACTTATTCTAAACTGAATAACCGCTTTACCTCAATTTATCACATATTTTTTTCCAAGTAAACTATACACAGATATCATGCTTAATTCGATTCAAATCAAAAGATTTGTAAACAATATTATTTTAATAATATATGTAATTTATAGCATAAACGTTTGTATTACGAAAAAGTAATGAGTCAAATATTTAGAACAATGCATAGAGATATACTTTTGAGAATATCGCGAAATTTCGTCCATTATTTATTACTTGAAATCTTTTAATGCTACGAAATTAGGCATAATTTTATTTATAAGTCTTGTAATGAACGATATTTATTCATTGCATATTATTAAAATAGTCTCTACTATGAATTATATTTTAGGATAAATTACAGTCATATTTGGATTGCAGATATAATTACCAAAGCGGTGGCAATTTACTAAATCTAAGCTTTTATTAAAGCATATCTGAACTTCTAAAAGATATTGTTCTTGTTTCTCAGAGCTCTAAAATAAAATATATTTTGTATATTAAAATCATTATCTAGTATTCCAAAAAACAAAATTCATTATTATTTTACTATACCGTAAGAGGTAAACATCTTATGTATGATTTTTTCTTTAAATAATCTGTAAGAACATCAGTAATTTTATTTAGCATATAACTGTCGCCTGGAATAATATTCTTTCTTTCAAGTATACTTCCTATGTTATATACATTTGACAACTCTACTGTCTTATCAAAATACTTTCTTATGGTATTCATGTTTTCATTATCAGTAACACAAGATCCGTGTTTTATCCATGCTGCATTCCAAATACTTCTTTTTGTCCTGTTTGGAGTTAAATCGGGCCATTTTGTTTTCAGTAGGTCATTGAAATAAGGATCTAGTACCTCAGGATTATACGATTCTATTCTATTTGGACCTCTTCTGCAGAATGTAGGTGATGCACCTGAAATTTTATGAGGCCATAGTCCATGCACGATCCAATTTGTTTGCTTAAATAATAATGTGAATATTTCTTCATCCAAGCCACTCTGAGAGAGGCTATTATTTTCATTTGGCCACACTTTATACTCATTAAGAAATGCAACTAGTGGAGGATTTTGAGCTAATATTAGTTCATCATATTTTCCGGCAAATCTGTAATTAATTAATGTATTATTATACAGAGAATTACATAAAGTATAATTTAATAAATACAACTAGAAACTATAATAATTCGCATGTACTAGAATAGTTAGTAAATTTTTCTTAGGTTATTAAAATGATTGATTTGTATATACAATCTTTATTATAAATTGTATTTACTTAAGTATTAAATTGTAAAATATATTTGTAAAATAAAATAAAATAAAATATTAAGAAAGTTACTATCAATTTACATAATAAATTTAATAACTTTAAGTGAATAAAGACGCTTTTTAAAACACGAAATCCAAATTATACGCCTTATCTTTCCGTACGCTGAGAACATCATTGTAAATGCATCAATAAATACAAATAGATCATTATATTGATTAGAAATTGTTAATACCCTCCATCTTAATGGAATAGACGACAATCAAAAAGGATCCTTATTTTTTTTAAGGCTTCTATAAAGTAAAATGAATAAATACTGTCTTAATTCGAATATAGCTATAACATTTGGATAGCTAGTCTGCCCTACTATCATGAGTGAAAGAAAACGTAAACATCGAATGGTATATATATATATGCTATAACAGCTATTAATTTCGTAAATATTTCAAATTAAAGTTAAATTACTAATGAAATATGAAAATTCAAAGGAAGTTAAAAAGATAAGGACGTTAAACATGTTATATAATTGGTTTACATATACGATAAAAATAAAATGATTGTTTTATGATTTTACAACCCTAAATTATATTCTGAACCATGGTAAGCGACTCTTGATTTTTTAAAGTAATGAATATTTATAATGAACGATTAAAATTTGATATTTGAATGTCTTACCTGTTTTTGTGAGCATCGGAGAAAAATACATATATAACAAATAATACTATGACGTATTTCAACATTTCCGAATAAAAATGCTTGATGATTAATTAATTTTATATTACATATAGATTTTAAAAATAGCAAAGATTTTCATTGAAATTCTTAATAAACAGTTGAAAGATAACTTCTAAGAACACATTCGCACATTCATCTGGTCTGGAATCTGCTGCAGTGTGGATATTACTCCTTAATAATCTAACTAACATTACAATAAATAGTCACCTTACAAATTTTGGCGCTTCGATCGATATTAGCATTTAGTATCGTGTAAAGAATATAAACTTTGAATTCCCAGTTTCAAATTGTGCTGAGCAATCTGTAAAATAATATTATACTTTTAAGATCTGATGATGTTATGCAAGGTGAAAAGGAAATGAAATATAATATTCATTTGCGAGACTGTATAGGAGCACTTAATATAATATTACTTTTATGAAGTCATCTATCTTCAGAAAAAATAGGTAAGAACTCAGAATGAAATTACGTATAGCAATACTTCATGAATGCACAACTAAGTTTCATTTTAAGATATTATAATAGGTCGTTATATATTTTTATGATAAAAATTATGAATATGATTACAGTTTAAAATTTGTTTCAATGACTCGCTATTTGATCCCAATGAAAATTTACATATAGAATACTAATTATCAGTATTATTGATTATAATTTTTTATTATAGATTAGGAAACCATCCTTATATATATATATATATATATATATATATATATATATATATATATATATATATGGAATTTCATTCTTTATGTAAATTTTCATCTTGGATTAAATTTGCATATTGAATACTAATTATTGGCAATATTCATTATAGTTTCTATTATATATGAATTAACAGATCTTGATTACGGTACAATCTCAAAGACACCATTTAATTATTTATGTATTTATTCATGTTCCAATTACAGTGTATATAGTGCTCTGTTTTATTTTTATCTAGATAAATTCTATTAGTAGGTAGGCTATAGGCATACTGGCACATAGGCATTCTGGCACAGCAAAAAGTATGTCAGAACTTATACATTCATTCTGGTACACTTCCACTCCTCAAAATTGAGCCAGTATCCCGTCTGACGTCGCAAGGACGAAACACTCAAGGTTCCTTTCGAATCAATCAATGTCTGGAGGAGTAGGCAGTGCGCCTTGAAATATGCCATTATGCCTATGCTATTAGTTTTACTGTTTTATTTGTTTTTTTTTCTATTGTTACGATATGTGGTCTATCAATAACAAAATTAGGATCATGCAGTTGACATTAAGGTTGTTTTCATGATCAGAACATGAAATGTGGAAACGGTACACATATTCTCTTAATATGGTGTAAGATTCTATGCATATTCATGACGCATGGTTTCGAAAAGTTTATTTTGTATATTTTCACTCTACGAGGATTTCTGGAGACGTAAATGTTGATTATACTCCACTTAATGCTAATGGTTATATTTTGTCGATTTGAGTTTCTATTTATGAAAGGTTATCAAAAACAGTTGGTCTTTTATGTATCCATTTCCAAACGAGATTGGAGAAATATTGACAAATTAATGTCTTTGATGTGTTATAAAGCGAAGTCCTATTTCACGTTTGAAACTACCGGTTACACAGGCATCTTCGTTGATGAAAGGTCGAGTTTCTCTAATACCCCACAACAAAGAAAAGTATATTTCATTGACAAAGTTCATGGATGGCTGTGATGTGAGTTTTAGATTTATTGATTCATGGCGATTTGTACCATCATCTTTAGAAAAATTGGCATTATATCTACAAAATGTGCCTTTACCTGTAAATGAATTTCAATTAGATGGATTTTTAAATGAAAATATTCATTTTCTTAAGCGAAAAGTTATATTTTCATACGATTTTGTAGATGGATTAGACAAATGAATCTTTACAAAAATGCCAGAAAAGAAAAACCAATTTGACAACCAATAAATCGATTCAGATATTACCGATGAAGACTATACATGCATGCTGTTCAAGTATGGGATAGATTCAATATTACTATTGTAGGAGAATATTCCGACTTATATTTAAAAACAGATGTTTTACTGTTGGCTGATGTCTTCGAAAGTTTTCAAGAAACACCTGTTAAAGACTACGGCTTATACTTTGCTCACTTTTACACAACTCCCAGATGGACATTTGCAGCAGCTCTTAAAATGACGAAAGTTGAATTGGAACTTCTAACTATATTGATAACGATATTGATTGTTATTATTCATCGAATCAGGTATTCGAAAAAGAATAAACCAGCGCTGTAATCGATATAAGAAGGCAAATAATCCGTACATGGGTTCATCATATGATAAAAATACTTTTATATTATGATATAAATCGGATGGGCGATGGCACAACATCTGCCGACGGGAAAATTTAAATGGATTGACTATGAATCCAATCCAGATTTCTTCAATGCTCCAGCAGATTCAAATATAGGCTATATTGCTGAGGTATATTTAGAATATCTTAAAGAACATCGTGATTTACCTTTCTGTGCAAAGCATCGTACACCTTCAGGCTCAATGAAGAAGAAACTTCTCACTATTTTGGACGATAAGAAAAGATTGTTATACACTACCGAGCACTCAAACAGGCACTAGATAATGGTTTTTGGCTAAAAAAGGTATATAGAATTTGGAGTTTTGAGCAAAAATCATTGGTTAAACCATACATTGAGTTTAATACAGAAAAGAGGAAACAGGCAAGGAATGAATTTGAAAAACTCTTTTACAAACTTTTAATTAATGTAGTTTATGGAAAGTGCATCGAGAGAGAACGATCTCGTGTGGATGTACGATTAGTGAATAAATTTACAGGTCGATATGGAGCAGAAGCACGTATAGCTTTACCCAATTTTCATATCTGTGCAATTTTCGATGAAAATTTTGTTGCTATACAGTACAAAAAGACAATTGTTACAATTAAAAAGCCTATATACGTTGGTCTTTGCATTCTGGACTTTTCAAAGACACTAGTTTATGATTTTCACTACTCTTATATGAAAAAACAAGTGGGAGAAAAGTGAAAACTGCTATATATTGACACCGACAGTTTGATATACGAAGTGGAATTGATATGTATAAAATTATGCAAGAAGTTATTCACAGATTTGATACTTCTGACGATGGTGAAAATAATCCTTACGGTATACCTCAATCAAATAAAAAAATACCAGGATTAATGAAGGATGAATGTAATGGAAAAATTATGATGGAGCAAAATGTATAGTATTTTTATGGATGGAAGAGAAATAGTAAAAAAAGCTAAAGGAATAAAATTGAATGTTATAAAGAAGAAAATCACGTTTGAATATTATTGAAAATGTCTTAATGACCTCATTATTATACATCTCTAGCAGTGTAACATCCGTTCTAAATTACATCGAGGTGTTCCTGACGTATGCGTCGGAATGAGAGCGAAAGATCAACAGATGGGTATTTAAGCACAGTACGCGAAGTGCTGTCAACCCCGTGGTTTTGTGGCCATTGTTTTGTATTTCTCTCCCAGGGGCGGATATGCCAACGTAATTGGAGAGATCGTGCGGCGCAAAGATAAGCGCGTCTTGTTGGAAATACTCGTCCAGATCGGTTGTCAAACGATAAAAACAAAAAAAATTATAGCCTCGCTTCGATTCTGTACGTATATACGGATGGGAATGTCGTAGTTTATCATTTCAAAGACGAACTGCGAATGTGTAGAATTTAAAACCTAGATTGTAAGTGATATATGATGTATACACATTGTTTCCGGCGAAGCTTTTCCCCTTGAAAGTTTTTCCTTCGCCGTGAGTGGAAACTCGAGCGAATGCGGAAAGAATATAGGGTTATTATTTGTACAGACTGATTCGAGCGCTGAGTTTGTTCGTGGAAAAATGGGCCTCTTGTTTAGACGCGAATTATGACGCCGGGACGCGGTCGATGCGGGACCGAGTTTCCAAGTGACAGGCAAGTGCGTAACACATGTTTCGCGCGACGCCTTTCATCCGAGGATCAGAGATTTCGCTTAAAAATAAAAAAAATTATAGCCATTCGATAGATCGCCGTGAGAGAAATCGTAGAGACAATGAAACAAGAGCTTAGAGGGGAGAGGGAAGTTTTTGGCGGCGTGACGGCGATGGCGAGGAGGATCGTCTCGCAAAATCAGCGGTCAGTCTCTTGTTGATATCGAGAGTCGGCCTGCATAAAATTTTTTTTTATTATGTTGGTGTGCATACCCCTCAAGTACGATAAAATTTTCAGCAATATGCATTGCATACTTTTTGAAGTGGCAGTTGATAACGTTAGACGTGTTTTTTCGAGCTCGGCAATTTTCGTTTGTGAAAAAAAATGGAGCAAAGAATTTGTATTCAATTTTGCGTAAAAAACGAAATAAAGTGTAGTAAAGTTTGTAAAATATTAACAAAGGCATATGGTGAGTCTGTTATGAGTAAAGTAAGGATTTACGAATGGTATAAGCGTTTCCAAGATGACCGCGAAAACGTTGAAGGTGACGAACGATCCGGACGCCCAAGCAGATCAACAACCGATGAAAACGTGAAAAAGTGAAAGAAATGGTTATGAACGATCGACGAATGGCCCATGCAAATAAGGGTTGGCAGCGTGTTAAAGTAAATGATTCTAGTCTTACTGAGAAAGCCGCTGCTCTAGCTGTTGCAAGTGCTATAAAATTAAAGGCAAAAACTGGAATGGGACTAAAATTCAGCAAGTTAGTTATGGCAGCGAAAAAATTATTAAAAGCAAGCAAAAATTCGCACAAAGTCCTTCAATCTGCATTAAACGGTGCTCGTCAAGCTATTAAGTAGAATGATGGAAAAAAGAAAGTTATCGTTCCAGGTGTTCTACCACTTCCATCTAAAATTGGTGGAGTTCTTCCATTACTTATACCACTATTTGCAGAAATCAGTGCAACTGGTGCTCTAGCAGGGGTGCTACTAGAATAGCGAAAGTAGTAAATAGTGCTGAAGCTGCACAGAAAGATTATAGTAAGATTGTAGAAAGATTAAAGTAAGCGACAGAATAAGACGATGTAAGCTATTGCTTTAGGTGAAGGTCTCTATCTTATGACATATACGCATGGAATGGGGTCTTATGAAATATGCACGTATATTCAAAATTTCATATTTTCGAGGCGTTTTCATGAGAAATAATCTGCCTCACAATGGTCCATGGTACAACGAATCTACTTTTGTTAATCTTCATGATTCACAGAATAAACTCATTGGATGTCTTATCGAATAACAGGTTATTTACTTTGACAGTTTTGGTGATTTAACACCTCCCACAGATCTTATGAAATATTTTAATATAAATGAAATAAAATACAACTATAAAAGATATCAGAAATTCGATTCATTTATTTGTGGTCACCTTTGTCTTCAATTCTTAACCGAAAGTCTATAAAGAAGGACTTGTTTGTCTAAATTTAATCATTCTCGTTCAAACAGTAGTGGAAGATAGTTACCCTTTGCCTCTCTAACGCAGATCTTTTGTTTTAGAAGCTGATTATTTTCCCTCTATTGTATTTTCAAAGCATGAAAAATTTTTTTTAGGATTAGTCGAATTTTTAATCTTTAACTTAATTCCAAATATTGGCAATACAAATAATAAACTACATTTACAGTGGGAATTGGTTACTATTACCACTGATAGTTACGAGATAAACGATATGCATTAATTTTTATTAACCACATTGAAATCCAAAGGAATTGATTTTTCCTCGAAAGCAAATAATAACGACATTTAGAAGTGAAATAAAGTGTTCCATTACATCTTAGTCCTCAAAAATCAATAGGTTGTCTTCTCGGTTTTACTCCTCGTATTCTCAAGGAAAATACAGAGCACAGTACTGATTTACCAGTGAAAATATTGAAAATCAAGCGCACTCAGAATCAAGTGTAATATTATTGTGGGAGTTCTCATTAATAATAAAAAGATTCATACCATTCAACGAATCTTTCCCAAAGTTCTTCTAGAATATAAACTCATAGAAGTTCCATCTCATGATATATTTCTATCACTGAGTGTTAAGTCTCTAGATCAGCTCCAAATTCGAATAGTCGATCAAGACGGAAATTTGGTTAATTTTCGAGGAGAGGAAATTATTAATTAAATTAGAAATACTAGAAATTAGGAATACTATTAGACTTGATATCAAATCTATATAATGGGGATTGTTTATAATTCTAGCACGCATATAAGTACTCCATCATGTCAATCGACAATCAGTCGAATGAAAAATTTGAGACCGTTAACATGGAAGAGAATTCAGTTCCTCCAAAGTCTGGGTCTAAAAGTTCGTGGAAAAAAATCACTTGTATAATTTTCATGCTGCTTCTTAAAAAATGGACGAAATTCTAAAAATTCAATTAGGTGTCGTGTTCGATGAGTCAATTGCAATGAATCTACGCACATTAACCATACACAGCACTAGCCTTTGATAACAATTATGAAATTCGTATTTCTATCCAACATGAAGATTTTTGTCTCCTACCATCGCGAAGTTCTATCCATATTACTGGAAAGTTTAAAAAATCTGATAGCAGCTTGCCGATGAAATCTAGATTTGTTAACAATGTCCATTTGTTATCTTTTTGTTGAAATTCGCTATGAAATTAATGGAGTAAAAATAGACAAAAGTAAAAATGTCGGATTAAGTAGTGTGACGAAAGGGTGGACTTCGTTTATTTCCAATCAGACTCTCATGCTTGAAAATGCAGGCTGGCTTGACAATAAAGAAGCGTCGAAATCTCTAGTGGATAGACAAGGAAACTGTCGTTTCTATTCCACTGAGTATGTTTTTGGGCTTTGCAGAAGATTACAAATAAATAGTAGTTAATATAAAGCATGAACTTCTTCTCAAAAGATCAAGATCGAACATTCGTGCAATAATCGATAAAGGTACTATAGTTGGTAATAATATTATATATGAAGAATCTAACAAAAACAAGTATGATTGAATAGCTAATGCCTTAAGTGTTTGCATCTGATAAACAAAAAATACAAATTTTAAATTTCATTTACAAGGATAATCCTATCTCTATTCTGCTCTACCAAGCGCTGATAAACATATCTGGACAGTGAAATTATTATTATCATTCTCGACTTACAGACGAAAAAAGATAAACCTGCTGCAAATTCAAGTCGTTTCGATCATTCTAATATTAGTAATGTGAGGCTTTTCTTCAATTCGCAATATTATCCATATAATAATCGAAATGTTAATATCGCTGATAATCAATATGCACTACTCTATGATATGTATGCAAATTTTCAAAAAACATACTATGCAAGAGATCTTCATCCACTACTTACAAGGATACACTTTCTTTTCAACGAACCACTCATAGTTATTGATTGTTCGCGACAAAATCAATCTATAAAGAACGCTCCTGTACACGTACGGCTAGAAATTGAGGCAAAAAATAATTTTCCAGACAATACTACAGCTTATTGTTTGACCTTGCATGACCGAATCGTTCAATATAATCCAATAACTGAAGATGTGAGAAAGTCACATGTTCACTTACTGGATTAGCCAATGGATAATATTGCAAAGAGAAACTCTTAAAATTATTCTATTAGTCCTCCATTAACAACCAATAGAAAAAAAACGATTAACAAGAGATAGACAATTAATAGCTATAGGCATAATGTCACATTTCAAGGCGCAGTACCCACTCCTCCACACATTATTCGATTCGAAAGGAACCTTGAGTGATTCGTCCTTGCAACGTCAGATGAGATACTGGCACAATTTTGAGGAGTGGGAGTTTGTACCGGAATGAATGTATACGTTTTAGCCCACTTTTTGCTGTGCCAGAATGCCTATGTGCCAGTATGCCTATAGCCTACCTACTTCTCTTCTACTCTACCGAAACAAAAAATAGATGTCTTTTCATTTATCAAGGAGTAGTTCTAAGACCAGAGAAGAAAAAATCTAAATACTTGAGTGGCTCAGATGTCTATGCTTGTAGCTAACATGTGAAATATTTTATACAGCGAAATTCGTCGAGTGAAAATGACTGAAAACATTTTTCTTGTTAGATACGACAAAAAATGTAACAACCGTCTGTTATCCCCAACTATATAAATGCAACAATGGGCTAGAACAATGGGTTAGAACTAACCACGGCGAAGAAATACATCATGCAACTAACTACGAAAGATGTATTCATATTGAACAATACGTTGTACGTGGATTTGAGATACGACAGTCAGTTCTAAATTGAATATTAATTATGTAAGGATGATAATTAATTCTAAGCTAACATTCTGGAGCCAAATAAAATAATGGTAAATAAATGATGATGGAACAGCAAAACTTCGGAGGATCATAGTTGTTTTCAGAATTATCTCCACAAACTACACTGAATCCAATTTGTGATTGCCAGAGTTACACACTACAAGACGATTTGTCTGTTCTAGTTTTTTTTTAGAGTGAAAGAACTACAGTTAAAGAAAGAACCTCAAGAAAGAGTTAGACAATTTTGGGCCATTCTTAATAGCAGAAATGATCGACAGTCTCTTACTATTACAAAAAATTCTTAACTTAAATATAAGCCTTGAGAAAGACTGCTAGATGTTTACGGAGGATAAGATAGCCCACTAATGATCACATTGAACCTAGAATGCATAATGGTGACTGGATCAATTTCTCGCTATTTAGCGAGAAAGCGGCTTTATTTCATAGCACCTACACACATTATCCCGCAATCAAGGTGTAAAATACAATTTTTTTACAACTGACTGTATGTAGCAAAAATCTACTTTTCCTCCCTAGGAAGTAAAAGTATTTTTGACAGCAGTACACACAAAGTACATATTTTACTCTCTTTCAGTATGCAGTAAAAGTTTGGAAACTGGTATGCTCAGAGCGATTTTCATTTATAAGCTAAATTTTGTAGTTCATTAGTTCATTGACTTGTCACCTCATCTTGGTCGATCATTTGTATTCACATGCGAGTACAAAGTAATACAAGCATGAGACATCGCAGATGTGATATTAGATATTTATATAATCAGTAAATTCGTTCAAAAAATATATGAAAGCAACGTAAGTAATTGTAAGCAGCCATTCTTAATGTAATTATCTTGCAGAATCGCAGTTCTTTAGTCAACTACCGAACACGCTCTCTCATACAATCCTTGAATTAAAAATAATTACTTCAAAAAGAGCACCTCCTCAGATACCAGAAAAAGGAAGCAGTTTTCAGATTTGTCCGCCATAATCAAGGAAAGTACAGAGTCGCGTTGAATATCTGTGATATGAATAAATGCTAAATTTATTGAATAAATGCTAAATCATGTATGCGAGTACAAATCTATCTGTATCATGGAGACATGCACTATCTGAGTGTCTCTACGTGGCTAAATTGAGACAGTGCCCATATAGCCCACTTTGCCCCCCTTCTGTATAATCTACTATTAAACTTTTATATAAAGTTATTAAATATTTTTAAAAAGTTTTAAATTATTATTTGTATTATTTTTAAAACCTACCGCCCAACTGTAATTTTTTTTTTATCATATATAGATACAAAAACTATTTTTATAAAATGTATCTCGAATGAATATTATTTATATTATAAAAAATTAACTAAATTGAATTTGTCGTTTTATATCAGTTTAATCAGACTTCAGAATAATATTTTAACAGGTTAAAATATTATTCATATAAGACGATTATGCATATATGATTTTTAAATTTTTGGAGATAAGCAGTTTGAAATAAATAGATCTTATATTTTTCAAGGCTAATGCATTACATTTTATGATGGTACAGTCCATTTTGGAGTGAACACGTGCCGTAAGTACATATGGTATCATCACTATATAGGGAAAAAACTTGACATGTTTTCAATCTGTGTTCTGCAGTTTTTTTTTCAACTCTCTGTTGAACAAAATAATATGTGCCTCAAGCAAGCAAACGCGTTTACAGATTCGGATATCTTGATGTCCTCGCTAGGCTCCGGCAGCAAACACGTCCTCATCGGGAAACGTCTACTTTACCATCTAGCCTCTATGTCACATGATATTTCTTAATTGAAACATCTTGCTCTGATTAGCACATAATTAAATGATAATTTTTTTCAACAGTAGAGCGATCACACTCGATATCTTTCGTATTTGTAGTAACTAAAGATTGATTAAGCAGTAACTGACTATTAGTACAGCTGTGCAGATATTTTGAGAGTTTTTAAAAGTTTACTATCTCAAACGAAAACTTTAATTTTTTATTAATTTATGATACGTATAAATAATATACCAAGCCAATAGCATCTTTATAACTTATAAATTGAAAAAATGTACCGGTCTTTAGTAAATCTATGTACATTTTTTCAATTTTAGATTATTTTGTAAATATAATGGAGTTTTTAATAAGCAAAATGTATTAAAATTTATGTTAAAATGGACTTGATTAGTCTGAGAACCATACAAATTAAATTGAAATAAATGCATTTTGTGGCGTCAATAGCATTTATTTATCACGGGCTTAAATGCTTTAAAAGCATCTTGTGTTAATCGAATATGAAAAATTATAATGTGTGAATCTCGTTATAGAAAACCCGCGAAAATATCGGTTATGTAAATGAGATATTTTTCATCTTCAATCATTGGCAATAAACATAATTAATTTTAGCTAAAGTAAGCTATAAAAATCGTCATTCTATAACATAATTTTAATTCAGCTTTGTAAAAGTGGTTTTATTAAAGTCTAATTGGATTAATTATTCAACACTGTCTTGCCAAAGAAAACATAAATTAATAATTGACAGAGATCTATTTTATTTCTCTTTTTAAATTTTATGAACTTTTGCAAATTAAATAAGATTAATAATTAATGATATTAAATTAGATGTAATATTAAAATATATTGCTAGAATGTCTTATTTTATTAACTTCGAATTAATCTTCGTTTAATTGACGATAAATAATTGGTTTCTTATTCTCACAAGCGTAACTGCCAGAGTTATTGCAATTTTTTAAATGAAACTTTCTATCGAAACATATATGAACTTCTAGTAGATACTGTTCTCGTACGCCCGAATTCTGAAATAAAAGAATATGCCATACAAATTGAAATCTATTGTTTTAACAATAAATCATTAATAATTATACCTTATGTGGTAGACATTTCACGTATGAACTAGTTTTTAAGTAATTTGTAAGGGAAGCATTGATATTATCCAGATTATAATTATTGCCGGGGACAATGCCAGATGCTTTAAGTATACTACCTACATTGTATTGATCCATCAAATTCACTGTTTTTTCAAAGTATTTTGACACTTTGTTTAGATTATGAACATCCAACATGCATGATCCGTGCTTATTCCACTGAAATTCCCAATGAGAACTTGCTGTTTTATTCAAAGCAAATGTTGGCCATTTCTTGATTAATAAATTTCTGAAATCGGAACTCATCTCTGTATGATTATATGGTACTTTTCTGCCAGTACCTCTATTACAAAAAGAAGGCGAGTCGCCATTAAATCTACGTGGCCATAATCCATGTATGATCCACCTACTGTTTCTGAATAACGATATACAAGTAGTCTTATTTAATGCACAATCGTGGTAACTGGTGTTTTTATTGGGCCACTCATTTCGTTGTTTAAAAAATGTAATTATTGAAGAACTCTGCGCTAAAATTAACTGATCATATTTGCCCACTATTCTGTAAATTATCAAAGAATTACCATTTGTATAATATAAATAGAATTTGAAATGACTAGAACCTCAAAGTTACAATCTTAATATGAATCTCATAGTATAAAATACAGTCCAATATTTCTGTGTAAATTGATGCTTACCTCGATCACTCGAGGATAAACTCACGAGGTAAATAATCAACTTCCACACGCATATTGAAATGCATTATTACAGCAATGATCTAGTTGTAATCTTTATTAATTAAAATCCAATATTTTTAATTACAGATAAGAATTATCTCAATTTTTCATTGTCTCGTTGATAATACAAAACGTTCTCTCATTCATAAAATTTTAATTATCGTAGATATACTTTTTCATGATGAGGTTTTCATGATAGCGGTTGCTCAGACTGATTTGCCGAGCATATTTAGTGGTTATGCACTCTGTTACTGTTTCTGAGAATCTTCATAAAAAAACTTGACACTTTTCAACCATCAACTTAACATACTAAGATTTACGTCTAATTACAAGTTTTGAAATATTTCATTTAGCAAAACTAACTTTAGTTTTTATTTTCTCTTGGCTACTTTCCTATATTATAGCAAATATTTTATGCCCTTTTAATATATAAATGTATAATAAAAAACTTTTTACAAATACCTAATCACTTTTTACTTTTAATACCGTAAATTAAATTTGCACTGATGATAAATAAATCTTGACAATTGTGAAAGTACTTTACATTTATATATTGAATATTATATTGAATATTGTAGTACATTACCTATTTATATGACCATTACAAAAAACTATAATAAATAACATTATAACGTATTTTAGCATTTTCAAATCAATTATGTAATGGTCGATTACTTTAATATCAAAATATATGCATTAACGTTAAATAATTAATGCACCTCTTTTTTATATTCTTGCTATATGGAACAATGTCCGATTATTTGGTGGTGATGTTTTTCTTGACAAAGTAAAATCCACAAATTTTATCTGTATCGTTACGTTGTACCTAAAAAAATTGAGAAATAAATTTATATTAAATTAATCATTACTATGTAAATGATAAAATATTCGCTGAACATTTAGTTCTAGCCACAGTTTTCTCCTCAATCGGAAGTTTTAAGGACATCGAATTACATTTTTCTGCAATCAGTGAAATGAAATAGTGACACAGAAATATAAATTAACAAATCACTATTTTAATATAAAGAAATATGACATAAATATAATGGAAGTAGCATTACGGACACAAGCTATATACTTGGGAAGTTCAATTGATACTACCAAAGATTCTATTTTACGTTCTCTGATTCAAATCTTTGCTTTTGAAACACGCTCTGCTGAATCTAACTTAATTACAAGTTAATTATCAATATTTACACTTTGACTTTTCGATCGAATGAATAAAATTGATTGTTTTAAATTTACAATTATGAAATACATTGTAGTATGTTGCATCTTTCTTACTATACCGAGAATAAAGGAGGCCGACAGATTTTTGTGAAAAAATGATATACTTAATTCTACACGATTCGCACTGATTAAAACGAGTCTGACAATGCTGTGATCAAGTATCCTATACTAACTAAAGCTCTCTTGCCTTGCTACGTATATGTACGTATATGTACATATACATATCGTGTATATTTAGACATATGCTTTTATGTTATGTATACTATTTTGCCAATAGCTTACGTCTCTTCTTCTTTTCATCACTATATCATGTAATACGATGTCCATATGGAAATTGTAATATTTTAAAACACTTGTATGAAAAAACGTGTTCGATTTTTAATTGGCTATCCTCATTTTTGTCACCTTGTGGCACCGATTGTATTTTATTTTCAAAATTTAAGGGTTTAATAGTTCATATTATTCTGCCAATAAGAGTTACTTACGATTGATACTGTTTGATATTATTACGACTTGGTTTGTAGCGAGTGTATTTTGGAATTTTATATTGCTTATCATCGAATAAATTTTTTCAACTATCAGAATTTTCTACTAATTGATCATACCTTTACGGTAATTGTAATATAAGCAATGATACTTTTTTTAAAAAATTACGTTGTTACCTACTATTCTCACGCTTTCCATTAACTTGAGTTTTTTAAGATATCTATTACGTCAACTTTTAATGAATCTTAACGCCTTCGCAAATTTTTTTAACCTAATGAGCTTTTTGAGTTTGAATAGAGAGAATATGGAATACTTTGATAAGAATTAAAAAATCTCTTTCTTAAGAAATTAATTTTATAATTGTGTTTTATCATTTTTTAACTGTATTTTTAAATGCACGTATGTACGAAATATGATAAAGCTTAATTAATTGACTTTAAATTTTTTTGCACATTAATCATCTCTGAATACTTTGAATATTCGACTTAGTAACTATAGTAATATAATAACTATAGTAATATACATTCATCGAAAGACCATAAGTAGACTACAACACTTGCTTACTACCTTCTACTTGGTATCTAGTCTTTATATCGGGTCTCTAGAAATAACTCTAATAAAAAACAAATTTTCCTTGAAAGTTTTGGCACTTATAGAGCTTTATGATATGTCCTTATATATTCAATATCTGCAAACTACTTGTAAGCCTGATGCAATTTTTGACAAAATTATTTACATTCTCTTTTTCAAATATAGCTACGGAGGGATTTTGGCGTATATTATTATGTGCTTGTTTTATTAACCAAAGTATTAAGGAAGAACACCCATAATTAACGGCAAGATCCTCTATTGCATTTTCTGACATTCAAGTTTATGCTTGTGTTATTGTAAAATTTTATATTTAGTAACATTCTGTAATATATTTATAATTAAATTCTTATTAAAATGAAAACTGTTATTCTATATAATTTAATCTGCTTAAAGATAAAAAAGACGATTAATTACTTGGCTCCCGATTTCTACTGGCTTTAGCAGAGTTTTACAACTGATAGCCTGATAATTTTTATTATATTCAAAAATATCACGTAAAATATATTTATTTATTATAATAGAAAGTTCGTCATCTTATCCAATATAATGACGATCATACCACGGCCTGCAAGCACGCTGCATAGATAGCACCAGTAGCATAGGGTGGAACAACAATAGTACAATAATAGTCTATAGTTTATTTAAAAATAATTTCATCCTTTTAAATATTTTTTCTTGCACATCTAGTACAGCATGTTGAACTTCTTATACAGTAAAGTCTTGAAATTTGTCTTAATCGCCTACAAGACAAGTCAGTGTAATCAATAGAGTTTGTAAAACCGCTCAATTATTGTAAATTAAATAAAATTTAATACCTTAATAAAAAAAAAGAAAATTTTATTTTTCTTATTTATACTTTGTTTCACTAAATATTATAGCGTACTTTTTCAATCATTTAAAAAAAACTGATGTAAATTACGACGAATTTATTATATTATAATTATCTTATAATTTAGTAACGTATTAAATGGTCTAAAGTCTTTTCTTCTACATTAAGTTGTCCAAAAGTTTTGTAGAAAAAAAAGTGATAACTGAAAAAAAGTATATGTTTAAGATCTCTGCTAAAGTAGTGTAGCGCTTTAAAAAAAAAAAAAAAAAAAAAAAAAAACAGTCCGGAACAGCCCGCGGCTCTGTAATGTTACGAAAAACGTATCGCTCGAGCATTGTGGAGCGCTCGCTCCGCTCGAACTTTAATACTCCCTTCCCATAAAGAAGGTACAAGCCGCGCCGCTTTAAACGACATACGAGGCCTGCAGCTCGGAGGTAACACCTGCTCGGCTATACCTGATATCGCGCTCTGGATTAAAAACTTCGCTGGATTATTGTGTCCTGGCATATGCAAAATCGTGCGTGGTAGGGTCGAGTACACAAACGAATTGTCGCTGCGAAAATGAATTTTTATGATGTTTGGTTTAAAAGTTTTTCGCGCTGTTTCATTCTCCATGCCCTGTATCTACCCTCTGGCTTTTCCGCTTTTATCAGGACGACAGGCTGCAAGCGTAACTTGTACGAAGTAAAGTCGGGATACGGAGATAAACAATGATTGTAGCGTAAAATAAAGAATTTATCTGGGAAAGCAAAAATATGATAAATTAATATATTATAGTTTATTCATACTTTTATATTTTTGTTTAGTTTATATAATAGATTTATTATTCCATGAATTGTTTACAGTATTTATATTCATCATACAATTTGCGTAGGATGATGCTTAATGTATGAAAATTTTAAATTCACGTTTCATTTTTTAATAAAAATTATTTTTAACTTTTAGTACATAATAAAAGTGAAATGACTAGTTGAAATTGATAATGTTTCAATGTAATTTAATTTCACGTTCTTTTTAATTTTTGTTTGTTAGTTGTTGTTGGTCAGTGAAACAAAAAATACTGTCACTGCAGAATTACTTGCTTAAACAGCACAGATGTTATTCATATCAATAGTTTATTTATACACGATTCTACATTGTCTACCGAAATTAAATCGATCTTTCAAACCTCCATTCCTCTTTCGTGAGCTGCATTATTTTATTGATCTATTCAAATAAATTTTATAATAATCAAAAATTCTGATCATTATTAAATAATATCGGATGCTTTTTAATATTCCAATCTTACTAATTACTTTTTAAGAAAAAATAGTACACACTAGAAAATTCTGAAAGTACCAAGATTTATAAACTACTATAAATCAAAACCGATCCAAAGTTTGAAAAATTTATATTGACCTTGTATTTAAGAAATGTTTTTTTTTAATACTTATCTTCTTCGAGTAGCGTCATTTCGGTAACTTATACAGAATGCAAAAATACTATATCGTAATTTTTTGTCATCTGCACATGCTTGCACGAATTATAAATTAGTATAAATTTAAAATACCTGTAATTAATTTCATCATAATTCAAATATTCTGAACACATGCATATACAAATATATTCTTCACAGAAATATACCCTTCTGATAGGCATCCATAAAAGCATTCAGTTGTTGCAACAACGAGCGCATAATAGATCGATGCTCATTGCTGTGCACAGCTACCGAAGATCCTCTATGGTAATAATCGCATGCAGACGCAAAGAGATGGACGAAGCTGACCAGAAATATTCTTGTCAATAATATCCCCCTGTGATCTCTGCGCGCGTGCATGTAATTGCAGGATGCATTTCATGCGCATAAACCGCGTTGCCTATACGTTTGAGCACTATTGATTAATATTGATGAAGCTAATACATGAGTTCCAGAGCGCGTCTACCATATTTCACCTGTGTTAAAAGCACACGGATATAATGGAAGCGTACGCGTATACATTCAGCGATACGCGTAAAACTTTCATTTGAAACCCTTCGATTAATTTCAGAGCTATGAAAGCATTTCAAAAAATTTATCTAGGATATCTAGCTGAAATATTTTTCTCTCTGAGGTTCATTCATTACTATCATCGAATGTACTTGTTCGATTGGAATCAATAGAAATTATCTTTCCTCCAGGAGATTGAAACGTCCCTACTGTCCAGAAAGTTGGATTTCAATAAGAAATTATCAATAAAAGTTTACGTCAATGTTTCGGGTTATTTTATTCTTAACCCCATATCGAGACAAGAAGTGAAAGTATAGACTTAAAATTAATAAACAAAGTTTCAGTATTATTTTTGATTATCCCCGTAAAGAGACAAATATAATAAAAAAAAGTCAAAATTAATTTTGCTAGTGAAGGACGACCTGATCTACATATGCTGACGTTGTTATAGTACATAATCTATTTAGTATTTTCCTCCGATTTCTATTATGAAATAAGAAATCACTCGTGTTAGAAAATGAATATCAATTCCTAATTATATTGATAAAATTATATAACACACACACACACACACACACACACACACACACACACACACACACACATATTTAAGAGCAGAATACATGTTTTTAGTATGAGCAATACTATTTCAGCTTGGCATCAGTATTTTTATCATTCCCAATGAAAAAGTTTTTAAATAAAACCTGATTTACCTTATTCCTTTTTTTTATTAAAAATGCATGTTAAATTCAAAAGATTTCAAAATTTATATTACAAATTTATATATCTGGATATTGTCGATAAGCTCAGTCACGTGTTTCACTAATCTTGTTTATAATACCAATAACATTGCACCTATCAAATTATAAGAGGCGCATTGATAGAGAGAGAGAGAGAGAGAGAGAGAGAGAGAGAGAGAGAGGTAGTCGAGCAAGGGGATAAAGGAACAGGACCATGATAACGGTAGCTAAAGACAGAGAGATACGCGCTCGGCCTAAGTCATCATCCCCTGATTAAACAAGCGCTGCACCATCGATGTTTGGCTTCGCGTGACCAGCTATATATACTCCATATAGATACGGCGATACGGCTGCCTCGCTGCTGCCCGCCGTAGCTACGATCGGGCAATACCATTACGCGAGAACTAATCGTCTCTTTGAGATCCTCTGAAAGCCTCCGGCCCGCCGCGCCGTAACGGATGAGACGACGCGCTGCCCTCGAGCTGATGCAATTTACTTGAAATACAACGCAGTGCGCCCGAATTCGAGATACTTCCCCTGTCCTCTATCCGCATGAAAGTATCTTTTTTGTAATTCTTTTTATGCCCTCTAAAGTTTATTTGGTTGGAAAAATTCTGAAAAAATATTGAATAAGTAGACATAATTAAACAAGCTGTTTTTAATTTTTGCGGATCACACATCAGAATACTTAGAATTGCAATTACTTACGGTCAAGAAAATTTTACATTTACTTAATTTTTTATTATATCACGCTAAGATTATTTCGTCAATATCTTACAATGATATTTAGTTTAAAGAACACGGTAGAATTGAAAATAAAATAGAAAATTTATAATATTCAGTTTTCAATACACAGCGCACTAAAGTTTTTCTATTTTCTACCTTCAGAAATATTACGATTATTATTATTATTGTTATTATTATTATTATTATTCATGGATTTTTTAACGTTTATGGCATAATTTAATTATGGATTTATTTACCATGAACTTTTCTGTTTCTTATAATTATTAATACGTGATAATAATTTATTTTGATTCAGAGGTCATTAATCGTCGACTATATTTTTGATCACGATATGAAGTATTATATTATGTAATCTAATATTAATCATATAAATTATATAATGTGTGATTAAAAGCATAACACTTCTACTTATATGAAATATGTACAAAATACTACTGTTGTGACGGTTAGCAAGAATTGAATTAATTAATGAACTCAAGTTCAGCAGATTGCTCACTCAACCCGTACACTTAAGGACGAATGGATAATTAATTTTTATAAATATCAAACTCAAATTATATACTATAGATGTTTATTTATTACACATAACAATAACAACTGAATTATGCTAAGTGCGGAAATGAAAGGTATAAATATAATCTCCTTGCTCAAGCATGTCTCGATTTGAGCTTGTCTTCATTTTTGAATATATCTGGAACATTAACTTTTATATAATACAGAAAAATATTACATTGGTTTGGAAAGGATAGAGAAATATTGCGATTGGTTCTTGTAGGAGTGGGAGGATACATTGATAGTAGAGGTTATAGTGACGGGTGCAGATACAGCTCTACATTATGGCATGCCACACTAAATGCTTAATTACGGGAAAATCGGAATGCCAAATGCCATAACGGTTCATATTGGTAAGCAACTTTTCTTGTTAAAACTTGTAATGCTTATTCTACCTGTGCTCATATATAGGCAGTTATAATCCTAGGTTGTCGCAGCTATAGGACGCGTGAAAAACTATACTATCAACATAATATTTATTACAAACAGAATAGTAAGCCATGTTCGGATGATTCACCAAGTGTAGAATCTACAAATCTGATTTCCCTGCTTTTATTGAACCGTCAAATCATACATAATATACGCTATAACTCGCTTTCTAGTTATACAAACCCGACTTATCCTTTAATATTTTCATTGAGATACTGTTTCCGTCATAATATCTTTTCAGTAGGTGCAGCTTTTCATTACCTAATAATGTAAAGTATAAGTTGCGTTGAATAATTAAACTCGAAGAGTAGAAATAAACAACTTTTATGAGTAAGATGATGTATAAAAATTCCAGGCAATATATATTGTTCATTTTCAGATACTATTTTCTTTCTTCGTATTTTTATCTTCAATACCAAAGTGCGCTAATGTTTTAATGTTTCGATATTTTTAGAGATTGAATATGAATTGTGTACTTGCCATTCATACAATAAATAATGTTCAATATAAAAAATCGACTTACATCTGGCGTATCAGTCAGACTACTAGTACACTTATACCATATTCCTTTAATACAAGATTGTAAGTATGATGAAAATATAATGTTATAAAGAACACCAGCTTTTATCTTAAAATACCACATTCAATATAAATGTATAGAATATGAATTTTATAAGCTGCATTAAGACTTATATTCGAAGTTTCAATTGTTCTACAATTATCTAGTTCGTATTTTCATTGTTCTCTTTGTGATAAGCAGAAACAAATATTTTGTGTTCACCTGTGTGCAAAGTATACTATATTGACCAATTACAAGAGTGAATTAAACTCAGATGTAGAGTCAAATAATATGATACGACATATAAAGAACGTAAATAACATTACTACTTATAATAATAACTACATACTGATTCCAGAGCCGATGCCAGTTTCTCCCAAATTTTTCCGTTCCCGTTTATTACAACTAGCTTTTCCTTTTCTTCGCCTCCTCGTTCGAGCCGTCATGATTTTACCGTTAGTTTACCGATTTCCGAGCATTTCTAATGAAAACAACGATATCTTAATCATCTACACGAAAAAACTAATAAGCGACTCTTATTTCGTTTATTATAGGTTCAAGTTATCTGTATATTTTTGAGATCTTTATATTTTTGCAAATTCTACATTTGTTTCAACGTATTGTAATTACTTACATCTAGACGTTTACATATGTCTTATGTATCTATTCTTACGTATTCTAATTAACTATGATCACATGTATAATTTTTCCATAAAGTTATGAATTATTATTATCGAAAATTATTTGTAAAGACACGCAGAATTGTCTGAAATTTGAAATATAGTAGCTGATGCGTTTATTTGACTAATAAGTTAAAACAAATTAATGGAAAAAGAGAAGGTGCCTAATTGGCAATTTTTGTATGTTAACACACCTATTTACATACAATTTCGAGTACAGTCCATTACAGTGACTTATATTCAACTTCCAAAAAACGGATAGTCTATTTAAATGGCAGAGATCTAGAATTAATAGGAATCACGCGTCGTGTGAGATGAAATGTTAAAGTCTAAGTACAGCGCGACACGTAGCACTGTCATTGGACACCCGAATACGCGCGTACATACCATAGATGTTCGATCTATTCCAGCGATAAATTCGTAATATCGCGTATGCGTGTTCTACGTAAATTATACGAAGGAAGGTAATCCAGGAACTGAGGTTGCGAACTCTCTCTCTCTCTCTCTCTCTCTCTCTCTCTTTCTCTCTCAGAGAGAGAGAGAGAGAGAGAGAGAGAGAGAGAGAGAAGCCTAGAAGGCTTTGAGGTCCGTAATCGCGCCAATCCTTCTCCTTTAGACTTCAACAGATGCATACACGTTCGCTCGTGTAAACGTGCTCTGTTATCGGAGACGTGCAAAGAATGAGATAGCAATGTAGCGGCTCCATTGAGAGATAGAGATTGCAGGCGCTGACTGTCATGGCTTTTAGTTGATTAACGCAAGCATGGGTGACCAGGGAGCGAGGGATGTATTATAGGAATGAATAGATATATTTTCTCCTTCCATCTTTCTGCGTCTCTCTTACATCAATTCTCTTTTATTTTTCTCCAACGTTATTGGCAAAGTAGAATGAACATAGCTTTCCTAGTAGTATATATGGAATGAATACCCACGTTTTTTCCTTTACACATGTCTATATGATGAGAACATCAATGATGATGGTTAGAGATGCAATCATTGAATAGTCAGCCTGACCTTTTTCCGTTTTCTTTTTTTCTCTCTTAATAAAGAAAACCCTGAAATGTAACTTTAAAGATGATCATACTATGTTAAATTGTTAATAATCTATGCTGAATAAATTTAGCAATAGACTAAATGTAAGATCGAGATAAATTAATAATATGACAAATCGAGTTAAATATAATAATATCGTAAATACATAATAGACTACAGATAAATGTTATATTTCAAACTAATTTTCAAAATACAAATAAACGTGCAACAATAGTACTTCAAGTAAATTTAAACAATAAAAAGTAAACTAATGCAAATATGAAACAAGTAATGTGAATGGAACGCATGATAATAATCATATTGTTATTATTACTTCGCACATAAAACGTGTTTTATAAAATATATCTTTTATCTTAAAATCTTTTCATTAATTACATAATGTATATAAAATTAATTTATATTACTGAATATTGTTTGCTATCGATTTAATTGAATCTTTTATTTTTTTGGCACAATTTATACAGAATAGTATTATACATTGTTCTTTCACATGAATATTGTACAACATTTGCAGGGTAACAATTTATTGCTGTAAATTGTCTTTATTATAATAGACTTTTCAGGAATCATTCTATAACATATTAATCATTTTTAAACCTATTAATAAATCTAGTAATTCACCAAAATGTCGTTTCTTACTTAATTAATATAATATTTTAGAACATGAACATGAACATATTCTCAATATTTATTGACCTGTACAAGTTTGATTTCTTTATATAAGTACGGGTCAGTATAAGTCGAGAATAAAAGAGTTTAAGCACGGGTAAAGGCACAAGAGAAACGAAGGCGCAGGTATAGGAAAATGTGTTTCTCGCTCGCTTTCCATCCCGTATAAGCTCAGCGCCGACGAGCTTCATCGATCACCGCGAACAACTCAATTTGTCTCCATTGATGGCAATCTGCTGAACAACCGACGCTATATATATATATTTCTGTTGGGCATCTCGCGAGACCTTCACCCGTCTGCTCGTATAGACTATCGCTCGACTATCTATGTTTAACACAGAAGTGAAAAAAATGGCGAAGGCTTCGCGAAAGGCTATTGGCAATTTAAATATCATAAGTAAGTATGTGAAAGCCTTACTTATATTAGTAAATTTTCGATGCTGATTAAGGAATTGTAATAAAAAAGTAAACAGTACCGAAATAAATGAAAATAAAGTTGGCGATTTTTATTTTGTTTCCGTGGCGTCTCGTACACACGGTAAAAATATAACCAATGTAGCCAATGTCTCATGTTGATCTTTCACTATTGCCATGTCCTTAACCGTTTTTTAAATATTTTATTTTCAAGCAGAATTTATAAAATCCATACATAGCAAAATATTGAAATATTAGAAATTGATTTGTCTTAGATTCCGTTACATAGCGAATTGAAGTCAATGAGAAAATGTTGTAAAAGTCCATATGAATTATAGGCAGTTGGGTATCTTTTTTTCACCATGTATCTATATTCATCAGCAAATTAAAAAGCACACATTTTACCATCGTCCGTGAATACGGAAATCCGTAAAAGTGATGAAGATTTTTACACAACTCCGATAAAGAATACGAGAAAATATGCGACTACAACAGGGTTCGAAGCCTCGTATTTATTCTCATAATAAATAACTGTACTCAATTTTTCGGCGACTTTTTTATCGACAATCATAAAAACACTACATAAATATAGGAATGTGTGTGTTAAATATTCCAATACCGTGTATCATGTATTTATAGCCAAGTTGAGGTCTTGTATTGAATTGAGCTATTATTATACATAATTTGACGATATTATTATACATAAGTTTGACAATATTATACAAATATTATTAGACAAAAACTTTAAATTGTGTGTCTAAATTAAAAATCAATAAAAAATATTATTTAATCTTTTGTTCTGTCTGAATATTTAAATTATATTTTGCATTGAATTGAAAATTAATATCATTAAGAAATATTTCTCAATATTTTAATACTTTAATATGAATAATATTAAACAAGTTTAATTCACAAATGTTATTAACCTTAATTTTTCAATTTTAAAATATTATGTGAATATCGGTTAGTTCATATTTATTCTGATTTGAGATATGTCACGTAATGTTAACTGACACATTTTTATAAATTGAGAACATCTATAATTAATATTAATTTGTTTCCAGTGATCAAAAAAAGATAATAAGCAGTTGGACAAATTTTACTTATAAAAGGAAATCTTGTGTATTAAAAGTTCTATTTGTTAAGTCTTATTACGAATTTGGACAATAATTTGAGTGCAATTTTAAATTCAATATAATACCTTTATCTCACTCTTCTATGCCCCATGATATCTGTATATGTATACACATGATTGCAGATCTGGATTTATATGCTCGAGTCACTTGGTATTAGAAGGTTATTGATTAATCGTCAGAATAATACATGTGCAGTTTAGCAAAAATATGATATATTATCTTTTTTACGCTTATCGTTGAAATAGCTAAAAATGTAGAGTGTAGATAAAATCGTATATATGTTGTGATTTCATTAGAATTGCGTAAAGATTTTAGATTGAGTGAAAATGTTTTAAAATATAAATAATCTAATTTCTTACATTATTACAAAAGCTATGACCTTTACTTTTGTTGTTGCAATTCCATGTGTCTAGTTGTTCTTCAGAATAAATATATTTTTCTGTAGAAAATCCTCCCATATGTACATATATTAGATTTAAAGTTCGCGATTTTTTTTTGATAATTCATTGAAAATAAATAAAATATATGACCGAAAGAATTTGAAGCTATACCCCATCTTCGTTGCACTATTTCCAAATAATTATTCCTAATGAATCAGTTTAAAGAGGTCGTTTAGCCGCAACTCATTTAAAAATTTATCTTCAATTACTGCCAGCACACCTCGCACATTTCTTGATTAGAGCTTCGAGTGGGGCTAAAATAAAAAGGCAAATTGACTCAGTACTTAGCGAAGCCACTTGTATACGCAGAGCGTGATCTGGAAAATACACAGACTCCGATTCGGCGGTACCGCGCGCATCTTGTGTGGCACGAGAACGCGAGGGCGACAAATTGCGCACCGGTTTAACGGTACGCGCGAGGGTCGTACACCCGTGAGCCCCTCTCGCCTCCCCACAACCCGAGCAAACATCGCGATATATAATCAGTGCGCACAGAAATTAAACCATCCGATCCCCTAACCGATCTGCGCCTCTGCTGCTCTCTGAACTGGAAGCAACGCGATATTCACTCGTGGATAAATTCAACCCTGCGCGATCAGTATTCCAGGAATGTTAAGATCTCGAATCTTTTTAAGGGGTGGAAAAATATTCACAAACTTTTATAGCTGACGGAAAAAAATTGGATTTGTTTAGACTCCATAACTGATATCCTTTTGATGCTATAAATCTTACCCGTATAATACGACGATTGTAAATTTTCAGCCTCAGTATAGTTCTCGCCACTGTCGAACTTTTCCAGTCTATATATTAATGATATTTTATGATATATTAATGATGCACGGTAAAATGATGCTCGATCTGAAACAACTATAAAGTTGTAGACTTATACACATACGATTAACTGCTATATCCATTATATCGAATCAGCTCTACTCTGAAATTGCATAGTATAATGGTCTTGCTATTAGCAAATAATACAGCCACTCAACGATTCAAAATTGACAATAAGGAGGAATTTTAAACCCTCGACATATATTATTCTAGATTAATAGTGGTTGAATTACAAATTTGAATTCTGGAGACATCACCAAGCTTGAATTACCTAATTATAGGGATTCTGGATTTTGTCTAGTTAATGGTATTGATTGTTATCAATACTCAATGTTATCTTTATCAATGCACCAACATAATCGCAGTAGTCATATCTGGAGACAGAGTGTTTCCAATTTTCTTTTATTCCTCTTAATAGATATTTGATATTTTAAACTTTAAAGTATTTCAATTTCAAGTTTTCTACTACAACAGATAACGTAATTGGAGATAAAGAAGTTTAGAAAGCGCTAACTGAATGTCTGAACTATAAAGCATAAGCATTGAGTGGCTCTTAGTGACAAATGTATATGAGGTAGAGGCGGAGCAAGACCCTCTTCCTGTACCGTTAGCATGTCCAAAATAAAATTAGAAAAAAAATAATTTTAAACATAAGAATCTTACATTATAGAAATGGTATTTTTTACATAGTCAACTCAACTTTCAATAAAATCGAAGCAATACATATCTTTTTTTTTCCAATGCAAGGATCATCAGAATACGACTATGTCGTCCTGCCGGAATAAAAGACTCGACTCGGAACATCGTCAATCGATTCCCTGCTTTATCGTATCGAATAAATCCAACTGATCTGGTATTCCGTATTCGTCCTTATATGGAGATGCAGAATGCGAGCATACTCCAGTACCGGGAGTGAGGATGCGATAGAAATTGGAAGTAGGAGAAGCTGCAAGGCGCAAGCTATAGTGTTTCTAATTTAAGCCTGGGAAAAGGTTGGCGAAATCAAGGTAATGTTTGTATTGGAGTCGCCAGGAGTAATAATATGGCATAATATTTCCTAAATTAACCTGATGAAATAAGTCATTGATCCGAAACTATTATAGATATAATCGACATTATACTTGCTGTAATAAGAATTAAACGTTACTTTTCTCATACTCAACATATCAGAAAATAAATTAATGGAAGCTAAACCAGCTGTCTAATTGTACTAAACATTATTTACGTGTTTCACTGACGAACGTTCACCTTATTAAAATCTCCAAGCGCTTTATTCTTCCTCGAACAAGGACCTTCGCGCAGTCATCTCGTGCCCCCCGTCCGCGCAGCCTAAGTTTTATGCACGGCCATTAATGGAAAATAACAACCCACTTTGCCGAATTCCGCGGAAAAGGGGTAAAAGAAAACGAAAAGCACGAGCATCTACATAGTACGGCAGGCGAATATAAGGCTGCGTGCTCGCGCGCATCAAGTATCACTCTATTTACCCGTCAAATATTTGTGCTTTTACCGTCAGACCATAACTTTAACCCTCTCTGTCTACCTTCTTCCCATTCCCTATCAGCCTCTCTCTCTCTCTTCCCCCTCACCTTCCACCTTGCCTCTATCTCTCTCTATCTCGCTCTCGCCCTTGCTCTTCCTCTCTACCTATACATCCTCGTCTCTCTCCCCCTTTACTAGCGTCTACTTCCGAAACGCAGAGACCGAGATGAGAGCCTGGAGGAGGCAGTTGGGAGGAAGAGAGAAACAGAAAGATAGTGAGAGAGAGAGAAAGACGAGAAATCTCTAGAGCCACTTTGTATACAGTGCTGAACACTGCACCTGGATTTCCCTAACGAAAACTCGCCCCGAAAATTTGCAATTCGTAAAGTACGAAAAGCGAGATGGAGTAGTGAACGAAGTTGTCCGGATTGGCAGGGAGGAGAGTCTTAACGAGAGGCCGGAACTTCCGGTTTTCTTCATTCCTTTCCCTCCACCGCGATGTCTTAGTCCTTACCTTGCTCGCTGTCTACGTGAAGGATCGCCCGTGTTTTCTCATGCAAAGTACTAATCCTGTACTAAAAAAGGAGCGGTAAAAGATTTTGGTCTGGAACTCAAATTATTCAATGGCTAATCAAATATTTTCTATAATTTTGTATAAATAATACATGTTTGATCTCACCAAAATTTATCAAATTAATGTGCGTTTAGTGTAACTATTTGTATTTGAAAGTATTTAGCATATAAATTATTCTGATTCATTGTAAAAGAGTTGCGGCTTAGTTAAAGTATTCTCAAACAATGCGTCTTCAATTATTGGATGAATAAACTTATTAATTACTGAAATTTTATATTCAAATCCATTTATTAAGGAAAATATCGGCAACTTAAATATAATATGCCATACTATCGGCGAAAAGCAGAATTAACAAACAGGGCCGACATGAGTATACCATATATAAGTGAATGTATTGCTTACACTAGTACAGATTTAGACCTTATTAAAAATGTATTAAAAAAGAAAGAAAAATTCTGAACTACATGAAAATGAAGCTTAAAAAGAGCATCCTGTAATTTCTTCAAGATCATTCGAAGGCTATTACTAAGGTAAAATACTGTAAAAACATATTTAGGAGAAGTTTTAATACAAATTTAAGATTTAATTGTATTCGTTTATCACATAATGTATTTATTTTATTACATAATGTACGTGTACATGTATTTTTTATCACATAATCTGTTTAATTAAAATGTTAAGAAATCAATTTTGCTGCATTTGTTCTTTTTTCTAATAAGATATGACTTTATAATATATAGTACAGTTTAATAGAAATTTTAAGTAGTAACATCTATTTTTTAATGAAAATACAATGTTTTTTCCATTTAAACACTGTATTATCTGTATATCCTCAACCGCCCTTTTCGTTTTTATTGCTAATATTGAAATGTATATTGTGAAAATAAAAGATTGCTCTCCGGCGTATAAAGCATCAGACCCATAGTGACGATATACATCCTGATTTTTATATAATAAATTCTATACAATATTCTATTAGAATATTAAAAGAAATAAATAT
Organism: Sycobia sp. Sy_11; assembly: GCA_018907035.1. Taxonomy (NCBI): domain Eukaryota; kingdom Metazoa; phylum Arthropoda; class Insecta; order Hymenoptera; family Epichrysomallidae; genus Sycobia; species Sycobia sp. Sy_11. The sequence continues at coordinate 18,426 of JACCIC010000322.1, read as the reverse complement.
TATTACCAATTTCTTGTGAACTTTTTGACTACTGTAGAACGAATACCATCACACTGTTTCATGGTATTTTCTAATATCGTGGCTTTTCCTTATATATATATATATATATATATATATATATATATATATCTTATACGTATTGCCATCGACAACTTCTCTCGCAGAGTTTCCATTAAGTGGACACTGCAGTATCTGAAAAATCCCTGATGCTTCTACACGACTGGAAGGATTTTTCCACCGCTTTATCCCGTCTGCAGCGCCAGGCCAACTGAAAGGGCGAAAACGGTGAAAGGCCCAAAGGATGGGCTACCGGAAGAAAATTAGAAGAGTACAGTGACATGTGTCGATGATGAAGAGAAAGAAGGCAAGAAGTTGGGGGTGAGATGGGAGGAGGCGCAGGAAGAGGAAAAGGAAAGGACGAGTCGTGCGTGAATAAGAGAAGACGTCGTTTTGCAAGCGTAGCCCTATAGGGTAGGCCGATCACGAACGATAAAGAGAGAGAGAGAGAGAGAAAGAGAGAGAGGAGGGGGCAGAGGACCAGAGCTGGCGGCCCGCATACTCGCCCAGCCCCCAACGGGAATCCTAATATTCGCGTTTGACATCATGCCAAATACTTACGGCCGTTGCCTGGACTCCGGCGGAATAAGGGATGGGATTGGGCTTCTCTGTACGCTCCGCGAAATCACCCCGGAACGTCCGAGGCGACTCGAGCCATACCCCCCCCCCTTATTCCACGATTTCGTTCTTTCTGTCGCCGTCGCCGAAGTCTTATTTCCAGAGGAGGGAATTTCGATCGTTGCACCCTGTCAGAGTCAGCGAGAGGCGCGCACACGGCTGTGGGTGGTAGACGATACGACTCTTTTTCGCGGTCTGATTTTTTGTATGTGTCTGTGTGACTGCGCTTGCTTACTCGAGAATATGAGAAAAATCGAAATATTCTTAGGAACAGAATCAAATTGAAAGAAATGTTGGGAGTTTTAACGCGAGTTTAGAATTTTCCAAACAAATTGGGCTAATAAATATTTTGAAAAGTAAATTCAAAGAAATTATATTTTTTCATCTACAGCTTGTTTTTGTTTATTAAACTAATGGGAACGTCTGCATATATTATATAATTAGAGTTTAAATCAATAGAAAACTAAAGTACAACATGTTCTCAACTGGTGATGGAACATCCTATATATTAATTAATAATTAATATTGTAATAATAATAATAATAATACTTAATAATTAATAAATAATTAATACTGTGCTGTATTTCCGTAATACCCGGCTAAAGTTCACTATTACCCTGGTGTATAAGTGTTTAGTTATAAATACTAAATTAAAATATCAAAAAATTTTAACAGAAATCAAGATGAGCGAACAGATTAATAGAGATTTTAAAGTCAAACCAATATTAATAATGAAGTAAAGGATCGTTTATGGATGCATATTTGGTACGTAAAATAAAACTGCAAATTTATATGTAACAAGATTTTATGGTTACTTTTACAACTTTCTACAACTCTTTTTAAAAGAAATAAAATACAATTTATTAAAATTTCTTCTACTTGATAAATAAAATTTACATAAAATTATAATAATACAGAAATAATAAGTCTCACCTATAACCTCAAAATTCTATATTAAAATGATTTTTCGGCTTTCATTGTAAAACTTATATTGTCAAGTAATATTGTGTAGGTTGATGCTTATCTCGTGCGACTTACCTCCTTCGTTTATCTCGGCGATCAAGTATCCTTCCATGTAAATAATCCACATATACACTGGTATGAAAATGTACAATAACGGAAAAATATATTGTAAATCGAGTGCTTTAGTTTATCTGCAAAGATGTCACTTATCGAACTAAAAAAATCTGCTAAAAACAAAAATAATATTTCCCTAGAACAAAAAAAAACAGGTATAGAAACAATTGAACTAAAAAACAGAACATAAAAATGAAAGAGAGAGATAGAAACAGATGAAAGTTTCAGAGAGAAAAAATTATAATTAAAAATTTCCATGAAAACAAAAAGAAACTGTGTAAAAAATCTAAATTGTCAACAAAATAACATAGCAATATAGGAAAGACTAGAAATTCAACTGGTTGACCAAGAAATATCGCCCGTGACTCGCGCATACAATTCAAAAGTTACAAAATACGATTAAAATTGATGTAAACCAAAAGTTTCTTTGGTAATTATTAATTAATATTATTATACTATCTTCGATATTCAATTATTTATAGACAATAAATATATTTAGTAAGATATTAAATTTATTATTATTAATATTTTGTTTTAAATTCAACATTAATTATTTCAGCATTATTTTTTATCAAGGTAGGAATGATATTATGCGAAATGGCATGCACAAATGATGGAACTAATCATTCTATAAGAAGTTGTTCAAATGATTTTGTATACTTTGTATAAGTACCACTATAATACAAAGCTGAAAGATTTTGTACATAATTATCTATTTATGGCCATTTACAGTTACCTTTGTCGAAGATGATATATATATATATATATATATATATATATATATATATATAACCTTATTGTATAATATATACCATGGCAGCGACGGTGGTCAAACTTTTTTCTATATCTATTAACTTTATCATAAATATATTAAATAATCGAAAGAAATCCTCGTTCAAAATAATAAGTACGTCGTATACGGGAATCCAACAATATTCGAAATTTTAATGCGAAACACAAAAAAATCGCAATCATTGAACCCGCGTTAAAGTAATTAACACGTGTGTTGGGAGCGAGGAGGCTTTGATGAATTTCGGCCTGATCGAGAGCGACCGATAGTATAGCGCGCGCCGCGCAAACGATTGGCAAACAGGCAAAGCATGCTCGCGCGCGCGCGCGCATGAATTTTATCGAACAAGAGCCGATGGAATCAAGTTGACGCGGAAATACGCGAAGCGCGGCACTAATTAATACGTCAAACCTTTGGGCGCGTCAAACAGAGAACGGCGGTCGCGGGAATCGTGAGCTTCGAGCAGTCGTGGCTTGCGCGCGCGCGCGCGCCCGCGCACTGCAAGCGCACCACTGCGGATTAAAATGCGCATAATCGCGCTGGAATTACGCTTGGTTTGCTCGAATCGCGGTATACGTAATTGTGCTGATGCCGAAGTATTAAGGATCACCAATTGGATTGAGAATTGCTTTGTTAAAAAATTTAGTAAATATATAATATAATACAATTATAGGTGAAAAAGGAAAAATAATAGTTTATTATTAAATAACAAAGGAATACTGGTGAGGCGATCAATTTTGGAATGCAAATCTTAATCAACATGTATAAAATATAAACGATACTGCTTTATTAGAATTTTCACAAATCTTTACGTATACGTATATCGTAAGCTACGATCGTTTATGTTACCAATGAACTTGAAATATCTTAAAATGATCTTGATTAATTTCATCATATATTATTAGTTATCAAATTTGAATGTATATATGTATGTATGTATATTATGTATGTTATGTATTTGAATGTGCTAATTACTGTTAGGTAATAGATATAGTAATCAACTAAGTAATTGCATAGCATACAGCAATATGTACAAGTTATAGATCCCAAATGTAAACCTCTATAAATAAACATCAAAATTGAGTCAGTTAAACTAATAACTAATCTATCTTAACGAGATTTCGATAAAGACACGTGGTATGGCTAGACTTTAATGAATAAAAACCTCAATAACGTAATAAACGTTATCTCTCTAGTGTCATTATTGTATTGATGTACTTCATTTTAATGGTTAAATAACCAAATCAAGTAACTCTCTCGCTTATGACATATATGGTGTTATATCTTTCTCTGTTGCTGAAACAAACAATTTTTTTCAATTGTCCGTTACTATAAACTTTGATTGCTGTTACTCTTTCATTCACTAAGGTAAGTTGAACTTTTTAACGTCAGAAGTTGACGTAAACAAGATAATTACGAGAAATTAATTTCTTTCAGTTAAAAAAAAAATATATATATATATATAATACTTCTTAAAAATATTGCAGAGAAATTTGTTTGTTGTATAAGCTTCAAAACATCTAAAATATTTGTAAAGTCAATCAGTATTCAGTTTAAATAAAAATCGCTATTTTCATGATTTTCTACGCAGTAACTGAATAAACAAGAGTGGCTATTTAGAATAAATCCATGTACCGCAAGGCAATTTTCATAGATTAATTGTTACTGTTCTGAAACCTCAAAATTCATGTATGGTGGCCCAGCTATCCACACATTCTTTGTTACCCATCTCGTATTCGGTGGATTATCGTCGTCTCTACGGCTAATCTTGAATATTTCTTGACGCGCGATACATGGTCGCAACGTAAATCGGTTATATATGCGCGCGATTCGCCCGCATCCCTGCGTACATCCCCCATATACGCGTCGGTCAACCGCTGCCTATGCGCATTGTTCCGCCATTGTTTGGTGAGAGAGACAGGGGGATGGTGCAGCCCGTTGATTGGAATTTAAATTTTATTCATAGGTTCGTTTATATCCGGCCGGTTATATTATATTCAAATCGGCGTCGATTCCCGGGCTCCGTAGCCGGAATTCGCGCTCGGTCATACTTCGTTATAACGCCCCGTATCGGGGCGATATCGTCTCCGATTCTTTTCTACAAAGCGAATATGATGCACCATCGCCACCGCTTCGGAAAATTCTGTCTCCCCACTCCACGCCCTCTCTGGATTCTCGCAATCTCTATTTTCGAGTGATTTCAGATTATATATATATATATATATATATATCTCGAGAGGGTGCCGAAGAGGGCCAAATTATCCACACGTAATAGTTATATGCTCGTGCACGAATTCTATTAATATTCAAATGAATTTAATTTCAACGTTAGCCTTCACCGCTGGCCCGGTACGCTCCGCGAAACTCGTTGCCATTGACACTTTTGGGAAAATTTGCAAATTAAATTTTACGTATCAGCATCGAGAGCTCTACACTTTCAATTCAGCCGGCGGATTTTGTTGATAAAAGGAAAATCCACAAAGCTTGATTTCAGCGCAAACTTGTGATTCATAAATGTAGCTCAGTAATTAAGCGTATATTATACAGTCAACTTTGAAATAAACGCTTATTGCATCTTTTATTTCAAAGTAGTTATTGTTGGTTGATGAAGTTGTAGTTATAATTGAGTTCCACTGTAGCTTAGAATTAGGGCGTAGCTAATTTCTTCTATTAAAATAAAAATCGATATATTGAAATTAAAAATGCAGCGAGTAAAGTTTTTATAATAAAATGAACAATTATTTTCATAATGATATTAATAATAACCATTTTTGTTCTGTAAAAGGTTTGGTTTATTAGTGTTCCTTTAGTTTCAAGTGAAATTCTATAATTAACTATAATCAAATTGGAAAAATTCGTTATTATTTCGATAGATGAATGTTCTGTCAGAAGATATTGTTGAGTTAATATGGTATCGATTACAAATGATTATATGTGGGCAATGACTATACGTGGGCATCCTGTTGATTGTATAAATATAGATTAATCCTACATCTAGATCATTATTAAAAGATGCTTTACTTGAGACCTCTATCGACTTGAACAAATTGAAATTCGTAATATTCCTCATCGTTTGGGACAAGGTTCACGTGGTCCCGTTGACGTTTCTGACAAATGGAGCCAAGTTAAAATGAATAACGTTGTTATGCAGATATAAGACATTGCATTAATTGCATTAACTCGACTTTATATATATATATATATATATATATATATATATATATATATATATATATATATATAATTTCCTCATGGATAATATTTTTAGTATAAAACTAAATAATGCTTTAAATATTATTTGTTCTTGAAGCGATCCATCTTTAAATTTAATATTTTCAATTAAAAATTAAAGCATGGTAAGAGAAATGAAGTTAAGTTATTTCTGCAGAAGCATGTAAGTACTATCCAAATTTATAGTATACGATAATCAAGAGGAATATCATAAAGTAAGGTAAAAGTTGGATACAGCCCACTGCTCAAGGATAATCCTATCTCGAGCGAACAGCTCAACCTGAAATCCATAACAAGCTAAGGTCTGAAGGAACAGCTATACATCAGCGTCGCAATGAGTTTCGCGCGACAGCCGGGAGTCTGAAAGCACCGTCTCCTGATCCTGAGTACTTCGTGCATCAAGAGAGAGCTAGAGAGAGAGAGAGAGAGAGAGAGAGAGAGAGAGAGAGAGAGAGAGAGATAGAAAGAGAATATCTTAACACACGGTAGTGTAGGAATTACATAATATTAATAATACTATTACAAACAAAATCGAAATTAGATGTACGCATTAGAATTAAATTTAATACTAAGTGTGCATCGTTTATAATTTCGATAATTAAAGTATTTATTAATCGATTAAAATTGAAGTTATTATTATAATTAGTTTCACTTAAAATGTTTGTAGAGGCCTAAGATGGCTCGATCGCTAGAGCGAAGGGCTAGTAACTTAGTGACCCGAGTTCAAATTCCGGTCTCGGCCGATTGACACAAGCACCGCTGTCATAATCTACATGTGCTTTGTTTACAAACACATTGTAGGCCTCCGTCGCTAATTAGTACCGGTATTCGCAAGCATAAATAGAGCGACGTTAAATAATATAAAAAAAAAGTTTGTATATTGTTTGTACTAAAATTTAAACATAAGACATTGTCCCGCATTGGCCTTATAGCTGATAGACTTATATATTTATAGTTTAAGAAACATATTAGAATCATAAAAATATACAATTAATTTTATGGTTACCATGGTTAGAATTATTTAGTCTGATATAAATTAAAATAATGCGTAATAGTGTTAAGAAAGTATTGTTAATATTGCGTTGACATTATACTTATATTACTTTAATTGTGCTTTTGCCGACTGCTTATATACAAATTAATAAATATTTTCATTGGTCGTACAGTCCAATTAAATCAATCGAAAATAAAACGTAATAATATCAATATATATTTATATTAATATTAATACATCAATATACAAAAATAAAGAAAATAAAAAAAATATAAATTAAAAATTATAATGACAGTCAGACTGACTTGTATAAAATCAACCCCATAGACTAATCTGAAAATAAAAATATTAGGTCAAAAAAATTTTTCTTTTACACAAAATGTTGAAAACCAATTAATTTAATAAGGAATGATAAATGTTATCTAATTTACTAGGCTCGAACATTAAATTCACATTATTTTGATTCTTGGAATTGTGAATATTTTCAAGACCCTCCCTTTTATACCTACTATTAAAATACCTATTATGTAAAAACTTTAAAATGTAAACTATATTTATGTTCCTAAATTATCTTTTTTAAATATCTACCTGTTTGTCCAATGTAGTATTTATTACAATCCATACAATTAATGTTGTAAACAACTTCAGATTTTAAACATAAATCATACTTATATTTGCAATTATTAAACAACTTACTTAAATTATTGCTATTTTTAACTTATTATTTTCTGACTAAATTTATTAAATTTAATCCCATTTGTTTGTTGATTATACAGTTCTTAGCTTTTAGCATCTCTTCATAGAAGTCTTTTAAACACTCCCCGTAGAAGTCGTCCAGAGACATCTGGACATCGCATTCTACCATTCGAACACAAAACTCCCAATAGAAATCGTCCTGAGCCAACGGGATATCGTATTCAACCGCCCGTGCACGACAACACAATATCTCTTAGTAGAAACAATAATATGAAGAATATAATATACATAATATATATATATATATATATATATATATATATATATATTTCGTATATTTTCGTTTTTTCAATTAAATACTGTGAATTTTTTAGTAGTGGTGCCAGCTGACAGTCAAGCAAAATGTTGGTTGCGAATAGCGTATTTTTTAAGCGGATGCTGGATCTTGCCATTTTATTTATGCAGAAGTGACGATGTATTATATATATATATATATATATATATATATATATATATATATATATATATATATATGCATAGTTTCAAGGTGTTGATTAAGAACCCTACTTTGCCATCATTTCGTTTGTTCAAACTAAAAAAAAACATAGCTATGTCACTTCTGATCATAATATAACGTATAAAAACAAAAGCATAACTTGTCACAAATTATGATCAGTATAATTTGGCATTCAAAACCATTTTATAAAAGAACACAGAGAAAAAGAGAGATTTTCCCACATAAGAAGAAATAAAATTTATAAAAATCTAAAGATGTCCATAAGTGTAAGAGTAGTGTCAGATGAACCTGGAGAACAAAAAGGATAATACCGACTAACGTCACACCTTCTTTAGGATACGAATCCCAAAGTTGGATATGATCTGGAAAAAAAACTTTTGATAAAAGTAACATAGTTAGGCGAGTTTGGTGTATTCTTAGCATAGTAACTGTAAATACATCTTCTCAAGTATTTTATAAAAAATTTTTTAATATTATGCTTTTCGAAAGTTCCAAATATTAACACAAAAATTATTCTATAATTAAATTATAAATTAGTTCACTGATATAGTCAAATATCCTACAGATTGTGATAAAAGCAAACAGAATGATATGCGTTCTTAGCATATTAAGAAATTTACTACTTATAAATCTTATATGTATTTTAAAAAACTTTATATAAAATATTTTTCTAAATTCAGTAATTTATCAAAATATAAATATATACATGTAATTATATTGTAAATCTTTTCGTAGCAAAACAAAAAAATTTTCAGATAATTGAATAATATTTACTAATAAAATTTTTTCTAAAATCTTCCGAAATAGATTAACAAAAAATAAATTATATAATGCAGTAATGTCTTGAAATAATGGATCATTAAAACAAATGGCTAAATATTATGCATTTCTTTAAATAACAGCTTCTAAAGTTTACACAAATATACCTAAAAGTCTAAAAAAATAATAATAAATAAATTATTTTAATGGAAATACAGCTTAATAAAGTAATAAGATCAGTTACAAATAGACGAGTTTATTTTCACATCATTTTGTCCACGTGTGGACTCATAAAAAAGATGCTTTTAGGTAAACATTTTACTGCTATTTCTTATGATTGCTATATTTCTGCTTTTTTAGAGTCTACGCGTGGACAAAATGATGGAAAATACAATATATTTAAACTCTGAAACAAATAAATAAATCAATAGTTTAACGAAAATACAGCTTTCTAAAGTAATGAGATCATTTAGAAATCCGAATCCATTTTCACATCATTTTGATATTCGAGAAATATGGCACACCTCATGGAATTTTCTAAAAGTGTTAAGAAAAGTATAATAAGTAGACGAACAATAGATATTAAAATTCATATGCACTTGGTATTAAATTATTATAATCAGAGGGCAAATAAAATATCAGTATTTAAATATTACATGAGAAGGTTAAAAAATCATTACTCAAAATTCATAAAATATATGTTACAAATAAATACTATTCATGCGATCAATTGCCAAGAGTAATATTGAGGGCCGTGTAGTAAGAATAATTTCTTACGGAGAAAATAATAAAATATAAAAATATAGAGATAATAATAATAAATACTTATCATAATTTTATAATTATTTATAAATTAAAATTATTTTATTCATTGTTTCCGGCCAAGGTAAGTCGATCCTTGGCGATGGTAAGTTTTTAAATTAATATTTTCTATATTCAAAGCAAGAGGACTAGGTGAATTAGAAGAGATACACCAAGGTACGTTTTTAGTACCTTGATTACCTAGCACCCTGTTACAATATATATATATTGTAACATGTATAGGTTACTTTACCATATACATGTTGATTACAACAACAAATAGGAAAAACGGAGGGAAAAAGGGAAAAATAGAGAGAGAGAGAAGGAGAACAAAATTAGTGCAACAAACCGACCGGTCACCTACACGTCTATTGTATAGACAAAATACAAAACTTTTATTCATTTATACATCGTTGGGTTGAATTTTTTTCAGCGTCGTATAATAAGGTTGCTGGATTTTTCTTTGCTTCGCTCTACTAATTTCGATCTACTAATTTCTTTTATTTTCTTAATTAAAAAATCTTAGAAATTATGAACTAGTATTATAAAGTGTGAGAGAGACAGAGAGATACGAGCATAGAGTATAAATCATAAGAGCAACAAGCGCGTACACGGTTTTCTGTAGAAATTCCTCTTGCTCTTCGTAAGGTGGCGCTCTTGTTGCTTTGTCTCTCTGCTATACTTATAAATTTATCTCTCTCACACCGTATGTGAAGGGATTCATGCGTTAATATATCACGCGTGCGTATTAGGTAGGGTAGTATATTAGTTATTATAATTTTATATGATTTAATAAATATAAAATTTATTTTCTTATTTAATTAAATAAATTTTCTTTTTATTTTTTATTAGTAATAGAAAATATAAAATATTTCCCCCTGTACCTGCTAATTAATCCGTCTTTTCCTGGATTATTGATAAGTCTGTCAATATATATTATTATTTAAATAATTTACAGGATAAACAAAGGTAAGTCTGAATAAGAAATATCCGTAAAGAACCTACGGTCTGAATAAATTATTTTAAACAATTTAATCCGTTAGGGGTTCTTTACAACTCTGTCAACGGGTACTTCTACCGAGTGTTTCATAAATAAGTACCCCATTATAATATATATATATATATATATATATATATATATATGTGTGGTGTGTGTGTGTGTATAAATCGTTATATGTTAAAAATAAAAACATAGAATATAAAAACCCTTCTCACAGATGCTAGTATTCTTCAGTAATTCGTTAGATAATAATTATTAATTAAATTAATCGATTATTTAAGTTATTGCATATAAATTAAAGATATAATATTTTTTCAAAGTATAATATTTATATTAAAATACTGATAATTATTACATTATCACCTTAGAATATAAATATAGATATTACTTTTATATATAAAATTGTCGTTCAAAAACAATTATATAGTAGTATAAATATCAGTAGTGTTTTTTAAAATTCTGTATTTAAATTTTTAATTAATATAAATTTATATATATATATAATATATATATATATATATATATATATATATATAATATGTAAAACCTACCAAAAGTGAAACGATGAATATAATGATTTGATGGAAAAAGGAAAGTCCATCAAAATACATCGAACGCTTGTGCATAACCTCATATTATTATATTAAGGGGGCATCTCTAGTCTTTTTGCATAAATTTTCAATATTTTTTTCTTGCAGTAAACTTTATTATCACACTACAAATTTTTTTATATTAAGAAAATACATATTGATGTCTGCAAAAAAAATTTTTCTTTTTCATTTTTCATCCAATATGGCTCAGATATGGCTGCCACAACGAAGCTTGTTTTTTTTTGGCTGACATCATATCTTGACACAGGAAGCTCTGAAATGAAAAATTCAAAAAGCATATTAAAGTATAAGAAAGTGGCTATAGCCCGTACTTTTATGTAGTAAATTTTTATGTAGAGAAGACTTTATGAAACAAGTAATCCGATATTTATTTAAACTATCTTTGTTGGTAAGACTGTCTCCATATCATCATATCATATCATATTATACTTCATATTATATGATATCATATACTAATTTATAAAGACAAAGCATGTTTTTTATATTCACGATAACCGAAAAAACTACTGAACCGATTGTTCTGAAATTTGACATAGATTCTATATTATCTTGAGAAGGACATAGGCTATGTTTTTTATGGAAAATCATTTTACATTCATCAATAAATTCGGTTAATGGTTTTAATAATCAGTTTCACCAGCGGTCACTAGGTGGCGTCTTGAGTCAGAAACATCAAGTCAACGTAGTCCGCTTGAAGTATTAATATCAGGCCAGCTCAAACGAATGTTCATATCCAAGTTTGGGATTCGTATTCTAAAGGAGGTGTGACGTGAGTCGGTATTACTTTTTTTGTTCTTCAGGTTAATCTGAGATTACTCTCCCACCTTATAAATATCTTTAGATTTTTGTAAATATTTTTTCTCTTACGTGGGAAAATTTCTCTCTCTCTCTCTCTCTCTCTCTCTCTCTCTCTCTCTCTCTCTCTCTCTCTCTCTCTCTCTCTCTCTGTCCCCTTCTCTTATAAAATGGTTCTGTATGCCAAATCATACTGAATATAGTTTGTGACGACAAGTTATATTTTTATTTTTATATGTTATATTAACTTCAGAATTGTGACAAGAGACTATGTTCTTTTAGTTTGAACAAAAGAAATGATGGTTAAATATAGGATTCTTTACCAATAACCTCGAAACTATGTATCAGGTATGTGAATAAGTCTTTCCCGTTTTTTTTCAAATTTTGAGCCTTTATTGTGAAAAAATGGTTACAAATGAATTATTGAAAGTATTGGCCATCGCTAGCTACAATTTTTTCCCATCTTTCTGGCAACATACGAATCCCGTTGCGAAAAAATTTGACCGGTTTGGCCTCTATCCAGTCATCCACCCATTTTTGGCTTCCTCGTAGGAATGGAAGTGCTGGTCAGCCAGGCCATGCGTCATCGATCTGAAGAGATGGTAATCAGACGGAGCAACGTCTGGACTATACGGCGGGTGGGGTAGGACTTCCCATTTGAGCGTTTCTAAATATGTTTTCACCGGCGGTGCAACACGTGGGCGAGCATTGTCATGTTGCAAAATAACTTTGTCGTGCCTGTCGGAGTATTGTGGCCGTTTTTCTCGCAGTGCGCGGCTCAAACGCATCAATTGTCGTCGATAGACCTCGCCTGTGATCCTTTCATTCGGTTTCAGAAGCTCATAGTAAACCACACCTAGCTGGTCCCACCATATACAGAGCATGAGCTTGGTGCCATGAATATTTGGCTTGGCCGTCGACGATGATGCATGGCCGGGTAGTCCCCATGATTTTCTTCGCTTCGGATTATCGGAACGTATCCACTTTTCATCGCCAGTCACGATACGATGCAGAAAACCCTTTCTTTTATGTCGCTGAAGCAGCTGTTCGCAAGTGAAAAAACGCCGTTCGACGTCTCTCAGCTTCAGTTCGTACGGCACCCAATTTCCTTGCTTTTGGATCATTCCCATGACTTTCAAACGCTTGGAAATGGTTGTTCGGTCAACTCCCAATGCTTCAGCAAGTTCTTCTTGCGTTTGACAAGAATCTTCATCAAGCAAAGTCGCCAATTCTCGATCTTCAAAGATTTGCGGCCGCCCGGAACGCTCCTTGTCTTCCACGTCGAAATCACCGCTTTTGAAGCGTCGAAACCATCCGCGAACACTTGAATCATCGACACAACCTTCTCCATAAGCCTCCTGAAGCAATCGATGCGTCTCGGCAGCAGATTTCTTCAAATTGAACCAATAAAGTGAAACTTCCCGCAAATGACGTCGACTCGGCTCAAATTTCGACATTTTCACGATATCAAAAATTTATGATGCGAAAAAATTTTAACTAATGTGTTACTATGGAATTGTTGACATATGAATAAGCTTTGATTATGACATATGTAACCATTGAATACTCGCACAGTATTGGTGGCGCCATCTCTTACAAAAAACGGGAAAGACTTATTCACACTCCTAATAATATATATATATAAAAAATAAATCGTCACTTCTGTATAAAAAGGCAATATCCATCGTCTGCTTAGAAAATATGCTATTCGCATACCAACATATTGCTTGAATTTCAAGTGGCATCACTACGAAAATGAGTGAGTTGAATTTTAAAGTAAATAATAATAAGAAATCTAAGATTAGCAAAAAGAAGAATAAGAGATTAACGAGAGGAAAGAAACTTAAACCTATGAAAAACAAATAAGACAGTAAATGCAGAAAGGCTAGTTCATGAGATCTAAAAATACGGAAAGGAAGATTAGTTTCTACCAATCATCATTTCAAAGGCAACAGGAAGACTATTAAGAAGTATTTGTAATTGGCCAAACATATAGAGGTTTTTTCTTTTTATATTTTCTTTTTATTCATTCTCCCCAAGCGTATTGGACTGGCTTGCGCAAAATTTAATGGGAAAGCTTGAATTAGTGAACATTATTATCAGAAGCTTACAATATATTTTTTGTGATTGTGCTTAATAAATATATATAAAAAAAAAACAAAAATTTTTTAAAAGTTATTAAATTGAGACTTCAAATTTTATATATTTTTTTTTGTTCTGACATAAACTTTCAGATCCTTCTTATAACAAGATAAATAATGTAATTTTTTTTTTATTTTGATTAGTTTTACATAATAATGAAATTTGTTTATTTACAAGCTATTACAAAGAAAAAAAAACATGTGGAAATTTGACATTACTCAATGACAAAAAAAATGTAATCTCACTGCAAAGTATCTCTGACGTGAATGGTATTATCCTAAATCAAGGCAGAACGAAAATGCATAAAAAGGTAATTATTGGAAATTCCTTTAACTGAATCAAGAAAGCAGTGACGATTGATGGCAATTAAGAAAAGTTTTACGAGACTAATTAATTAGAAACGTCACAATAAATTCTGAAGATTTTTTTTATGTGTTTGTTAAATCAAATATGTTTTTGCATTTAAATAATATTAATTTTTATGATGTCTATTATACAAATACTTGCTTGTTACTATGGTAAACTATATGAAGTATAAAGAAAAATATAAAAATTTTTATATAAACTATATAAAAATTTGTCCGTGTTTGAAACTATTTTCAACACTTTTAATATTATTAATAATTATTAATATATAATAACACCTTAAAATGACAATTTTTAGATTTTCATTAGATTAATTATGTGAAGCATGTTTGTGTTAATCTTCATTTTTCATTGTGATATTTTTAATAATTATATGAGTTGATTCTTCTCTATTCTAAGCCAAATCTCTCTGTGTTACTGTTTGAATAATTGCAGAAATATTAAACTATAAGATAAGCATTGAAATTTTATAAATTAAATAGAATATAGTATTGTCTTGTGTATTATATGCATAGCATAACAAATTTACAAAGTAAAAATCTCAAAGTAGAGCTTATTTTTATTTGTTACAAATGAAAAATTCCTTTTGCTTTATTTAATCGACTAAGTGTTTTGTCTTGATGACTTCATTTTATTAAGAATTTAATTTACTATTTAATAAAGAGTTAGTATTTCTTAGTTTTTGTTAAGTCATTGATTATGTAATACAACAACAAAAATTTTGTTTTCAATATTATGAACTCATTTTCTAATTAATTTTTTTTATTTTTATAATGGCAGTTTCTTGTTATAAATTAAAAAAAAATAATATACGTGCACAGGATGCAGCATCATATGCACTTAGATCTGCGTTTATTGATATTATTAAATAATGTCAAGTTTAGTTCTGTGATATATGTGACGTCTGGATTTACTCACCCTTCTGTACATATGAGCTTTTTTTGTGTGAAACATACGTATTCATATATATATATAATATATATATATATATATATATATATATATCATATCATATCATATCATATCATACTAATTTATAAAGACAAAGCGTGTTTTTGTTTGTAGGCGATAACCAAAAAAACTACTGAACCGATTGTTCTGAAATTTGACATATAGATTCTATACTATTTTGGGAAGGACATAGGCTATGTTTTTTCTTGAAAATCATTTTACTTTTATCAAAACATTAAGTTAATCGTTTTAACAATCAGTTTCACCACCGGCCACTAGGTGGCGTCTTAAATCACGAATATCAACTCAAAGTAGTCCGTTTAAAGTATTATACCAGGCCAGCTCAAACGAATGTTCATATCCAACTTTGGGATTAGTATCCTAAAGAAGGTGTGGCATTAGTCGGTATTACCTTTTTTGTTCTTCAGGTTAATCTGATACTACACTCACCACCTTATGGATATCTTTTTGATTTTTGAAAATTTTATTTTCTCTTACCAGAGAAAATCTCTCTTCCTCCTCTCTCTCTCTTCTCTCTCTCTCTCTTTCTATCTTTTTTTCTCCTTCTCTTATAAACATGGTTTTCTGTATGCCAAATCATAACTGAATATAATTGTGACGATACTTATATTTTTGTTTTTATACTTATATTAACTTCAGAATTGTGACAAGAACCTATGTTTTTTTTTAGTTGAACAAAGAAATAATGGCAAAATAGGGTTCTTTTACCAACAACATCGAAAACTATATATATAATATATTGTTACTTCTGCATTAAAAGGAAAATCCATCGTCTGCTTAAAAAATATGCTATTCGCCATACCCTTTTTCTTGAATTTCAGTTGGCATCACTCCGACAATATTACGGTATTTAATTGAAAAAACGAAAATATACGAATATGTAATATATATTATATGATATTATATTGTACAATATTATTTTACACATTTTAAATACTTTTCTATGAGAAAATAGGTTTGACATTTGACGGGCGGTTGATTACGATATCCCGTTGCCTCAAGACGATTTATATATGCAGTTGTGTGTTTGGATGATAAAATGCGATGCCCAGATATCTCCGATGTTATATTTAGTTGATAGAAAACGACGTACAGATATGAGGAAATAAACTTTTATGGGAAGATGCATGTTGAGACGGTACTCTTTCCGATCGACTTCTACTGGGACTATCGTGTTTAGTTGGTAGGAAACGATGTTTAGGTATGTTGAGACAACTGCTACAGCGAGTTTCGTGTTCGCATGATAGAATGCGATTTCCAGATGATTTGGAACGGCTTCTATGGGGAGTGTCATGTATAGTTAGTGGAAAATGATGTCCAGGTATCTCATTACGACTTCTACGAAGAGATTAGTATTCTATCATTCGAACACGCGCACTCCTAGTAAGAGTCGTCCCGGGATAACTAGACACTGTATTCTACCTCCCAGCACATAACTCTCTATAGGAGTTGTCCCGAGACATTTCCTATAGTCCGAACATGATGCTCTCTGTAAAACGTCGTCTCGAGACACTTGCACATCTTTTTCTACCGCTCGAACTCGAAAGTACAATTTTTTCCATTGAAGCCGTATTTAATATGCATATATATATATATATATATATATATATATATATATATATATATATATATATATTGTATAAAATGGTCGGCAAATATTAATTTTTGAAGTGGTCGCTACATTGAAGCAGCTTTTTATACAGAACGCGACGATAGGTAAATTACGGTAAATTATTTATAAGAAATATAGATTTGTCGAAAAAACTTATCAAAAAAACAAATTATCAAATTATCAAAACGAATTAATCAATCAAGTAATAATCAATCAAAATAATCAATCAATTATCAAATTATCAAAACGAATTAATAAAATAAGTGAATTATCAAAAAAACAATTTTCCCCATAGAAGGTGTACGTATATACATATGTGTGTCTATTAAATACGGTTGTAAATTCTGTATATACATACTGTATATACAGAAGCAACGATAGGTTAATTACGGTCAATTATTTCTAGTAATATAGATTTTATATGGAGAGTACTTTTATTACTTATTATTGGAATCGTTTAAGAAATCGGTTAAATTATTATCTCGGGCGAAGCCGAGACGGGGGATGCTAGTATATATATATATATTGTGACGAGTGTCACAAGGCGCCCGCACCGACTTGTCCAGGAAAAAAAAGACGCGCGCGCCATCCCGTGGACAAGAAAACCTCAAGGCGCTCGCGCGCGCTGACGCGCCTTGTGCTCGGCATTCTCCCTCCCCCTTACCTCCCCAGCAATATATTTTTGTCATTCAGTTTTAAATTTCTTAAGTTTATTTTTGAGATTATTAATTATCGAGTTAAGCGAACAAATTTTGTTGTGCAATATGTTTGTTTTTTTTCACGAATGATTTTAGTTTTATTTGGCACAGAGTATTAATAATTAAACTGTTTATCTTGATTTTAAAAAATATAAATTTAAGTAAATAAATGAAATTTGCTATTATTGTATAATGTGTTCTCAGTAAATGATAATGTAACTGGGGTATAAGCTCGCGTTAATCTACAATATGTAGAAAAATTTTTCATAAACCTCATTGCATTTTTCATTATAACAATACATCGATCAATACAATTAATATCAGAATCATTCAAAATGGATATATAACTATTGATGAATGTAAAGTGTGATTATTCAGAATTTTGTATGTGTCACGACCGCGATCGGCCGTCGTCGGCCGCCGCCGAATTCCCCCCTCCCCTTTATCCCATCCTTCTTCCCTCTGAGGAGTAAGACGAGCGGGACTCCGCTGTCGGCCAGGGAAGCTAGTGATTCATTTGAATTGATTCATTTGAATTCATGATTGAAAACGACTGATTCATCCTAAGGCGTTCGATGGTTGATAAAATCAAAACTTTATCGTAAGCCATAAGGGGTTTACCAAATTGATGGCAAAAACACCACAATATATAATTGAGATTTAAAAAAAGAACATTGTGAATGCCTGCAT